>AP028921.1:8392104-8801190 GCA_036186465.1 Nesidiocoris tenuis
ACCTAAGGATTAACATACGAGGTATTTACCTCAATCATGTGTCCCGATAAAATTCGTACTGGATATAATTCGGATATTGACAATAAATTAGGGAAAATCATAATAATTTGACGATATATTCAACAAATTAAGGCAAGCAAATTACTTTTGTTTTCCGCAGATCACACGGCAAGCGCATTAAAGGCGCTTTTTGAAATTTTGGCTTTTATTCCATTACCAATAAGTGGGACATTTATTTTTTCGGGACAACTCATTGTAACAACTGAGATTATACGATAGCATCCACGTACGTGAAGTGAAACAGACAACTTTTTTCGCTTCAATTTTTAACTGTATTGTTGTACTAGTGGCGGTGAAGAGTTTATGCTGGAAGCTAATGCAGAAGTATTGAGGAGTTCGTGGAGACTTAGTTGCTTCTTGTGGCTCGACGTTTACACTCCAGTATAGGGGTCGAAAAACCACGTATAAAGAATTACTGCAACTGACCTATTTGGGGCTGTTAGCAGATCAATAAAGCGAGTGAGGGCCTACTGCTAACTTATAAATGAGACTAGATAGTCCATTACCATGGCGAGCAGTTCAATTACGGCTTAAATTATTGAATACGACCAGACCGTTTGGCGAAGGTTCTGAAGTGAAAATGTTTTGGAAGCCACTTTCACTTTTAACGAATTGTTCTGATCTTAGCGAAAAGAAAGGTTTTTTGGGGCCGTCAGGGTATATCATCATTTAGCTAACGACCATGACGCCCTTGTGAGCCGACAAAGGTCAGGCGCAGACGCGAACGACCGAGATGCTTATGGCGTGTGTATCAGAACCGTCTTGTTGTGAGGCTTTCGCCCAGGATCCCAAGGGAGCCAGCACTCTAGCAATCAGAGAACGCGATCACCATGGCTACACCAGCCTCTTGTGTCCGGCCCCAGCCGCTGGAATTAACTCTCCACGAGAATGTTACCAGACCCGGTCTGCGGCCAACCCTTCGCGTTCGCGGGTTGAGCCGTTCAGATGAGGATACTAATTTCAAGTGATGTCGCGTCAGGGAAGCGCTGTGATGATTATTGGAATATCAGGGCACCCATACGGATGCAATGGAATTGAGGATTCTGCCCTCTGCAAGGAGGTCAGAACCCTGGTATCAGGTAGGGATGGGATATCGATATCGATAATATCGGGAATATCGATATTTTCCTTGCGATATCCGATATTTCATTATCTGATATTTTTGATTCCGATATCCTTATCGGAATATCCAGATATTTTCCTTGGGATGTTATCGGTTTTTAAAAACTCAACTGAGAAAAATCAATGAATTAACCGTGCTTGATTTTGCACGATTTTATTAAATGAAAACCAGGTAATCAGTAAATCCGTCTTGCGCGTAAATATCGTATCAGTATTCGTATATATGTGTCAAAGGTTGTGATGTAGGTAGAGAGGGGCTCGTTGTTGTATCAGATTCTCGATTTCTGTCTGTACTTCTACTTCTTTGACCAGCAAGCAACTTGTTCACACTTTAGACCCTATAAACTTTTATAGGTTCATTTTAGTTTATACTATACTAGCTGTACCCAGCCCGGCGCGTTGCCCGTGTAAAAAAATAAAGAAATGCAGATAAGTGAATAGCGCAGGAATCGCTCTCTCTCTCTCTTCCCCCCATAGCTATAGCCAAATGTACCCACCCGTGTCCCCGTGTTGCCCGTGTTGTCCACTTTTTTCACTTAATTCCACACTTTTTTCACGTTTTAAAACTCACTTTTTTCTACTTTTTTAAAACTTAAAAACTCACTTTTTTTTAAATTCTGCACTTTTTTCACTTTTTTAAAATTAAAAAAAAAATTTTTTTTTTCAAAAATTGAAAATTGGGCTTTGAGGTCTTGTTGCCCAGCCTGCTTTGTGCTTCCGTGTAAAAAATTCCAGAGTCCCTTCGTGCGATAAGATTAGGCTGGAGACAACCCAACAAACAAACACTTGCTTTTATTATTATAGATTCATACAGTTGATATTTAATCTGATCATAGCAGCCCCACATAAAAGTATTGAAGATTATTCGGCCATTTAACGTGAAAGAGGTAACCTGAATAGTTTGGTGATCAAAACTGAAGATAATGTTCCGATATTTTTGGCCGATAATATCGGATATCGATATTTTTCTTCCGATATATATCGGATATCGATATTTTTATTTGATATATCATTTGATACCGATATCGATATTATTCTTCCGATATCCCATCCCTGGTATCAGGTTATACAGTTCCACCAGTTATCGGGTCTGTCTATCTAGCAAAATTATTCCGAAGATGGTTCGTTATCTAAAAGATTAAAGATTGAAGAACTTGACAACTACATCAGGAGAGAGCAGGTGGTCCTCTACGAGAACGTCTTCAGAGTGACTCCCATGCTAGTACCAAGAGTCGCAGCTAGGTTGCCGAAGATGCAGTCTTGTGGGGAAACGTTGATTATTTAGGTTTTTAATTCCCTCCAATGGGATTTATAGGTACATATCGTTCGACGCACCAAGTAGACTTGCCATCTCTGGGGTTCCATCTGAATTTCACCCGGTGTCGTTCCCCTCGGATCAAAACAAACCGACATTCGTCGCTGACATGTCGGCCCGGAAAACAACAAACAGGTTACAAGGCGCGTGGTCCGGCAGTGAAAACATGGCAACATGAAGTGATAAAGTGAGATGGCCCGATAGGAGGAAGAGATCCGAGTTGCACTCGTGAGTCGCTCCAGCGTCGAACAGGAAGAGGCAAACTGTCTCCCTGGGAAATGATCAATCATCTCGGGGTTGAAGGTTTGCGTCCTTTTCATCGACTTCGGGAGGGGAGGTGTGTTGTAGATGTTTCCAGTCTTGAAGGGCCATTAGCTTCAATCTTGTATCCATTAACTGACTCCCATCATTAGTTAGATCATTCGTCTCGAATTCTTTTTCCTTGTGTTCGGGCTGTAGTAAGTAGCTTCTTTTAAACATGCCGTCTCATTCTCTTGCGTTATTTTTGATGGCCGAACATGAGCATTGCACGTAGAGAAGGGACGAAATAGGATAAAAATGAAAATCAGTCATAAATCCAGAGTAAAGTATAGGATTTCTTTATTGCAGTAAGATTGGTAGGTACTTCTGTGCTACTTGTACTATGCGTTTATAGCGATTAAAATGTGAGTGGAGACTTAATAATACTTCTATAACAATATGTTGTAATTCGGGGCATTGGGACAATGCCGAAAACCCGAGATTCCAGAAAAAACCCACGTTTTTCTGCAATCAAACGTCGATTTCTTCCCTAATAAACTGTATAAATAAAATAATGATTAAATCGTAGAAAAGAAGACATCTTGGGCCATTTTCCCCTGGAACCTGCGCGGAAGTTTTTCATTTTTTCTGGTTCTAAACGAGAGTTGAAAAAATTGTAATTTCTAAAAAATAAGGCCTTGCTCGACTTGGGCCTAATGTTTCACTATTTTATTTTAATATTAGAAAGCTGGGGATGCCGTAAGGTTACTGGAAATTTAACCCTCTTTCCAACGGTATCCTCATTTTTTTGAATACACCAATGTTTAGGAGACTTATGGCCATTTTACTGAAACGTAATCATCCGAATGGAGCAATATTCGTTCACGAGACATTTTCGGATATCAATTTGGAATCTATTCACCCTCCATTTCATTGAATTCGTGGCTTACCGTGAGCGGCAAATCCTCGACAAAATTGAAAATCATCATTTGAAAGCATTCCTCGATTTTATTTATGGCGATGACTGGTGAAGCTGCTATAGAATTTCGTTTTCCGAGTATTTCACTGTTGAGGAGTGAGATCCCTACGCCTCACATTCCTGCGTGTCTTTGAGCCACTGAGTTTAATTAGGATCGACTGTTTACCGAGGATTTAGTATGATAATGTGATTTCTCCGTAAATGTTAAGCGCTTAAATTGAGTGATGTGTAAAGTGAGCTTGAAGTGAGCAGTTGAGAAGTATGCTAATTCAGAAAATAAGTGCCACTAGGTATACCTATTTTTTTGTAAATCAAAATTCTGATTTTATAGGTCTAGGGAGCAAGCTAAAAATATTAGTACGAGTAACCTGCAGGTCTGGGCAAAATATAATTACAATTACTTATTTGTCATTTAGCTACTGGTAAAGACAAAAAATCGAATTTGAGATGAAAGTATAAAATGTACGATAAATACTATCAGTTCGAGTTTGAATTTCAGTTTGAGCGTCAGTTTGAGGAGGAATTTCTGTTTCAGTTTGAGATTGAGTTTGAATTTCAGTTTTAGTTTTACTAACTTAGTTTGATTGAGTTTGAGTACCAGCCTCAGTTTGAGTTTGAATGTCAGTTTCATTTTGAGATTGAGTTCGAATCAACTCAGTGAAACTGAAATTGAAAACCTGATACTAATGAGTCGGGTTCAGCTTGAGTTAGAGCGTCAGTTTGAATTTCAATTTGAGTTGGAGTTCCTGTTCCAATTTGTGGTGGAATACGAGTATCAGGTTCAGTTTGAGTTGATTTTAAGTTTGAGCTTGAGTGTCAGTTTGAGTTTCATTTGAGATTGAGTTTCAGTGTCAGTTTGAGTTTGAATTTCAGATTCAGCTTGAGCGGCGGTTTGAATTCAGTTCGAGTGAAACTTTGAGATTGAGTTTGAGTGTCAGTTTGAGTTTGAATTTCAGTTTAAGTTTGAGATTGAGTTTGAGTGTCAGTTCGAGTTTGAATTTCAGTTTCAGTTTGAGATGGAGTTTGAATCTCAGTTTCAGTTTGAGGTTTCAGTTAGATTATCAGTTTAAGTAGGGGTTCCTTTTTCAGTTTGAGATGAGTTTGAGTATTTGTATCAAGTTCAGTTTGAGTTTGAATTTCAGTTTCAGTTCGAGCGTCAATTTTAATTTTGGTTTGAGTTTCGCTTTGAGATTGAGTTTGATGCTTTGCAGAATAGGTAAAATGCAGAAACCAGAGTGTAAACAGCCAGTGCCTGAGCTGCCGTGTCTGATCGATAGGGCGGATAGCAAATTGCAGACTGCAGTACGAAACAGGTATGGCGTGTTTTCAGGCTATCAATAACTGAAGACGCCACCAGGCTTGATAGACCACAAGTCCTTGAAAAAGATTTTGGTAGGGATTTTTCTAGAAGTTGGTTAGTGTGTTTTGATAATCGGGAACCCCTTGTCCGCTAGTTAGACCAGAATAATGAAATCTATAACTCTGCATATTGGATATAAGATATTGAATTTTTTCACCCAATTTCGATCGATGCAGCTGGGTAATCCAACTATGCCCCGTCGGTGAAATTAGAAATAATCTTTCTTCAAGAGGTCTGCAACGAGATTCTCATCAATTTTGCAGATTTTTGTCCAATATTCTGCCAATTCTTAAAAACCCACTATGTTTAAAGGGGAAAAATATACCTGCAAGACGTCAGCCTTCATTTTGACGTAAAAATCAAGGCTTTTACACTTTCAATGGCAGCCACAAGGAGGATACCAAATTTATTAATTTTCTTATCGGACCCGAATGACAAGAAACGAGGAATTTCCTCTGGGCATCAGGGGATAAAAACGCTCCTAATACTACCTTGTAATTTCGTGTCGGGTCCTTCTGGTTTATTAATTAATCTTAACGCTGGCGACATTTTCTCAAAACTTCTTAATACAAGGATTTGATGGTCAAATTAGGAGAAATCGTAGGCCGACTTGGTGCAGTCGCCCGGCCAGAAAAAACGGCTTCGCTCCGAACGAGAAAAGTTGCGACACCGCCGATTGATAATTCTTATCAACGTGGCGATAATGAGCCCCGTAATACCGTGTTATTAGAAGTCCAATCTTGATAGGAAATCTTTGGCTCATTTTTTCGAAATCCGTTCCCTCAAGCTGGTTTCTTCCCCCATGACCGAAACCGTTTAGGATGGAATATATTTTTACTTGGGCTGATTGGACCGAACGCAATTTCTGGCACCTGCCTTCGCTCTTGTTATTATCGAAATCCGCTACCCCTAATCTTAAACTAATCGGCGACGATAGGATAAATAATAAAGCCAACCTACGTCAGCTGTATGGAACGTAAAGGATTGGACGCTTGCTTGGAATGCTTAGAGATTGTTTTCTTCTGAAATTTGAGAAAATATGAAAAAACTTTGAGTTGTTTATTATGACAAAGTATCTTTTTTTTTGCTTATTGACTTGAGCCGCATTCGCAAAACATAGTCCGTCTCATTCTCGTCAAGAACCAAAAAGAATCAACTTCTATAGTTCTTGCTCTAGAAAAACGTATCATTGTGCCAGTACAGGATGAATAAAGGGCATACGTAGTAAAATGATAATGTTTTCCCACCTTTAAAGGGACTTAGCATCTCCTGCAGCCTAGCGGCAACTCTTGGTACTAGTCTCTTTGCAGAAACGCCATGTTCTTGAGAGGATCATTCGCTCTATCCTCGTAAAGACATTGATGTCCCTTTGATCTGACTTGGTTTGATGAGGCGACCATGGTTAGGTGAGGGTAAAAGAGTGTACTAAAATGCATGTATGTGCAGTTCACATTGTGCACTAACACTTTCGATTTGAACGCCTTCGCCAGGATTAGTCTTGTTCAGTGTCGTATGACACCTGGTCAAGTAGAAAGGTAAAATTAAGCGATCCACCTGTGGCAAGCAATGTTAGCTACCAAGGGCGTACCTCCTATGGGCCACCATTCCACTCTGCTTGACACCCGTCCCACAGCAACAATCAGGATTGCCTGATAAGGGCGTTTGCTCCGACGCTCGAGCAAAAACAAGAATTTCTGAGTCACTGAGGTGATTTCATGACCTCAACCATCTTCGAATGGTGTCAAGGCGACCATGATGTCTATGTGAGAATAAAGAGACAAATAACAATTGGATCCGTATTGGCACAAACTCACCAAGAACGGCACCAAACAAATGTAGCAATTCACCGATAACTGGAGGTGGCATCTGCTATTTTCGATTTCGAGGCGCGATAAAGTTGGTGCATTCGATGGACTCACACGCTTAAGGGGGGGGGGGGTCACAAGGGTGCGTAATTCTGCGGAAACCGTATAGTATGCGTTATACCCTCAGCTGCATATTATGCAGCATGGTGCGGAAGCGACTTTTGTCGTTGACTATCTGCATTCACCCCAGGAAATATTGTCATGCGGAAAGGGTTGTTGTTGTTGTTTTATCAGTCTAGTGAAATTGGTCCGCATCGTTGTCCTTTTTGTGATTAACCCATCGCTTTCTCAGTCAACTCTTCATCTGTGTTTTACACCTTCACGTTTGCCGCTGACGGGTTCACACTCCGAGTTGCTCAAGCAATTCTTGAACTTAAAACTTTTCTCATGGTGAAATTTTAAATTTTATAGTGCACCTACCTCTGGGAATTGCAAAATATCGCGCTTCTACATGGTATGAGCTGAGGAAACTCTTCTCCGACGATTTTACTCGCAACTGCATTGTGAAGATACAGGCATCACGAGTCAGGTATACCTAGAGAAGCGCGCATTCCCTTGGGAGCTTCAGACGAACTGTCTGCAACTTCATGAAACACTTCATGAAACAACAGACGAGCAGAAAAACCTCGAGTTTTATTTTTTCCTCCGTCCCAGGACACGTCTCACCTCTCGGTCAGTTGACAACAGAAAGGAAGTCGACCATGATGAACGTGTCTAATGTTCGTCGGTCGGTGGTCTATGTCCCACGGGCACCTTAACAGTTTTTCTCACCCTGGCCATCCGAGTGTCAACAAGTGCGAAATTGTTACCTCTACTTTGACATCCGTTGACTGCCACGTTTCCGTAGTCCCATTCATGAGCCGAGGTTTGAAAAAGCGTGAAATTTCAACAGGTATGTGTCTTGTCGGCTGGGCCAAGTCCCTCATTCATGAATAAGTCGTATTCTCGACTTGAACGTAGCGAGCAAAGATGGAACAAAATGACGTTCAACGTCGTGTGAAGTGAAAGTTTTTTCGCGACTTTTCCATTTTTCTTTCTTTTTTAACGTCGGCACTTAGGTATTTAAAAGCAACCCATCACCATTATGAATATGTGATCGTCCGAAATTTTGAAATCGCACCAGAGGTTCAGAATTGTTTCCTAAAGGTTTTTATCTTAGAAATTAAATAATAATCAGGCTTGGTTAAGATAAGAAATTGCTGGCAACTGAACTTACAGCGATTGCATTGCTCTACGAAGGGTCCGGCATGTCTTCCTTTTGAGTTGACGCAATGGCCCATCTTCAGCAACGAACCGCTACCAGTGTTCTAAAGAATACGATTCATGTAAATCAAAGGGGCAAAACGAACAGAACAGAAATAATAATGACATAATGGAAACAATAAAATTAAAAGGGCAAATTGAGATAACATTACGAAGCACTGGCCTAGGAATAACATTTTTCTGTGATTTGGTCCTGGCGTTATTGCAGCTCGCGACGTCCGCAACTCGACATAACCGTAGTTCGTTTTTCAAAATGTTTTCTCAGTGGTATGCATCGATAGTTTTTACTCGGTAAAAAAGTTTAGAATCATGAAAAAATATCAAGCTTTTGAAGGATTTTTTTTTTTCACTTCTTCGCCAATCAAATAACGCCACTTCAAAAACTTTGACCGCCAGAAGTTATAGCAGTTGTTGTTGTTTTATCTGTTTCTTGGTGGTGCTGTTGTAGCAGTTTCACTGAGGGCCCAAGATTGTAGGGCAGGCTGCGAGGACTTCAGGAAATAGTATGCGTTTCTCGACGATTTTGAACCAAATTTTAACCATTCACTAATTCATTCTTCGTTGAAAAATATTATTTGCGGCTAAATTGTTATTTCAACTATCGCGTGACATAATAACACAGGAATACTTTCACCACACAATTAAAACGTGTAACTGATATCTTCATATTCCCAACGTACGACTTTATAACCTTGTAACGATAAACGAACGATCTGACAGCCACGATCTGTAGGTGATAAGTCCCTTCCTAATCGACTGGATCGAATAGTTCGAGCTGCTCGGGTTAGCTTCCACTTGGCTCCGCCTAAGTGTCATCCTCATTGAACAAAGTTCCGTACCTGAGGCCTAGGGGTCTAATGGAGGTTTTTGTACTTTTTCGACTTTTTGTACTTTCTCTTCGTTATAGCTTGGGCAGAGTTCGATTAGTTTTTCGGCCGTGATCGATGCCCTGAACGGGAGTTCGACAGACGGCCGTAAAATGCGGCCACCGTCGTTGATCCTATTCGGAACACCATTCACATTCTTTGGTGGGATTGAGTCATAAATTCCATTTCAATTTAACATCGATCGACTCACTGTGCTGCTATCGGGTGAGTAATGGATAATTGCACTCTGTATCCACATACTTTTAGAATGACCTATTTCCTGGAGTGCCGGCATCGAAAAAGTTCAAACTGCCAGTCTTTGGTGTATTTTGGAGCTCGAGGATTTAGAAAATTTGAAAAATCCACCATCAGTCAAAACTATTCTTTCTTGGGAAAAAAGTTGGAACTTACGTCTTAACATTTGTGGTGCCTATGTAGTTATTGTTGTTGTTCCTCTTTCCGACATTGTTATCGGGGACCAGAATCTCTTAGGTTTCAACCATCTTCCTACTTTTCATACTGAGGTTAACCTGGGTGACATGGGGTGGTTTTCGAAATCCCTCACCAGACCCCCCACTCCCTCGTGGTTAAGAATATTTCGATTTGTTTGCAATGAGACACGTGCGGCACGCGAACCTTCGATTATTGGTCGTTATTCGCCCCCCCGGAAATCGCCATCGCATTTTGCCGTGATCTCACGTTCTATTATGGTTCACGCACTTTTCGTATAATCCTAATATAAATTTACCTTCAGAAAGGGTGGGGATAGATTACTATTCTGTAGGTTTCGATCTGGTCGAGAATTCACCCAAAAAGTGAACTCCATTTTGATTTAACCCAAACAATTATCCGACCCCAGGTCAATGATTAATTTTATTTATTACTTCAACTCCATACCCTACAAACTATACTCCGCTTTTTAATCTTAAATAATTTAAAAATATTAAACGCTTTTTATCTAGCTACCAAAAATTGACCCCCAGCCAGAAATCGGTCTCTGGAACTGTCCCATCCCATAATGGTGCAAGTTAAGCCTTGGTAATTCATCGACGAGCTATTGGGACTAGGAATGCTAATTATTAGCTGTCGGCCAGTCATCAAATTTCCGATGGGCAACAAGTTTGAACGCTCTAAAGGGACTTGTAATTTGGGTGAACTGTTGGCTGCCAGTTCGAAGGTCTCAAGTGTCGAGTTGCTTCAAAACCATCCCAACAAAGAGACGATTCTACATAATATGTAGATAGATATGTAGATAGAATAATATTATTATGTAGCTTATTAAGCTGTTTGCTGTACTTCATCGTAGCGTTACAGTTACACTACAATCATGCAATAGCGGAAACGTGATCGATTCGGCCATGCCCTTATGAGTGTTGTAAAAAATCTCAATTGGTCGAAATATGCCTACAATGAAAACGTCGGTTTTCGCTTCATAACTCCAAAACTAACCCCCCAAAAAAAAGTCCAAACCCCACCACAAAACCTCAACCCTCGGCTACCAATAACCACAATAGTAGTGAGTCAGTTCTTGTACGTAAAAAAGGACGACTTCGGGGGGCAATGCCCCCACAGTTTACTGGTGCCTACCAAAATCGGCCCCCAATCCACTCATTTCTACGTCCCAGAACAGTCATCTCTACAACTTCTCGTATTCAGAATTTTCGAGGAGCGAGGCCCGATGTGTTGCGGCGGAACCAGGAAGCCTTAGCTTCCCATATCCGGAATTTCGACCGGTTCTTGGATATCATGACAGATTCAGTTGACTGCCGGTCGACAGGCGAATCTAAATCCCTTCATCACGGGTGCAAACTTATTGGTCTCTCGACCGGAGACCGATGAACCCGTCGGATTCTGTCTGAGATGTCTTCTGTTGACTTCTGCCGCCGCTAACACAAGATAAGGATCTCGAGTCTTGAAGGAAATACAGAGACAGGCTAGAATAACAAGATAACCGGAGGATGTCTCCTATATTTTTACGGCCGTTTTATCCGTCGGATATTTACTTCTACCCATCGGCTCATTAAAGTCTGATAAATCCGACGCGTCGTCGCCGTTTTCTCGAAGGAATCTTTCCACCGATGCCTATCTGATCGAAAATGCGCGTGACGCGTGTGGCTACGTCGATTCGGTTTTCTCCCACGTCAACGTTTCACGTTCCAAGTGTCACGAAACCGGTCCAATATTATTGGACTTCAGGTGTTTGGACGAAGTTGTCAGGAAGAATTCCAACTATGTCAACATGCTCTTATCTTCCCTCAGGTGGCCTCCACAAAGTGATGCCCGGCGAGTGGCGTTACTCTCTGGGACGAAGTGCGTTGAGATGCTTCGAAACCCGAGGTAAAAATGCAATCAGTCCAAACCAGTGGTGCGCACATAATACTCGATACTTCCATATTTGGCTCGTGAAAATTATAACCTAATCGATAGGTATCATTTTACCAATATTTTCTCACCTTTTCAAAATACTTCTTCGTGTGAGGTCAAATTTTGTAAGCTGAGCTCTCCTTTTTTACAACGCTTAAAACGGATAAATTGTGGGTAACAACCTAATAGTCCTTGCGCAGAAGGATGGTGGATAATCGCCAATGTTTTCTGCAATGTATAATTGTACAGACGGGCTTTACCGATGGCTAGGACGATCTAAAGATCAAAAATCCGGTGTTATTTTCTGTGAATTCTATCCTGCATTAATTGGGAATTAGTCGCCTCATGGCCGCATGGTCTACTCATACCAACCCCACGTCGTTTTTCAAATTTGGATCGGTCTTGCTGCCAGAAACAGAACCGGTATCGGCATTTCAACGGAACAGCGTGACATCGTTACCGAGGGCTCTCATGACCTCCTCCCCGTCGGTAGAAACAAAAAAACCCCCTAATCCACCTTTTGTCAGGCCTTTTCAACCCCTACGCCCTCGCCGTGACCTTATGGAAAACCGAGTTGGAGTCCTTCTGCCATTGTAAACCAAAGCCATACATATTAATTTCGAACGCGGCCTGTAATCCGGATCTCTTTCTGTGGCCTCAACACTCTATACTTTTGTCGGAGGATTTTTTCCCTTTGCTGCGATACCTATATAAAGGGTTTCCGAGGGTGACGAAGCGTAAGGGCATTTTAAAAAGGGACGAATTCTATAAGGGATCGAGGTATTTTTTCAACGCGCTACCAAGCTCGTGCTGGTAGTGGTAATCGATAGTGTAGTTTCAGTATCATGCGACCGTGCTAGTCTCTGTTATCGGTAGTTGTGTTTGTTAAGACGCAGTCGTATTGTGCCGTGATGCGCGTTGGAGTGTTGGTAGCCCTGGAAGCTACACAGATCAGCAGAGCGTGAAATGGGGATAACAGATCAGGTGTTGAAGGTTTAATTGGGCGCGCGACTCCACGTGGGATTATAATCTTTTCCTCGCTCTGTTGTGGCCGTACCTGACACATTGGCGGTTTGTACGTCACGCAAGCTAGAAAAAAAATTAACAAAAAATAAAACCGTCTCCACATAAAAAAGCTTGAAATAGTAGAAAATGAAAATCTGAAAATGAAAAAATATTTTGACAGCCATTTTCGAAATGGAAAACAGTTTTTTTTAAACTATACCTACCTATCGAACGACCCTTTCTATTAAATAGCTCAGTACCAAGGACAACTTTTTACTTGAACGTCCCACTTTGGACAGTGATGCCAACCCATGAGTAAGCTTTTTCCCACATAATTTCCCACACATGAGCTGAATTTCCCATAAAAAAATCCCTCGCAAGGTCTAAATTTCCCTCGCATGCTTTTACGCATTTTATAGCTATTTACAAGGAAAAGATCACTTTGTAGGGGTCTTAGGCCCTCTTTCCGTGCGTTTAAGAGATAATTTAGTTGCCGCGCTGGCCTTAGGTTGGCTGCATTGCAGAAACAGTGGGAACTCGCTCGCTCGGTTTTGTAGAAGGCTTTGATCGACAACAACAACATGAGCAGCATTCATATACGGCAAAGGCAAAACATCGTGTTGTTGTTTGCTCGTCTCGTTTGAGAGGAAAAGGAAAGCTGTGACGAGAAGTGGGATAATTTAAATTACCTTAATTGTTACCTACTAAAATATTTCATAATACGGTAATGTTTTTACTTTAATTTATCATTAACGTTACCGACCTTGGTTTCCTATAGTGTACTACGTGATTTCCGTCCGTGGTCGTACCAATAAAAAGTGATTAAACTATTACTTTGTTGAATTATTTTTACTGGATTTACATTGTTCTAGACCCCAGGCGAAAGTAGACCTGATTTTTTACAAAGCAAGATCGTGGACGAGTTATCCATTAGTTAAAAGCGAGTTTTTAGAATATTTCCCTCACGCGGCAAAAAATTCCCTTTTTCCCTCGCCTTTCCCACAGGCTTCCAAATTTCCCTAATTATATGATTTTTTCCCTCGGTTGGCATCACTGACTTTGGATGAAGTGGGTTAAAAGTAGATCCTGAATACAAATTTGAATCTAACCAATCATGTATTCCGAAAAAGTGAGGCATATAAGGATGGATTTTCGTAAAAAGACCTGCTGTATGGTTAGCGATATATTCGAAGGACAAGAATAATTATCCTGAAGGATTTTCCCTAATGAACTTATCCGTATCAACTTAGGCGAAGCCGACCCACGGTAAAATAACTCCGGAGCGTTGAGAAAGTCTAGGCGTGAAAGAGGCTGTACAATATCCTTTTACACTCCGGTATCGTTGTTTGCGTAGATAACCGGTGCGTCCCTGGCGCCATACGTGACGTCCTGAGTAAATGGAGATCTCGTTTTAAGTCTGTTCGAAGATGAGACAGCTTTCGACCGACATGCCGGCTCTGGAATTGTCTATCACTTAAAATATTGATTTTTTTTTGAAAATTAAATAAAAAGTTTTTTAGCTCGAAAACGGTCGAGAATTCGACAGTACACTTTAGTAGTCCGTTTTTGTTGTCCCCTGGAGAACGGAGTTGACAGGAAGTAATTTTTATACATTTATTTTATTTATTTTATTACATTTTATTTTTATACATAACTACAGGGGTGGCCACTGACATCTGCACCCCTTGGCCAAAATGAGAAAGAAAGAAAAACCTACGTACCTATATAATAATAAATTTATGACCGTCACGCTATTCTCAACTCTTCACCATTCTGTCTCTGAAAAACAACAACAAATTCGTCGGTCAAAGCCTCGGGACTAGTAATGGATAGGAGGAGGTGTGTTTTTGAAGTTTTAGCGGCCCAGCCAGAATGCTCGACCTATGTCCAGGAGCAAACAGCTTGTCGTGCAATGCCGGTAGAATGCGGTAGGATTATCGCGGTATGATTATCTTATCTTATCAGTTCAGAATTCAAATAGGTAACGATTTGTTTTGGATTTGGTTTCATCATGCGTTTATTCTTCTCTCCTATTCATTCGCTTTTAGTTGGAATTGATGTCTGGCTGTGTAAAGCACACTGTTTTTAATAAATTGTCTTATATTCCCTTCTTCGCAGTTGTTCCATAATGTCTCAATGTTTGACGGCAGGTGTCGCCACTGCATAGCCATTTTTCTGTTACTAGTTCATAATTTTTCGTCAACTTTTTTGGCGGAGTTTTTTTTTATTCGGTTTTATCGCCCGAGTACGGCCGTATTTATCCCTCGTCCGGTGACGCTGTTCCGTCAGTCCCTTTGTTCCGGATTCATCTGGTGTCGGAGAGTTCCGGGGTCCGGGAGTTCCGCCTTCCGTAATCGGCGCCGCACTGTCGTACGCTCGTATCGCTTGCGACCCAGTTTCCAAGTGCGTGGCCCAGTTAGCTGGTTTTCAAATGAAAAATGCGTGGCCTGGTTGGTCGTTTTCGAATGAATGGAACGCACAGGGCTGAGATCAGCAGGCATTTTTCCTGTCGGCGATGATTTTTTTGGAGGTCAAAGGCCATTCCTGACTTTTGTTGTACGAGAAATTGAAACTGCCCTTGCTCTAGCCGTGGTGGGCATAAAGATTTTCAGTCAAATATCCCAATAAAATCGGATTTCCGAACCCCAAGATGACTAGGAACCTCGCATCTTGTCCGAACCCTCAACTATAGAGCCAAAATCAACAACAATCCCAAAAAATTCGAAAAAAATTAAAATTGTTACCTATCCCTTAATATGCAGGGTTTTCACAATCAAGATTATCTTCTTCAAAATGGTCGATTCCTTAGCTCATTTGCTACAATTTCTGTTCTATAAACTTTTCTCTCTCTGAAGTTTTTTTTGCGTTTTCAACTCAGCCTCGGTAAAATGGCCATAAGTTGCTCGAATTTTAGACTAATCACAAAAATGAGGATACCACTGGAAAGAGCGTTAAATTCCCAGTAATCTTACTGTATCTGCAGCTTTCTAATATTAAGTTGAGATAGCCAAAACGTATGCCCAAGTCGAGAAATGGTCAATTTTTAAAAATCACAATTATTTCAGCGATTACTTGGTGCTTGAAAAGACGGGAAACTCCAACGCACTTTCTGGGGGGAGCTAGCCCGAAGTGTCAGCTTTCGGACGGTATAATATTTTTTTAATTTATCCCGCATTTTAGAGGAGATAGCGACGTTTGAACGCAGAAAAATATGGTTTTTCGTCGAAATCTCAGTTTTTGAACTCTTGTCTTGAGTTTTTGAGAGTTGGGCATAGAGTTAGACACCAAAGAGACCACCAGTAACGCCAAAAAGTCAACAATTATCCCAAAACATTCGTTAAGCTACTTTAAACCCATTCTATTGGTCGATTAGGTACGTATTGTTAAAAATTGACTACCCCGAGCTTTTGAGAAAAAAGGTTGCTGCATACCTAGGAGGAATTCGGGCTATAAACCTTTGGGCTTCGGTAGCCCCAGAAAACGACTACCTACTTCACGATTAGGGGAATAACAGGAGTTCCATTACAAAAGGACTTATCCCCAGTCGTAAAACTGTTAATGACCTTCCAAATTAAAATTTGTGGAGGTTTAGCGAAAGCGATTAGAATCTTTTCCAAGTTCCTTCCTATCGTCGGCTCGAAATGAGCTTTCAGCGCCTCTTTTTGCTCTCTGTTTTTTCAGCAGGGCATACCTAATCGGTCAATCGGTCGGGAACTAATGTGCGTGCAGATAAGATTAGTTACCTACGTGATTCTCGAGGAACGTCTCAATTTCAACTGTTGAAAAGGCTTTCAGTTTCGAAATGGTTGACACACGTTCACTCTTAAGATGTTCCGATTTGACCGAAGTACCGACCACCGGGTAGGTGTACTCATCAGTCGATGCCCAGCTACCCTCTTGCACAAAAACTCAACTTACAAGAATTAAAAAAAATTATTAACTTTTTACGGCATTTTTACTTCTATATTTACAGAGTAGATGAAAGTATTGTGAAAGTCCTAAAAAGTCTGTGTGTCCGTCTGTCCGTCTGGGGTCATTTGCAAAAATGGCCATAGCTCCCTGAATTCGCAACCTTTTTTCAAATTTCTTGAACTGAAATGTTTGTCTCGGCAAGACCTAACACCCTGTTTAATCGGAATTTGGATACAAACACAGTACTTCCGATATATTTGCATTTTTAGTGATTTCTATTTTATTTTTTTCCGGCCACAAAAATGAACCGATTTGAGCGCTCTTGTTCGTAAAATCTTTGTTTTACCTTGCAGAATACGTGGATATTTTTATATACCGAAAATGTAACGACTTTTTTTTGGCGAATTTTAAAATTTTCATTGTGAATTTTTTGATATTTAAACACCCTTAAAAACAGTCAAAATATGATCAAATTTTTTCAAATATGTACGTTTCAAAATATGGAAGTATTGCGTGTTATCTACGCACCACTGGTTTATCTTCCGGTAATTTCGTCGTATTTTTATTTTAGGCGAGTTTTACAATTTACATAGTGAGTTTTTCGATATTTTTGACCGAAGCAAGTCAAAATATGATCAAATTATTCAGCATTGCTGGTGTTTCTAAATTAACATTCGATTTTTTTATTTTTTGGGGTTGTTGATTTTTATGGTATTGCATTCCAAAAACACAGAATTAGCAAAAATGCGAATTTTTGGGGATCGTTTTTTTGCGTTACTGGTGGTATTGATGGAAAATTCTATTGTAGGTACAAAATTTTATTTCTACCCTGGGTAACTTTATTTATTTACCTTTTCCTGGCCACAGAAATGATCCGATTTGGAACTTCTTGGTCTTGAAATTTCAATAAATCAAATTTACAAAATATATTGACATTATTTATCCTTGCTGCTCTAGGTAAATAGAGGAACAAAATTAACCTTGTTCAAAATTTTACATATCAAATTACGGAATTCGCGTATTGTTAGCTCACCGCTGGTCTACTGAGGAACACTTTTTGAACAACCGACTGTGAAAACCGCTAATAAACTCGGTGACTTACCGGTAAGTATCGTATACTTTACCGGTAATTGTCTCTCGTGCCGGAGCTGGGGTAATATTGAAGAGGGAGCGTCGAGGGTTGGCCTCTTTTTTCAAGATGGCCCTTCTTCTTTTCCCCTTATTTTCCCTCGAGTGGCGACTGTCTCATTATTCAAAATACCACGGCCCTCCGGCCAGATTTTCCAAGATGTTTATTCATGTTAAGCTCTTTTTCAGGTGAAAGTTGAATTTTTTGGCAGGCAAATGAAAATTTCTTTCGTAGACGAGCTTTTTAGTATTGAATTAAAACACTAGTTTGGTACCTGCTTACTTCTCAATTTATGCATTTTTTTAACGTTATAAGTGAAAGTCGAGTTTTCGCCAGACTTGTAATATTTTTATGCAACGCTTTATTACCGTATTCGTTAACAGGTAATTTCTGCGCCAGTTGATGCGTTTAGAAAGCAAAATTTAGAAAAATATTGATCACTTTGTCGAGTCATCGGTAGAGTAAATGGCAGACGAATTCGTTGGAAAAAAATCGAGTAGGCGCAGGCGCGTAGTTGTAAAGCCCGGGACTGCGACTTCGTCACGTATAAATCCGACTATGATATTTTCTAGTACGCAGTAAAAAATCCTCAGAACTCGGTACGTGGTATTTCTTTGCCGGGAAGGCTCATTGTGTTTAATGGGCTTTTTTACGAGCCGTTGAACGCCGTCGGTAAGTGAATAAGTTCTCGACATATTTTACCGCGGTGTTTGGACTTCGGAAAATTGCTCAACGCCTATAGGCGAGTTCAGAAGCCGAGTTGTGACTGTAGTAAAATAACTACCTGAAGAAGATATTCTGCTCAGTAAGTCGCGTCGTTTTACTGTGGGAAAATCCCTCGGGAAAAATGTTAGCGAAAAAATGGAACCAACTCCGAAAACAGGCGAAAAGAAAATGCTTAAGGAGTTCCTGGCTGCCGGAAACTATTTTATTGTTAAATAATAAAAAAATTGCAAATTATACCGATTTTACAAAATGAAATATTTCTTCGGAAGTTAGAAATTTTTTGTTTAACGCCATGTTTTTGATTTTCTAGCACTTCACTCGATTTGTTTTCAAGTATCTCACTTTTTCTGAACCTTTTATCCGATTTTCAAATTCCGGTCCATTAAGAATGGTTTCATTCGCGCTATTAAAACGGTAGCCTATCAGTGCGATGCTGGTTATACATTTTATCAGGGCCAGATTTGTTTTGAAAAATTCCGTCCACGACCGTTTCAAATGAATCGATTTAAATTTATCAAAAATCATCAGCGTAAAATGTCTAACTTTTTTCATTATCGTAATTAATAATTAAATATATTCCCGCTAGTCGCATATTTTATATTTTTCCCATTAAAAAAAAATTTTTTTTTTCATGCAAAATTTATACGAATTTTACGTACGTAAACAAGTAGAGACGCATTCAGGTCCTTGTGTAGGTACCCTTTTCTGGGCTCATCCTCCTTACTGAAACACATGCACTCGCGACGGGAGGCTCGGCACAACACCACACCGCGCGCGGAAAACGGCGAGGAAATTTTTCAATCCGCCGTTTTTCTTTCTGTTCGATCGCGGAAAATTCACCAAAAAAAAAATTACGACGGGCGAAGTTCAATAAATTGTGCGGGGAAGGGGGTCCTAGGCGAAAAATCAGTACGTTGCCGGAATGAAAATTTTCGTCTAAATTTCCTACAAAAAATTAACCAAAAAAAGTGCAAGCCCTGAGTCAGGTCGTCGGTTCGACTCGAGCTAGCGGGTGGTTGAAACTGGACTGAGGACTCGGCTCGGCTCTGCCACTAGCCACCACCGACCCACCGTAGGCTCCCTACCCCTATACCAGCCCTATACTACCCCTGCCGGCAGACAACCCCTAACCTGAGACTACCTTCCCCTAAACCGCAGCCTTAGCGCCCCCTTGAAATATATCCGACCGTCCTTTTCCCTCTTTGATGTTCCCACTATATTTCCTCGAGTATTGCTTAAAAAAACGTATAACTCATAATTATGCATCGAGTACGTGGTAGTAGGTGCGTAAAAAGGTTGAAAATATTGAAAAAAATAGGTTTTTAAAAAAAATTTAAAATTAAATATCGTTTATTTTTTCATGTTTGTGGCCGAACGAATAAAGGCCCAATCGAACCAATACCTGAAGCGCCGGTACAAAAATATTTACGATTTTCAAAATTGCGGACAAATGTTGAAATTTTTGAAATATCGAGTCGGTGAACGGCTTCTTAAATGTTTGGACAGCGGCCCCTTTCTGCCCCTTAATCCTCGAGACCACCGGCAGATTTAGCCCCTGAATGAACTCCACCACAGAAAAGGCCCACAATGGGCTAATAATACAGGTGGCCCATGTCAAAAGGGATTATTGCCCCTTTGTGTCGAGACGTCCTATTATAAGGGGATTTCTGTAAGCTATTAGATTTGGCAAGAGAATTCTGAAAATATCCGAGCGTGTCGAAAGACTTTCCAGCCGAAGGTGTGACTCTTCTATCCAAAGTTTGATTGACAGTTCAAACCTGGGTGCATTGATATTTTGGTCGAAAATGACGAATATCTGATTATGGGTCATTCTCAATCCATAATCCTCCAATAACCCATCAAGATCAATATTAATACATGGACATTATCTTTCAAAAGCTAGTCTACAGATTAAGTGGCATAACTTGATAAAGTAACATTACCTACTCAATAAATCAGCAGGGCAAGCAACCCTGAAATCAGCAGGGCAAGCAACCCTGAAATCAGCAGGGCAAGCATCCCTGAAATCCGCAGGGCAAGCAGCCCCGAAATTGGCAGGGCAAGCAGCCCTGAAATCAGCAGGGCAAGCAGACCTGATGTCAGCCTGAAATCAGCAGAGCAAGCAGACCTGAAGTCAGCCTGAAATCAGCAGGGCTAGCAGCCCTGAAATCAGCGGGACATGCAGCCCCGAAATGGGCAAGACAAGCAGCCTCGAAATCAGCAGGGCAAGCAACCCTGAAATCAGCAGGGCAAGCAACCCTGAAATCAACAGGGCAAGCAAAACTGAAGTCAGCCTGAAACCAGCAGGGCAAGCAGCCCTGAAATCAGCGGGACATGCAGCCCCGAAATGGGCAGGGCAAGCAGCCCTGAAATCAGCAGGGCAAGCAACCCTGAAATCAGCGGGACATGCAGCCCCGAAATGGGCACGGCAAGCAGCCCTGAAATCAGCAGGGCAAGCAGCCCTGAAATCAGCGGAACATGCAGCCCCGAAATGGGCAGGACAAGCAGCCCTGAAATCAGCAGGGCAAGCAGCCCTGAAATCAGCGGAACATGCAGCCCCAAAATGGGCAGGACAAGCAGCCCTGAAATCAGCAGGGCAAGCAACCCTGAAATCAGCAGGGCAAGCAACTCTGAAATCAGCAGGGCAAGCATCCCTGAAATCCGCAGGGCAAGAAAAACTGAAGTCAGCCTGAAATCAGCTTGGCAAGCAGCCCTGAAATCGGCAGGGCGAGCAGACCTGATGTCAGCCTGAAATCAGCAGAGCAAGCAGACCTGAAGTCAGCCTGAAGTCAGAAGGGCAAGCAGCACTGAAATCAGCTGGGCAAGCAGCCCTGAAATCGGCCGGGCAAGCAGACCTGAAGTAAGCCTGAAATCAGCAGGGCATGCAGAATTGAAGTCAGCCTGAAATCAGCAGGGCAAGCAGCTTTCAAATCAGCAGGGCAAGCATCCTTGAAATCAGCAGGGCAAGCAGCCTTGAAATCAGCAGGGCAAGCAGCCTTGAAATCAGCAGGGCAAGCAGCTTTCACATCAGCAGGGCAAGCAGCTTTCAAATCAGCAGGGCAAGCAGCTTTCAAATCAGCAGGGCAAGCAGCCTTGAAATCAGCGGGGCAAGCAGCCCTGAAATCAGTTTGAAATGTAAAGCCATCAAGGGCAAGCAGCATCGAGCTGAAGTGCACAAACCTAAAGATCCAAGGCGAATCATTAGGATCCATTCACATAGCGATACGATTCCATCACTGTACGTAATTATAGGTTAGCTATCGCTCTAGAAAATGTAAGGCTCCTTGCACGTCGATCATTTATCACTCACTAACTGGCATGGTTAGGTCATAATCTACAGAAACTCCTCGGATCTTCAGGATCGTCAAGGAGCCCGGCGTGTGATTTACCATCTCGCAAACCTGCATTACCTGCGATAGATTACGTAATAGAGACATTAAACGAACGGTTAAATTGGTAATTGCACGTCGGCGATTTGGAAATCGTGGGTGGCCCCCGGTCGAGGTGATAAATCAATCGTTAACATTGGGGGTCTCTTTTTCTTCAACTCCGCCTCCGCATTGCGTTCAACGGTAATAAGTCCTAAAAAGGTTGGGATACCCTAATAAAATCGGAGGCATTTAGAGTCTAATCTACTTTTTGGTTATGTGGGTACCTACCTGGACGCCGAAACTTTCATCGTTAATATTCGTTTACGGCTCGGTATTGACTGAATTTTTCGAACAACATGTTTTCGGATTGGCTAGGTATTGGTTATTTCTTTGGATGAGCAGAGAATTAATGTTTCTGAATGTATGTATCTGCTTTTCGATCCAATATCAAATTGCAACTTTTCATTCACATGACTATTGAACACTTTTGGTCCTACATTACTTCATCTACTGTTCAGTTGGTCGCCACATCACTCCTCCTCCTGGTGGAATTAATTTAGAGGCCGTGCATACTGACTCAGATCGGTAAGTCCCCAAAAATTTTTGAAACCTTTTGATCCTTTTCTTCCTTTCCTTTTTACTTCCATATTTACAGAGTAAATGGAAGTATTGTGATCGTCCTAAAATCGAGAATCGGAACGGAGCTTCAGAAAAACTTTTTCTTATACACATTTACTCAGAATCACTTCCTGAACAAGTGTCTGTGTGTCCGTGTGTCCGTGTGTCCGTCTGTCCGTGTGTCCGTCTGTCCGTCTGTCCGTCTGTCCGTCTGTCCGTCTGTGGTCATTTACAAAAATGGCCATAACTCCCTCATTTCTCAACCTTTTTTCAAATTTCTTGAACTGAAATGTTTGTCTCGGCAAGACCTAACACCCTGTTTAATCGGAATTTGGATAACGCACAGTACTTCCGAGATATTTGCACTTTTAGTGTTTTCTATTTTATTTTTTTCCGGCCGCAAAAATGAACCGATTTGAGCGTTCTTGGTCTCAAAATCTTCGTTTTACCTTGCAGAATATGTGGATATTTTTTATATTCCGAAAATGTATTGTATTTTTATTTTGGGCGAATTTTAAAATTTTAATTGTGAATTTTTTGATATTTTTGGCCTAAACACCCTTCAAAGCAGTCAAAATATGATCAAATCGTGTCCCAATTTTACGTTTCAAAATATGGAAGTATTGTGTGTTATCTACGCACCACTGGTTTTCTTCTGAACCTTGAATTTTTGAAATTTTTTGAATTTTTGAAATTTTTGAATTTTTGATTTTTGATTTTTTTTTGGTTAGGAGGCGGAAAATTTGCGTGTCTGGGGTAGCATGTTGGTAATGAGGTATTGTGGGACTTCAACTAGGGATGGGTGTCGATGGACAAAACATCGATGTTTGAACATCGATGGTTTTTATACAGGACACATCGATGCCGAGAAAACATCGGATTAATAACATCGATGTGTCGATCTATCGATGATTTTACGGGAGGGGGACAAAATAGCTGAATTTCTTTGGACGTACATAAATTATTTTTGATCAATTTGAATAAGTTTCATTGCAGAACAGAGATCATTGTGTAAAATATCCGTAGAACCTAGGATTCGACAAGCCCATTGATCTTTCTTGAATCTGTTTCTCCCACTAAGAATTTTATTTTTATATTTTGACGATAATAAACAACCGAGTCAAAAAAAAACATTTATTTATAAAACTAGATTGAAAACTAATTTTGTGTGGTGATAAACTCAGGTAGGAATCGACCTACCAATTATTTTTACTTACGACCAAACAAAAAACATCGATGTCGTTGAATAATCGTAAAGTAAACATCGATTTTTGGGAAAAACATCGATGTTTTCGAGACATCGATACCCATCTTTAACTTCAACATTGGTAACGGACATGGGGGGACACGGACACGCTAATCTTTGGTCTCTGCGTTTACTTTGATTCAAGAATGTACGTGAAAGACTCTTTAGTGCACTCGGTCTCTAAATTCAACTCCGCTAGGAGGAGGAGTGATGTGGCGACCTCCTTAGTAGTGATGTGGGGATGAAGTAATGTGGGGCATGGAGTACTTAGCAGCGTTTTCCTGATTTTTCTCATCAATAGAGTATAACTAGGTAACCTTCTTTTGAAAGATAACGCAATGTGTTACACGCTTTGATTCGAATCGAAGGGTTCCCGGACAGATGTGTCCCCGGAAGGGTTAGAAACGTTCATCACCTGCTTGGCTCGCTCCGCAGATTGGTGCATAAATGGTGACTGCACCTTATGAATCCAAATTGAAAGCGATCATACTCAGGGGCGTAATTGTGTGCCGATAATGTTAATACGTCTGCCGGCGACATTGTATGTCTCCCTAACTATCACTGTTGAACAGGCCCGGATTTATGGTCGAAGCCGCCCTGTGCCCACAATTTCATGCCGCCCCCTTCCCGTCATGAATTCTCTTTTATATTTCTTCTGAAGCGGGGAAAAAATTGGCCTGTTTCATTAATAGGTACTGCAAAAAAGAAAGCCTGTTAGAGGAAGCGATGGCATTAAACTAAGTATTTTGTACGGGTCGTAGGCATACCTGCTCAATTTTAAAATTTTACGATTTGTGTAGGTTGGATAAATAGGTAGGTACTCATCCTGGAAGGGCAATTTATCATTCCAGTTTTAATATTTTTAATAAATAAATTAAATCACAAAATTATTTCCATGGGAACGTCAGTACTGAGCGGCGCCCGCGGGTGGGTCAGGGCGAGTAGAGTGCCACATGGACAGGATTTGGTTTCGGGGAAAATAATTATTGAGTAATATTAATCAGTGGTTATCTTTTATTTTTTTAAATAGGACTTTAATTTTCAATTTCATTTTTTCAATTTTAATTTTTTACGTATTTTATTTTTTTCCCTCGGAGTGCCGCCCCCTCTAGGCTGGCGCCCTGTGCTACAGCACAGTGGGCACATAGGTAAATCCGGGCCTGCTGTTGAACACGATCGCACCGCTGTTACCTATTCAATTAGGGCTGTATTGCTATCCCAGACTGGCAAAATGATAAATCGATAGTAGGAACCAGATAATACTAACATTATCTAATAGCGTCTATGCAACATAACTTCCTATCTAGCTTGTTCTGCGATGGTTTTTGGAAAACTGAATTAAGACTGAGTTTCCAATGTTTTTATATCATGAATTATATTGATAGTTACCTACCGACTATTCAGGGTTTTATTTATCCACTTTTCCGGGTATTTTTTCTATTCAGGGTAAGCGTCATGTGTTTATTAACTTCCTACTAACCTCTATGACTAAATTTGTGAGTATAAAGTCATACCTGACTGTTTTGAAAAGTAAATTGATTGAAAGGTAGTTGGATAATCGTGCAACGTTTATGAATTCTCATTACCGCCTGCGCTTCTCATTACCGCATGCGCTTCTCATTACCGCCTGCGCTTCTCATTACCGCCTGCGCTTCTCATTACCACCACGGTATCAATTTTATAAATTCCAGTTTGAAGGCCAAAGATTGAAATTGTGTTGCCCCTTGAGTTGATAATTCTTACTTATGGTCCCGCGAAGCTCCGTGATTTTTTTTGAAATTTTTTGGAGAAGGTTCACTTTCTTAGAATTCAGACCTTGGAAATCGCGTTTTTTTAGAATCACCCATGCGTTAAATAGGTAGATTCAGTGACGGGATGGAATAGACGCTAGGCATAATTTTGCAAGGCTTCAAAATAATTGGGAGACCTAAATTTCTAACGTAGGGAAATATATTTGCCGAATAGGGTTTCTCCGATTCCCCTCTGAAAACGAGGTTATCTCATCTAGTCCAATGAAGCAGAATATCTAACGGGCCTGTCCCTGTTTGTGCCCATCAGACCAAATCTGAAGAGAACTCGGTTCGTTTATACGACCTTGTTTGCCCTTTCGCCTAGCCAAAAACAACTTTTAACAAACATCGCACGAATTTCCGCGATACGGGAGATCTTCGCCGAACGTTGATGGTGTCGCTGGGTATAATTTAAAAATTTAGCAGGTACGAAGGTGCAAATTTGATAGGCAAATTTTTTTTTTGCGAATAAATCAGAACTCATATCGGCATTGGTAGGGGTCTGTTTTTGTAGAATCGGGAAGAGTGGATTATTTTGCTCATTTTTCACCCCTACAACTTCAAATTTACCTCATTTTAGAGGCCAAAAAACGAGTTTGAAGAATAATTTTTAAAACATTTTAAACGACCATTTTTTGTCCTTTCAGGTGAATCTCTAAAATTACAACAAAAAATTGGTTATCCTTCGTGTATTTATATTACAGGAAAAACTGGTAATTTTTGTAGAGGGTTGAGACAAACTCAAAATACTGGCTTCTTATAAAAAATTCAATTAAGGGAAATTTTCAAAAAGTTTTGAACGGAAGTTCGGCGGTCGTCCTGGTCTTTTTGGGAGGAAGGGGATGGGCTATTTCTCATTCCATGATCCGTATTGCTCCAAATAGGTATATGATGGAAAGTTGTTATCGATTACTTCCAAATCCGCGGTATAAAATTTCCAAAGATCGTCCCAAGAAGTCGGTGACAAGAAGTCCTTTTTGAATACTTGATAAACCGCGGGCTCGGCTATCGTTGTAAAGAACCCGCGAACAGTGAGACTGACTTGACGAAAAAATATTAAGGGAAAAGACTAAGCGAAAAGACGGACTTTGCACGAAGGTTTTCCGAAAATATCGGTTGACCCAAAAAGAGGAAGAGCGACGGCGGAGGTGGGGAAGGCGGCGAGTGGGGGAAAAGTCTTCGAAAATAACTCAATAAATATCAAGTTGTTTGCGACTAAAAGTTTTTTGTTACGAAGACGTCGCTGAGCGGCGTGGGGGTGGCTTTGAAGAAAAAGTTAAGTCCTCCGAAGGCGATGTTCACGAGGAGAGACTCCTGGAGCGATGAGGAAGGACCGTGGGAGCGATGGGGAAACAGTTTCTTTTGCGGTAAACAAGTGGGAAAAACAACGGAGGTTGGACAAACTGATTGGACTTTATATTATGGCAATAGAAGTCGAGGTATTGGAAAATCTCTTCGGGACTTCTGACTCGGTAATTGGGGTCCATGGAGAGCCTTGGTTCTCCTTCCTGGTCACGATGGCGATGGACGAAGTTGCGAATGCCTTGGCTTCCATATTTACAGAGTTGATGGCAGTGTTGTACTTTGTCGTCCGACGATCCAAAATTGGGCGGGAGGTTTAGAAAATGAAGTCACCTATTCAGTGTTTAACGCAAGATAGGATCACGTCCTGAACAATGGTGTCCGTTAACACTAAGGACGGTAATAAGGGTGTTAATATTTCAGATATTATTCTTTCTTGGAAAAATCAATTTTTCAGCTCATTTGCCAAAATCTTTTATCCACAAAATTTTTTGTGAGCCCAAAAAGGAGTGCACTTTTTTGCTTCAGAGGTTTTCGACGTATTTTCGGCTTTGTCCCAGTTAATTGTCCATAAGTCACTCAAATTCTGAAGTAATTACAAAAATGAGGTTATCGTCGGGAAGCCCGTTTAATTTTCCATAATCTTACTGTATTCTTAGCTTCTAACTTCTGGTGAAAAACGTCAAATTCAAGATATGCCCAATTTTTAAAAATTCCATGCTTTCCAACCGTATAATATTTTGATCTCGCTTACTAAAGGAAAATTTACTCTGAATGCAAAAAAAAAGTTGTTTGGCAGCGTTCAGTTTTTGAAAATTTCACGCAACAACAGCAGCAGCAACAACAACAACAACTGCAGCAGCAGCAGCAACAACAACAACAGCATCATCGACGACAACAACTACAAAAATTTGGCCAAGCATGACCACGATTATGGATACAAGTATAACAACAAGTACTACCAACCACAAGTGCCACCAATTGCTACAAACGCACATAGCAACAACAACAACTAGTACTACAACGACAACAAGTTCAACTACAACGTCATCAACAACGACAACTACAAAAATTCGACTAGGCATGACTACAACCACAACTACAAACGCACATACCAGCAGAAACAACGGCAACAACAAGTACAACAACAACAAGTTCAACTACAATAACATCATTATCAACAACAGCTACAAAAATTCGACTAGTCATGACCACTATTATGGATACAACTTCAACTATTACTCCAAACGCACATCGCAGCTACAACAACAACAACTACAAAAATCCGACTAGACATGACCACGATTATGGATACAATTACAACCACAACTGCAAATGAAAACGCACATAGCAACAACAACAACAACAAAAAGTCCAACTACAATAAAATCATCATCAACAACAACTACGAAAATTCGACTAGTCATGACCGCGATTATGGATATAACTACAAGTACTACTCCAAACGCACATCGCAGCAACTACAACAACATCATCAACAAAGACTACTACAAAAATTCGACTAGGCAAGACCACGATTATGGATACAACCACAACCCCAAATAGGTACTACTACAAATGCACATTGAACAATATATTCATTTGCCAGGATACCGCAGTCGAACGCCAAGGATGTTTTTGTCTCCTTCGCCAATCAATTCACCTTTGAGTCCTGAGGAAGCCTTCGGTTGACAAATGTGAGGTCGTCTCGGGGAACATTTACGATGGCGCCACTCTAGGAAGCAGTACTATGGCATCTTGACTATCTTCAGGTGATATGATTAAATCCCAAGGATCCTCAGGCCGTTCGGAGGCTCTCGACGCGATTCCCCCTCGATTGACCTCCCAATTAGTGTCGACATTCCCCGTGGGCGGTCGATGGACACTCGGAGGTCTGCTGGTCGATCAGTAGCTGACGAAGATGTCTAGCGGTCCGTTGAAGGGCGTTAGTATGAAATAATTGCGAATCGAACCCTAGATCCTGTTAAGGTTAAGTGGCGATTATAGAAAAGGACTATTTTATCAATAGGTCGACAATTTTAGGGTATGAGCATTCAATTTTGTACGATTTACATTACTTAATCCGGATTCATTTTAAAGGGGGTAAGTTGTTTTAGTACCTATAATAGGTAATAATAATTGTTAAAGCAAGCAGAGCGGCTACTGGCAGGGGCATCTGCATCCTCTGGCCAAAACGTGAAAAAAAAAACAGCGACCTACCTACGTAATAATAAATGTATGACTGTCACACTATTCTCAACTTTTTACCATTAATCGTCTCAGAAAAACAACAACAAAATCGTCAGGCAAAGCTTCGGGACTATTAATGGATAGGGGGAGGGTAGGAGAAAGAAGAGAGGGTGGTGAGGGAGGACGCCCATTTTCGTTGGATGCACAAGGATGGTTGGCGCTTACGATAGACTACGGTGTTAGTGATAGTATTTTTTGAAGTATTAGTGAGCAAACAGCTTGTCGTGCAATGCCGGTAGAATGCGCTTGGAATATCGCGGTAAGATTATCTTATCAGTTCAAAACGCAGATACGGATTTGTTTTGAATTTTGTTGCATCATGCGTTTACCCCCTCTCCTATTCATTCGCATTTAGTTGGAATTGATGTTTGACTGAGTAAAGCACACTGTTTTTAATAAATTGTCTTATATTCCCTTCGTGGTTGTTCCATTATATTATGGTCCTAATTCCTCGGGGTTTAAGGGCAGGAGCCGCCTGTTTAAGCATAAATGAGTGGGAAATGGCAAAAATTTTTCTCCGGCAGGATTCGAACCTGCTCCTCCTGCTTTCTACGGATATCCCTCAACCCATTCCTGGCGAATGTTAACTTACTCGTTTAGTGAAATTCTAACTTCTCCGAGTGCGAAAACATGAAAACCCCGTAGGTAAAAGGTGGGCAGGCTCGTCAATTTCAAGGTGGCCAACATGCGGATTGACCTATTCTGGCCTTGGATACCTTGAAATTATCGGCTTTCACGGATTGGTAGGCACGGGTCAACGCTAATGATACTTTATAAATGTACCTACGTCCGAAGCTAACACATCTGTCCGAGTGGTCCAGTCATAAAGTCATCTGCCTATAGTAGATCATCGTCCTCCTTCCTATGGATCTGTCCCATTCAAACTGGCGGCCAGGCCCATTCAAGGCGATGCCTTACCCCAAAAGGTGACAATAAGGACCGGCTCACGGTTCATTAGCCCCCGTTCAAGCTCTTCTAGGATTTATTACAGCTAACCCCCCCGGTGGTGTCTTTATTGTGTGGTGTGTGGCATTTCCATCCGTCCGATTAGTACTCGGCTGTGGAAGGCACCTGGGTCAAATTGTGCGGCCGAGGGCAAAAATCATGAAATTCCGATTCAATTAGGTTTCCATGGCAAAACCATCGGATATGATAACACACGATACTTCCATATTTTGGCACGAACGATTTTGATTTTTCCCGACCGAGTTTAAAAAAGTAACAAAAGAAAAACAAAAATTTAAAAAAGAAGTACTATGAGTAACTAATCCTAAATTAACTAAAGAGTAAGTAAATCCATGATGAGGTCCTCCCTTGACGAACGGACTTTGATCTCGAAGTTGACTTTGAACTCGAAGTTGATTTTGATCTCGAAGTAAACTTTGAGTTGAGTTTGAGCTCGAAGTTGACTTTGATATCGAAGTTGATTTTGATATCGAAGTTGACTTTGATCTCGAAGTTGATTTTGAACTCGAAGTTGACTTTGATCTCGTAGTTGATTTTGATCTCAAAGTTGACTTTGATCTCGAAGTTGATTTTGGTCTCGAAGTTGATTTTGATCTCGAAGTAAACTTTGAGTTGAGTTTGAACTCGAAGTTGACTTTGATCTCGAAGTTGATTTTAATCTCGAAGTTGATTTTGAACTTGAAGTTGATTTTGATCTCGAAGTTGACTTTGATCTCGAAGTTGAGTTTGATCTCAAAGCTGATTTTGATCTCGAAGTAAACTTTGAGTTGAGTTTGAACTCGAAGTTGACTTTGATATCGAAGTTGATTTTGATATCGAAGTTGACTTTGATCTCGAAGTTGATTTTGATCTCAAAGTTGACTTTGATCTCGAAGTTGATTTTGATCTCGAAGTTGACTTTGATCTCGAAGTTGAGTTTGATCTCAAAGTTGACTTTGATCTCGAAGTTGATTTTGGTCTCGAAGTTGATTTTGATCTCGAAGTAAACTTTGAGTTGAGTTTGAACTCGAAGTTGACTTTGATCTCGAAGTTGATTTTAATCTCGAAGTTGATTTTGAACTTGAAGTTGATTTTGATCTCGAAGTTGACTTTGATCTCGAAGTTGAGTTTGATCTCAAAGCTGATTTTGATCTCGAAGTAAACTTTGAGTTGAGTTTGAACTCGAAGTTGACTTTGATATCGAAGTTGATTTTGATATCGAAGTTGACTTTGATCTCGAAGTTGATTTTGATCTCAAAGTTGACTTTGATCTCGAAGTTGATTTTGATCTCGACGTTGACTTTGATCTCGAAGTTGACTTTGATCTCGATGTTGACTTTGATCTCGAAGTTGAGTTTGATCTCGAAGTTGAGTTTGATCTCGAAGTTGACTTTGATCTCGAAGTTGATTTTGATCTCGAAGTTGACTTTGATCTCGAAGTTGATTTTGATCTCGAAGTTGACTTTGATCTCGAAGTTGATTTTGATCTCGACGTTGACTTTGATCTCGAAGTTGACTTTGATTTCGAAGTTGACTTTGATTTCGAAGTTGATTTTGAACTCGAAGTTGACTTTGACCTGGAAATATTTTTTGATCTCAGAGTTGACTGAAAGTTTGATTGAGGTTTGAAATGACCAACGGTAGGTATGAGAATCTCAATTTGGCCAAAAATTGTGTTGGCACCTGTTGCTTCTCAAGCGACGATATGTTTTCGGTGATGAAGAGAAATCATCATCTCAAGACCGGCACTGTTCTTATGGTATGCAAACATGAATTTCTATGGCATCGCCAATGTGCGTAAACATGTTCAAAGTAGGAGATGCAAGGTTTCTGTTTTTCAAAGATGATATCGTCCATATTACGGCCATTTTGGGTTTAAAATGATCTCCTGAAGCTTCTGGCTAAATTGTTGAAAAAAATTTCAAAGACATTTTTGACAAAATTGAACATTTCATGTTGATTTATTTGCAAAAATTTTAATAATTCATACGGGCAAGGTCTATGTTTTCTTCCATTAAACCGAGAAAATCGTAAGTTTCCATCCCAAAATTGTTGAAATATCCCTCGAAATCTACAAACGTGTAATTTTTCCACTCGCGAGTAAAGACTAGCTTCATTCATCGGGCACTATATCATCGAGAAAACAGGCAACACGTGGGAGAGCGATCGATTTTGTATACAATGCTCCGCTCCATAGTTGCGCAAGTTATTCCTCCGACGATAACAATGTACACCCAATTACTGTTACCGCACCCTGCGGTACTCGCGAGCCATTCAACTCAAAGGTCTCCAAACTCGAGTGCTTTTGGGGCCACACGTGAGCTAACGATATCCTTATATTTGGAATCGACTCAAGATCACTGCCACCAATCAGTATCAGGGCCCTTATGCCTTCGATAGAAATGGCCGAAAATTTCTATGCGATAGGGAGGAGACCTCTTGGAGAAGGTCTAATGCCGCTGTAAGAAATTTGAAGGTGCTTTTTCAAAAAGTCACACCATCGGTCGTGATAGTCATACCAAACATTTTCAGGTCAAATTGAGAATTTCCCATACCAAATTGAGAATTTTCAAGAACCAAATTGAGAATTTTTCCAATCGATTTGAGAATTTTCCAAATCAAATCAAGATTTTTCCCTACCAAATCGAGAATTTTTCAAGTCAAATTAAGAATTTTCCAAATCAAGTTGACAATTTTCCAGAGCAAATAGAGAATTTAAAAGTCCAACCTATCCAATTTGAGGTTTTTCCAATCCAAATCAAGATTTTTCCACACCAAATCGAGAAATTGCCAACCCAAATTGAGAACTTCCCAAATCAAGTTGACAATTTTCCATAGTAAATTGAGAATTTCCCAAGCCAATAAAGCGTTTTCCAAACCAAATTGAGAATCTTCCAAACCAAATTGAAGATAGGTCAAACAAAATCAAAATTTCAAAGCAAATAGAGAATTCAAAAATCAATCAAGCCAAATTGCGAATTTTCCACATTAATTTGATAGTTTTCCGAGTCAAATCGAGAATTTCCCCGTTCCAATAATTCTCAATTTGTTTCGGATAATTCTCAATTTTTTGTGGCACGTTCACAAATTCATTTGGGCGAATTCTCAATTGGGGTTGGAAAATTCTCGATTTCGTTCAAAAAATCATACTAATTCTCATATCAATTTTCAATATTATCATTCGAGTTTGGGAATTGTACAACTCAACTAGAAATAAAAATAAAATATAAAAAACATACTTTAGAAATATAAAAATATACTTTAAACAAAAACAAAAATAAAATTCGATAAAAAATTATTCAATGATGAAATAAAAAGTTATAAAAAATAAAACTAATGAAAACATTAGGTACCTACATATTCAAAAATATTGAATGATAAATTCAATAGTTACCTACTTCGAATCGCTTCGTAAATATGGGGGTAAAAATGAGGTCAAGATGCCAAAAAAGCGACTCACGTTAGTTTATCGCTTGATGGAAAAATGCCAAACAAAAAAGGGCTCGTTACCGTCCGATTCAATTTTTGCGAAATTTTTGTTGAAAATGTTGCTGTACCTACTCGGGTAGGTCATTGGCTCAATATACCAATTCGGCGGATAATTGAGATGTTCGTACGAGAAAGGTCGTCGAATTCAGCGGGGACAGAAGCCATGGAAGTCCACCTGGTCTTGACTAAAAGCCTCAGTTCCCAATACAAAAGAGAGGGACCGTCTCATAACAACCGTTTTATCAGGGGGTCAATCCTAGGAAGACCGCACCTGAGGTCAACTTGGGAACATCTGCGTCTATTCTACACCTTTGGCTACCCTCTCGCTTCCGGTTGATATTCGCCCTTATCGAGATGATGAGCAAAAAAATCGTAAGCTAGACGGTTCGTTAAGGTGGCAAAAAAAATCCAAAACAGGACCAAAAATGTCTAAACTGTTCATCCATGTGAAGGCGCCATGGGAGTTGGAAGATTTCGAAGGCGCAGAAATCTCCGGTTGAAAAATTTAGGGGGGTTAAAAATTTAAATAGGAAAAGAATATATGGGAGACATTTCATAGGAGAATCAGAAAATTGCAGTCAAATTTATGGTTCTGTAGGCTAGATAAGTAATGAAATGTAGATTAATTAATTAATTAATTTTCCTGACCCACATGTTTGGATTTACGGACTTCAAACATAATATGCCTAGATTATAATCAAATTGCAGGTACGAACCTGAAAAGCTGGAAAATACCTAAAAATTTGGAACTGTCACAAAGTCAAACCACCTTACGGGGTTGGTACTCTGTAAAAATAGAAGTAAAAGTCACTTCAGCCATCGTGACACTCCGGTCCTTTTTTCTGTTTTCGCCTTATGGCCCTTACGAGGGAGGGAGGGGCGCTCACTGTCATACACGTCCCCCCGATTTTCCCATATCACTTCGCAGGATCGATCCAGCAAAACTACGAGGTTTACAAGTCAAAAAGACGGGGGAATAATATCTTGGGAGGGTTGTAACTTGGGAGATCGAAGGCGGTGCTTCAACGGCGAAGACGGTTATGTGGGATATGGTCCTGGTCTGGAACACTAGGAGTCTAGACTCGTTCATTATTCCCCTATACGATTCCTTCCCTGCCATCCCCACCTCCCTTTTACCACCCTATTGTCGTAGGGTTATATTCCCTTGTTTTTTCCGCCCTCTCCCTCACAACCGGAGCCCGAGTCCACTCACTGAAAGCTCTTAAGAAGCCGATGACCTAGTTAGTTTTGTCGATAATAATGATTGATGCTCATTCTCCCACTGCTTCACCTCCCCTCTTTATCTTTAAACATGTTGGAAGAGCATGGAAGATCAATGGTTTCGTCCTATTCTTTCGGAGAGGAAAGACGGCGGAATTCCATATACCCATCCGCTTTTAGGAAAACAGCCATTCTCAAGAGGTCAGACCTCTTCTCCGGGGCTGAAATCAGCAGTTGGTTTTTACCGCGGGCGTCCCAAGACGTTTGGGTCGGAGTTTCAGTCGTCGAAGTTGAGGTACTTTGGTATCAAAGTCGGTCAGCAGCGCGATCTGGCTTGAAACTTAGGAAACAACTGCTACTATGCGGAAATAGTTCACTCCCCGACCGACAGATGGCGTTTCACATCCTCAAATAAATCCGAAACGATTCCACACCCAGAATATTCAAATACTCAGCTTCTTATCAGAAAAAACAACAACAACAACAACCGCCAAAGCAAACTCTCAGCTGAGGCGAGGAAAGCCAAGATGTTAACGCTCTCATCGAACGTTTTTCTGTTATGGGCAATTGAGTGGTTACCTTCTCACTGGGTCCGATCGACCGTTGACTGTTCGTATTTTACTTTTTTCGTGTATTTAATCACAAAAACATTGAAGGGCCTAACATTACTCCATCTCCTACATTGGTAACCCTCAAACTTTGCCTATAAATTCTATACCGCTAGGAGGGGGAGTGGTGGGGCGACCTTCACTAGATTCGAACGACCATCGGCAATTCGTATCTTCTCGACTTGACTTTTCTGAGATGTTACCTAGCACAGGAAGAGTGCACATTACTCATTTCCCACATCGCCAGAGAGAGGGTCGCCACATCACTCCCTCGCTTAGCGGAGGAGTGATATCGCCCCATCACTCCCCCTCTTAGCAGAGGGGTGATATCGCCACATCACTCCCCCTCTTAGCGGAGGAGTGATATCGCCACATCACTCCCCCTCTTAGCGGAGGAGTGATATCGCCACATCACTCCCCTTCTTAGCGGAGGAGTGATATCGCCACATCACTCCCCCTCTTAGCGGAGGAGTGATATCGCCACATCACTCCCCCTCTTAGCGGAGGAGTGATATCGCCACATCACTCCCCCTCAGAGGCTGAGTTCGGTCGCTAGCATTTCACAGAAGCCTACGAAAAACTCATCACACTTTTCGGACACACACGGGCCCACCTGTTGACCGATTGACTGAAACGGAAAATGTCTACCTAAAAGAATCAGCCGCCCCGATTGGGATCTCTCAATCAACAACGGAAGCACCGTTTTAATTGGGAACGTGACGTTCCTGCCCGTTGAGGCCGATCGATACTAAGGTTACTTTTTTCTAAGGTAGGTAACACAAAAAAGGTAGGTAGTAAGCCACCTTCTATCACCATTTATAATAATCATCTAGCCATAAGCGTAAAACCATCAAAATTGGTCGACATCCCTTCGCACCCTTAGACTGGGTTTTGCAGAACTGGAATCGTTTACAAAAAATGCCATCCGCATTGGCCTTTTTGGAAAAATTAGACAAAATTTCCTTAGGCCAGGAAAACGGAATTTCGAACGGTTGGTTACTTGCAGTGGCAATTCCAATGGCATGCATTTATTTCATTTTAATAAATAAATAATCTGTTTCCATCATTTATCATAAATTTTCATAATGAATCACATAGTTCCTCTTCTTGAGGGCGGCAGGGCACGCCCGAGACAACTTCGGTTATCGGGCGAAAAGCCTTGAACGAGAGTTTACTTTGCTTTTTACTTTTCTTTAAACAAATCACATGCGTCGGAATTTGTTACCGTACCGAGGAAGAGACTCGGCATATCCAATTGAAACTATGGTCCGTATTCAGAAACCTTCCTGAAGTTCCTCCCTAGTTGTTACCTTCTTAAGGAGGAAGAGACAGTTAAGTAGTTACCTTATGGAAATCAACTTTCATAAACCTTCCCCTACTTCTGAGTTGAATGAGTTAGTGTATCAGAATCAGTTTGAGTTTTAGCTTCAGACTGAAGCCTTCAGTTTGAGTTTCATGCAACACACCCCCGTTTCACGCCCCTGATCGTTAGCAACTAGTCCAGGACAGGTCCGGGACTGCCTGTCCAGTCCGAACTGAGCCGTTGCTCTATCGGATAATTATAACTTCAGATGCCCAGAAAAATTTCACATGCTCAAATCGATCACTTTGACCCACTAGGCAGGCGCCTTGGCCCTTCGGCAACATGTCGCTTATCCAGTAAGCAACGTTTTTGGTTGGTCCCCACCAGATGCTGTTGACGGAGTAAAATTAAGACAAAACCGACCATCTGTTGATCCACCGAGGGTTTAATGCTCTACATTGCCCCTGGCCGATTTTTATCAAGTACTCCACTTCCAAGTCCGTTAGCCTTAACGGAAAAATGGAAAAAAAGCAACAAAACGGGAAGTGGGATATTTATGAATCTTCTCATATGGAGGCTCCTTTGAGAGAAAGCGGAGGTGGGTTCAATTTAAATACCAGACAATAGAGGCGAGGTGCCTTATTTAATAAGTGATCAGAAGACGTGCGCAGGACGAGGCCTCAGTATTATAGCGTACTAGTATTCTAAGGTGTACTAATACTAAAGGTGTACCAATACTAGAGCTTTACTTCAGTGTACCGACTTACTTGGCAGCATTAGTAGTTGTATTATTCCGGTGGACAGGCTCCGAAGCCATTTATCTTTCTCTCCGCCCCCTACTTCAAGTTCTTGTTTGTACCGGCCGGTGATTTTCACGTCGGCTCGTCAAACAGACGCGATCTACAGCCTTCCGGACGTGTTTTGACTCTCTTCGACGGCTTTCATGAAACGTTTCCCCCGACCGGCCTCCGAGCATTTTTACGCCCAAGTCGAGCCCCTGCAGAGGATGGATGGCTCTTACCCTGGAACGATTTCGGTGAAAGATTCCCTCAACCTATGGCAGCTTTTAACGTCATCTGGACTCGTTTTCCAAAAAATGAGTGGATTATTCAAAATATACCTATTTAGGAAAGGATTTTCTGGTCGTATTTTATAATTTTGTAGCCATTGTAATCGCCCAAAAAAAGTTTTTCTAACCTACCCTAAAAATTTCTTGGTTTACGTTTCAAAGGGCGTACAATACGAATCTGCAATGAAGAAAAACCGTCCGTCCGCAGACCTCCCTCCTTTGTCCGCAGTCCGCCGTCCTTTGTCCGCAGTCCGCCGTCCTTTGTACGCAGTCCGGCGTCCTTTGTACGCAGTCCGCCGTCCTTTGTACGCAGTCCTCCGACCTTTGTCCGCAGTCCGCCGTCCTTTGTCCGCAGTCCGCCGTGCTTTGTCTGCAGTCCGCCGTCCTTTGTACGCAGTCCTCCGTCCTTTGTCCCAGTCCTCCGTCCTTTGTCTGCAGTCCGCCGTCCTTTGTACGCAGTCCTCCGTCCTTTGCCCGCAGTCCGCCGTCCTTTGTCCCAGTCCTCCGTCCTTTGCCCGCAGTCCGCCGTCCTTTGTCCGCTGTAATTTGCCCGCAGTCCACCATGCTTGTTCCGCAGTCCTCCATCCTTTGCCCGCAGTCTTCCGTCCTTTGTCTGCAGTCCGCCGTCCTTTGTACACAGTCCTCCATCCTTTGCCCGCAGTCCGCCGTCCTTTGTCCGCAATCCGCCGTGCTTTGTCCGCAGTCCTCCATCCTTTGTCCCAGTCCTCCATCCTTTGTCCCTGTCCTCCGTCCTTTGGCCGCCGTCCTTTGTCCGCTGTCATTTGCCCGCAGTCCGCCATGCTTGTTCCGCAGTCCTCCGTCCTTTGCCCGCAGTCTTCCGTCCTTTGTCCGCAGTCCGCCGTCCTTTGCCCGCAGTCTTCCGTCCTTTGTCCGCAGTCCGCCGTCCCCTGTGTGTCGTCACCCGTCCGCCGTCCGTCGCCCAGTCCGGCGTTTTTCCGAAATCTCCGCTGACTTGCAAGTATAATGTTTCATTTGATAATTTTTTGATGCTGAATCGAATGGGGCCATTGCCAGTCTGAAATTTTTTTTGTTTTAACCTGTGTACTTGAATAACAATAGGAATGCAATAGAATGTAAAAAATTTGTATTTATTTACCGATAAAATAATATTAGACTAGTTTTCAACATAGGCAGGTAGTGAGTAATGATTAAGCAAGCCACATGGATAATAAACCCCAAAGCAGATAATAAACCCCATAAGCAAAATTTGCTTATGCATTTATCTTAAACATTTAATGTATAAGAATTTGCAGCGTTTTTTTCGTTGTTTATTATTTATTAAATTTTTATTCGATTCATTATTAAAAATTTTACTTTTAATAATCTCTTTATCAGTTTTTTTTTTTCTAATAAAACTTTATTTCATTTTGGGCAAAATCAAATGTCCCCAAAAGCGAGTATATTGTCCTCATTTTGAAATCCCTTCCAAAAATGTCTCGTAACACCCAATTCCGAACAGGATCCGCCATCCAATCGGCTACTTTGGCCGTGGAACTTAAACGACCACACAGGAGGGTAATTGACCTATCAATATGTTAACTGAGATCGCAGTAGTTAGTACCTATAGCTAAGCTGCCTCAGGACATGACCAGGCCCTTGGGCGTCGTTATTTATTAATATTTTTTCTCCCAACTAGCTGCTCTCATTCTTTCAAAGCCTCGTTACCCACGTTCAAACCGGAGGGAATTTCAGAATAAGTTACGTGGACAGGTTTCAATATTGAACCATCGTTTTTATTTTGCTTTTTCGGTAAATAGGTATCCTTACCTATCGTCATATTACAAGTTACAGGTTTCTCTATTTGAAAAAAAGTTTCCACGTCAAGATGTTCCTATCGTTCGCTTTTTCCGTTTTTGAAAAATGAGCTGAAAACCAGATTTTTAAAAATTCTGCAACAGTATCATCTTAATCGTATTATAAAACGCAAGAATTTCCTGAATTAAAAAAAAAAAATTTTAATTTTGGTCAAGGCCTGGTACTAGTTATCTATTTCAATATAATATAATATGCATTTGTCAAGATTTTTTTTTTTATTCATTGTTATTTTTTCAATTTTAATAAATTTTTTTGCATGTTTTTATTTTTTTTTTACTTTTTTTTCATTTTTTTCCCCAATGGTTCTGTTACAGCGATCTATTTGAATGGCAAGCTCGTGATGGATCGTTGGCAGCTCAAAAGGAGAACAACCTTTGAATATGAGAAGCCTGGCGGATTCGTTGAGGGGAGAAAAAAGACTCGCGTAAATATCAGGACCTTTAAATACGTGTAGGTCAGGTCTTGCGAATAGGTAACAATTACTGAAAAAAAATGTCTATAACATTGCATAGTGGAAATTGGAGTACAAAAAGCAAAAGCAAAACAGCGGCAAAAGTACAACATAATTTTTTTTTATTGAGTGAAAACTTTTTTTTTGACGAAAACAATGGAAAACCATTTTAAAAAACAAATCATATTGATGTCAAGCCACGGGTGTGAAAAAATACAAGCTAGCAGACACCTACGTTTTAAGACTTCGACTACCTCCGATGGTGGGGCCGGGAAGCCTGGAGCTCTCCGACACTGCTCGTCCTCTGGACCGGTTCCTCGGCCTTTGACCGTGCGTCGAAAACCAATTTATCGAACAAAGGGTCATAAAATCAGTTAGATACCGCCTAGGCGGACCTGAATATTTTGTCCGGGGATTTCATCAGTGGCCCAAGTGAATTTAAACGTTCGAAATTCTCCTCCGACACATTTAGAGCCTTCAAAGGATCTCTAATGAAGGCGGTGCCTCGAAGAAATTACCTAAACATGTTTTTCCCTCGGTTTGACCTCGGGAGGGAATGTCCCGACTACAATAGATCAAGTTCGTAGTATTTCTAGTTTTTGGAAGTAGGCGCCGCCTTTTGTAACGAAGCTCGCGGTCCGAAATAAAAAATAAAACGTTGAAAAACGCCCGTGACTGTTACTTCTTGTTTGGTGATTTAGAAGGACCGCCTACGAACTTTTACGAGCGCATCTGGACTGGGTAATGTCACCTTTTACTTTGATTCGAAGTCCTCTTCAGAAATTTGTGAGGCTGGAACTCAGAGGAATTGGTATTTTAGCGGCTGACATCCCCCTACCCCCTCAAATTTGGTAACAAAAATATATTAATATATGAAATCATCTCGAAATGAAATAAAAATATTTCAAATTGATAAAATTATGCAGGAAAGTTTTTTTTTCTACCGAAATTTTGCCTTTGATGAACTTACAGCATTAACTAAAAAAACGGTAGTGTCAGAAAACCATTGGAAGGTTTGGCAGTAGTTGGCTTGTCATTCAAACCAAAACATAGCCATTCTCTATCTGGCAATGAAGCTAATTTCCCCTGGTCGGATTAGCATTTTCGTGGCTTCGAATAATAGAAATGGGGTGACATCCTTGGTAAACCGGAACGATGGGGATTTCTCTGTTTAGCGGCTGTGACGAGCAATAATTGGTCGTCGACCTCGACAAACAAAGTCAAGATTATTGATTGAACCTTTCGAACGGCATTGATAACTCGCGAGTCAAATCGTTCAACACTCCGAGGAATTACACATCAAAATTGGATGAAACCATTAATGAAATTCAATTAAATGGGGTTTGTCTAATAAAATTATTTTTCCAATTTATTTCGTTTGCGTTGTTTGTTTCTTTTGTTTCAGTGTCACTTGTTCGTACATTTCATTGATGTTTTTATTTAATTTTTCCTGTTTCATTCATTCACAGTGTTCGCTTCGCTCGCATCGATCGCTTCGCTCGCATCGTTCGCTTCGCTCGCATCGTTCGCTTCGCTCGCATCGTTCGCTTCGCTCGCATCGTTCGCTTCGCTCGCATCGTTCGCTTCGCTCGCATCGTTCGCTTCGCTCGCATCGTTCGCTTCACTCGCATTGCTCGCTTCACTCCCTTCCCTCGTTTCACTCCCTCATTTATTCCTGTGTGTGCCCCAACCCAAGGAAAGTATAGGGGTCGGTTCAAAACGTTCAGTATGGTATTGCTAAATGTTTGCTTTTAACACAAGGGTAAAAACGCAAAAAAATGGAAAAAATTACTTAGTTAATTAAATCACAGTGTTCATTTCACAGGCACGTATCAGTCTTTTTGAAAGTAGAGTTTTTCAGACACAATATTATGAGACATTAACAGACAAATTTATGAGGAACACGTTGTCGTTTGAGCCAGATTTGCCGAGGGACAAATTAAAAAGCAATAGTCGACGTGAACGATTCGGTTGCGCAGAGCAATCTGATGAAGAAAGATCATCGAGAACAGGAATTTCACGTTTTCCTGAAGAATGTGAAGAATTGCCGCTGTCGGTTGGCCCTTGATGACAATTTTTTACCATTCCAGCTTTTGTCATGTCAACTTTTTTCAAGGAGGTGGTCATGCTTTTCGGACTTGCAGCCGAAATCTGTAAATTCGAGTTTTCGATTTCGCACAGGTCTTTCGGTAAAGGAGTGTCTCCTGGGAAATGGTTTTTCGGGGCTTGAACAGGCAAATTCGGGATCGGTCCTCTCCCAACAGCGAAGTCGTAGAGCCTTTTGAGCTTGCGAGTACCTGAGGACAGAAGGCATAAAGAAACTACACCTAAAAACAGTATTAAAAAAAGTAGATACCGATTTATGGGTAGTTACCTGGTAATTCAAAAATTAATAAATAATAACAAAAAGTTGAATAAAATGATGATTTTTTGTTCAAAGATGTACCAAAATTCGGCAGTATCTCGAGTTGAAAATAATTTTTGACGCTGATTCTCCATTTTTGAAGAACTGCGGCACGTCGTGCAAGCGTTCTGTCCCACCATGGTGATACTCCCCATTCCCCTCTGCAGAACGCGACCAACTCCATCCCAATCAGACCCCCGTTTTTCCAAAAACACATTCTTTCTGACGGACCCAGTTGATACTTTATTGATTTCTGCAAGAAAGCCCGACAGACCTTCAGTAACGTTTTTTTTGCCAGTCTAGCCCACTCAAAGCACGTACTTATTCATAGTTCTGTAATCTCTTAAGGTCCCATTTGAAGAAGCAAAAATAGCTTCAAATAATAATTGCAATATTACTTCACTATCCTCCGCTTTCCTTCAGTGTAACTAAGGGCGATGACATTTCCAGGTAGCTAACCGAAGTCAGCGATATTTTTATTGCGATTTCACTATTAGCGATAAAAAGGCGATTTTTATTGAGAAAATGAAAGTAAAACCGTTGAAACTCCATCTGAACACTGCAGTGCTTAAGATATGCGTCCGAGCTTCAATCAAAGCCATGGGCGTTGCATCGACGGTGCTCGCCTTTGGCCTGGGCGTTTTGGCAGTTGACTACTATGAGGTAAAAAAATGTTTATATGGAGAGTTTGTCTCAAGCACCAAGTATCGTGGGTTTGTTTCAAGAGCACGAGTGTAGGCATAACTAATCTGCAGTTGGTACACCTACAAAAGCCTAGTCACGCTCCTGGAACAAACCCAAGATGCCATCTTGCTATATTATTGCTGGTTGTGGGGACGACCGTAAGGACGTGGCTTGGGAACCCCAACGCCACGTCGACCAATCGCAGCAATGCATTTTCTTACTCCCACGACCAGCAATCGGATAGTTAAATGGCAGCTAAAATTGAAAATCAGCTCGGAGTTAAACGATTTACAAACAGTCGATTGACGCATTACTTCAAGAGCGTTAGAGTTATGCTGATGAGTGTAACCTTCTGTTGGTAGGTTATGGGTTGTGATGTAAGAGCTCTAAAGCTGGAAAGCCAATCAGAGAGCGGATCGAATGGAGCGTAGTTCGATCTGCACTCTGATTGGCTGCCCAGCTTCAGAGGCCCCAGATACAGCTTTGTTTTCGCTATTCAACTAACGTTAACATGTAAAAATCTGGAGGAGAGAACGTAACCTTCTATAACCGTTCGAGCCATAACCTACCAAGATCAGTTATGTCCCATATCGTCTGGAAACATTCTGGGCCACTTTCATCCATCAACTAGCGTCTCTTGTATTCGCGGGATGACAGCTTTGACGATTTCCTCTTGACTAAGCTTCACCAAGTTTGCCATCTTCAGAAGCTACGTTTCTGACGTGTCAAATCTTGCTGGAAGTTGTCCGTCTTATCCAGGAGCAGATTTTCGCAGTGAGAAGTGGCTGGCTGGCAATTTGAGCTGGTGAGTTTTTCCATGGCTGGTGCAAGTGACTGGCAGGCAATTTCAGAATTCTGTGACTGGTTAGATGTTCACACTTGCGAACACGTCTTACACTTGCACGTCTTACACTTGCAAACCCCCGCAAGTGAAGCGAGGTTTGCAAATTTGCCTCTTGTGGTCTTGCTGAAGGTGCTGCTGAGGGTTCTGATTGCTGGAAGCCTCGACTGGAGTTCTTTCGCCAGGATTATGGCTCATCTTACCTGCAGCACGGGATCAGCTTGTCAGATTTCGGTCGGCAGCTTCTGATCCCAGAATACCAGCCTTGGATTCCTGGAAAACCAGACGCTGTTGACCAATAGGCCGTTGATGTATCGTGAGAGCATTTCAGGTTTCGCTCGTTTCGCGCATTTGATCCGTCTGGAGCTTTTCGCATCCAGCGAATTTATTTTGTTTGCGAAACGTCGTCTCGGTTGATTGTTTCAGAGGCTGGAATTCCTGCGAGGAATTCCCGAATGTCAAGTGGCAATATCGACAGCGAGGAACCTTGTGCTCTTCTGCTTATGCTCGTTTTGCACCTGCCTCGCCGGCGTCTGCTTTCTGGACGGCTGCTCGTTCAAATTCAAAATCGCACTGACAAACATTCTCGCCCTCTTGGCCGTCGTGTCCATGTCCGTCAAAATGAACCTGGAAAGCTCAACGCGGCATGTGGATAGCCAAATGGCGAAGCATTTTACCAAATACTACACGAGCGGTGATTCGAAATTGATCGTCGACGCTATCCAAAATCGACACGAGTGCTGCGGCTTCGAGTCTGCCGAAGAATTCCCCGAGTACAGGTGATTGGAGGGATCTTTCTTGAAAATCCAATCAATTCGCTCGATTGTACTGAGTATCGCCTAAAAGAGCGATTTCTATGCCCATTCACTGTCCCAGAACTGGCAATTGGAGCGGGGATGAGCAAGGAGCTGAGGATTGGGAAGTCCAGTGAACTCCAGCTATCGGATAGTGAATGGGCACCTCTAGAAATCGGTTAAAGTTACCAACTCGTTTGTAACCAACTCAGTGTTGGCTCCTGCCCTCAACCGCGATGGGAATATAAGACAATTAATTGAAAACAGTGTACTTTTCTCAGCCAAACATCAATTTCAACTAAATGCGAATGAATAGGAGGGAAGAATGAACGCATGGTGCAACCAAATCCAAAACAAATCAGTATTTGAATTTTGAACTGATAAGATAAGATAATCCGACCGCGTCCGAGCTTGACGATTTTGTTGTTGTTTTGCAGAGACGACTAACGGTAATGAGTTGAGAATAATGTGGCAGTAATAAATTTATTATGTAGGTGCGGCCAAAGGGTGCAGATGCTCCTGCCAGTAGCAGCCCCTGTACCAACCTCAACCAACGAGTCGGTAACTTTACCGAGTCCGAAAATGTGACCCTTGGGTACTTAGTTGTTAAGAAAGTCCTGGTATTTCAGAGTGTCTCGACATTTTAAATAATTTATTCGTAAATTTTTTCAATCGATTCTTGTTCCATCAGACGTTTGCCTCTCTCGTGCTGCCCGTTGAAGTCAGTCAAAAAAGAGGGCAAGTGCTCGCCGTCCAAAATACACCGTCACACCTGCAGGTTCGACGTGAATGCGAACTTTGCGCTACAATTGCCCTCGTTGGATTTTTCGCTTTTTTTGGCGACGACGACTCTCCTGGCTGAACTTTCGCTCATCGTATTCGGCCTGATTTTCTTCGAAGATGGCGCTGACGAAAAATCGAAAAAATCTATCAACCTCAGAATAGAAACTTTGGGTGCTGAGGATATCTTAAATGGGAATTGAATTCTTCTGTTTTTATCGATGCTACGAATTAAATGATAATGAGTTGGTAAAATTTCAATATCAGATATGTTTTATCAATAAAAAACCAGTAGGTACCTACCGGTGTAACGTACCGTGGCAATTTGAATAAAATGCTCAACTTGCATATTTCTGGGACGGAACAAATGTTTTCTGGAGCATTACGAGTATTTCCTGGGGTCGTCACCAAAAGATCTTACGGTAATTATCCTAAAAACTGCCCTTTTCGAGACACTTTGTCAGGGGGCTAGCAGTATACGGCCGATGGGTTATTCCCCCGGAGGTATGTTAGGGTAATGAGTCTCTGAAGAGACTTTAACCAAAAAATTAATCATGGGACAGGTACATTTTGTGAGTCGAATACTGAAGAAACAGGAGTCCATATTTGCACTCGAAATTGGAGCGGGCATGGAAAAGTACAGCCCGGTAAAAAATGCCCGTTGTGGTTTCAGCATGGCGGTTACTGATTTGTCGGCAAAAACCTTGAAAACCTTTTCCTTCCAAGGATCCAACCCCCCCCCCCCCTCCCTCCTGGCACTGACCCCTTTTGGCTACTTTTACAAATCAGCAAGTTTCGTTAAAATACCCTGGGTAACGACCAACAAAAAGTGCGTTAAACCAGTATTTTTGTAACAATGTTTTGATCTAGCCAATTATTGGCGTTTTTAAACACGAACATTGGTAGCAACAAATATAGTCAAACATTTTTCAACCCGAAATGCGCGCGAGCAATCAAGCGATCCGACGTTTCGCCAGAAGACGGGAATTTTCGCATTTTACCAAATTACCAAACTCAGCAACCAAGGGGCTGCCGTTTCTGGGGTATCCTAATAGAAATGGTAATAGGTGGCAAGGATCCTGGGACTGTGATAACATCAGGCGCCGCTTCTCATTCTTGTAGCTACCACTGACTGATCATCGGCCGTTTCTTTTTCTCCCTTTTTTTCCCCGGCCAACTACAAACTTGAAGAGGGGAAAATTAATTGGCCTTCTTATAGATTTATGTTCCTCGAAAAGAAAGGTCGACTTTAAAAGCGGCCAGGCGGTTTAGGTGGGTCGACATCGTTTACACCAGAGATGGTCGAATTTTGAAGTCGGTTCTCCGAGCGCAGATATCGGTTTTCTTTGCACCTACCCACCTGCTGACCCCGAAAATTTGAAAATTGTTCGAGAATTTCACCAAGCAGCAGCAATAGGTATATTAAGATTTTTGGTCAAATTAGGTATGAATAGAAAAATACCGAAAACCGAGTTTTTATTGAAACAATTTTTCATAAAACTTGATGGATTGACAATTGTAATTTTTGATGATTGTTTCCAAGCCAGCAACCGAGCACCGTATTAGAATTTTGGTGAATTTGAACCAAAAAAATAAAGAAAATGACTATACATTTTTTATAAAATTTATTAAATTTCCATTGGCTGACAATGGTAACTTTTGGTAAGTGTTTCACCAACAGAAACCAAGCAGCATATCAAAATTTTGGGAAAATATTGAGGAAAATTTCAATATTTAATATTGAAAATCGATTTTTTCCCCGATGGTTTTTCAAAAATCCCCACTTCGGACCCAGTGTCGGCTGTTACGCCTAATAAACGCAACGCCGTCAACGTCTCAGTGCGGCAGTCAAGAATTACACGCAGTATCTCCCATCTTGAGCCATCTGATACGATCTGGTCCGATGTAGTCGCTCTGCAGGACCTGTAACAGGACTTAACTTGCCATATGGTAGTCGGAGAAGTTCTAGGCTCGGTCCCACGCTTTCGGTCGACACTTTCACGGAACATTTCCATCCTTTTGGAATCCCGGGTCAATTAATTACGAGCAAATCATTTACCTCCGGAGATTGAGGCGAATTTGTCGAAAATCTACTCGAGCGATTTCGGCCTGGATTTTTTAGGATTGGATAATACTCGATTTGTTTGCAAAGAACATTGTTTTAAGCAGCGGCGTCTCCTGACTTCGAACCCGGGGGGTGCACTGTGACCATAATATTATGGAACAATCGCGAAGGGAATATAAGAAAATTCATTTTCGCAAAACTAAGCAGTATTTGAATTTTGAGCTGATACGATAAGAAAAGATAGGATAAGTGACACCGTAGTCCATCGTAAGCCCATCAATGCAGAATGTGCGCAGTGTTGCCAAGGTCCAGACGTCAGAAACCCTCGAGACAACGTCAAAAAACCCCCAAATCCTCCCAAATGAGGAAAAAAATCCTCGAAAAAACTCAAAAGTTAAGGACGAATTAAAAATTAAAAATTTGATTATTAATTATAATATAAAATATTATTTTATATTATATGTAATTATTAATTTAATTTTAATTTAATCTTTTATTTCACAAAGAACGAACTCTTCATTATACATCTTTAATTTTAGGTAGTACTGGAAACCATAAACTATTTGAAGGGTAAGGGGAAAGAACAGGAAATGTCCATTTTTCCCAAAAACAAGCTGAATAGCGCATTTAGTAGGAAATCAAAGGTACTAGCCGCGTAGTGAAACTCCAAGGGGAAAAAAGTATAAATGTCGCTCTGAGAAGCAACGAAAGATTCGGTGTAAGGGGAAAAAACATAGAGTTTAAAACACAAAACCTGCTTTTTCTCTAAAAGTACTTTTTGTGACATTCCTCGTTCCTTCCCCTTACCCTTCATTTAATACTCATTCTTCCATCTATCATCCAATACATACAATCGAACCTTTAAACATGACAAATTATTTTGACAAGTGTAGCTCGCAAAGTCAGTCAATAATCATACGAAAACATCAATACAAATTAGATATGGACCCTCAAGTAGGTTGGTATATCCCAAATAGCCTTCATTTGAGTTACCTATCTTTCAAATCAAATAGCTGTGCATTGGTAGTCTGAGCTGTTATTGACCTGCTGTACTCAACTGTAATTTCCTCATTTTTCAATTTCCTAGCCCCCCTGACTTCTGTAAAAACGCCCGAAACAATTTACCCTCAAAATCCCCCTCTGCCATTAGAAAAACCCCAAATTTGGGGAGAAAACCCTCAACTTGGCAACACTGAATGTGCATCCAACGAAAATGCACTGTTTTCTACGGCGAGCCTCACCTCCTACCTTTTTCCCTACCTCCCATTACCCACTACTAGTCCCGAGGCTTTGCGTGACGATTTTGTTGTTGTTTTTCAGAGACGATTATTGGTTAAGAGTTGAGAATAGTGTGAAGATAATAAATGTTATTATAATGTAAATACGTCGCTGTTTTTTTCTTTCTCGTTTCCGGGCAGATGCCGCCCCTGATTTTAAGTAGCCTAGTACTTCAGAAAGTATTATTATAAATTTTTGTATTGATAACACGTGCAAGGGGCGATGCCCTGCAGCACTTCACTGGCTGTTGACTCGAGTCCGTTTGACGAATAAAATAAGTCACCAGAAAAAAACGAGCCCCACCTTTTCCACGTGTTTATCAAAGATGGGCGTCCTCTGAAAGAAATTCGTTTTTCCGACCGACGGGGAGCAAAGGGAGGCATGAAAGGCTGACATCAGCAGCAGATATGTATGAATGGCCGGTGGACAGGCGAAACGGCCTACATGACATCGGTATTGAATCGGCGTGGTCAATGTGAATATTCGAACATCGACACGTGTTCAGTCCAGTGAAAAAAAGTATCAGACGCGTGCACATAACGACTTTCCTTCCCTTTCCGACGGTTTTTGGTTGATAGCTCCCAAAAAGCGTTATTGGTCAATTTTTGGCATTTAACAAAAAAATTGTGTATAAAAACTTCGTGAACACGTGTGAAATAGAGACGTTTTCCAAGCATTGAATGCTTAAAATCTTTGCGATGCAAGAAATTTATGCAAAAAATGTATTAAAAAATGCAAGAGGTTTTCTCGAATTGACAAGTGACTAATTCGTACCAACTTCTCAGTACGATATTCGTACTTTTTACGTTCCCAAAAACGCTCGTCGGGTTGTCTGGATTGTGAGTGGTTACGAGGGAAGAGACAGACAGACAGCAAATGCGTTTTATATTCAAATAAAACCAATAATAACACCAATAAAAATTTGGGCTCGCCCGTATCGCGGTGGAGTCTGGGCGATCCCAATAAATTAACAAATAAGACAAAATCTAGGATGAAACAACAACCCAGAAAGCCGAAAATCCGTTATGGACAAAAATAAAGCCAAGGTATGTTATGTTATGTATAATAAAAAACAAACCATCAAATAAAAAAACACCAAATAAATTACTCAAACCTCTGCCCAAAATTTCCTTCATCCGCCAAGTTGAAGCGCCCAAGAAACAAAAAAAAAAAAAAAAAAATTAAAAAAGGGAATGAAATGAAAATTAAAATTTCCCAACCAAAGTTTCACAGCCAAATTCTTAAAGCTTAAATTTCACAACCAAAACAGTTGCAAATGAAAGAGAGGTTGAATGTAAAACTGTAGCTGGAAGTGAAATTGAAGTTGGAATAGAAACTTGAACATGAAACATTAAGTGAAATTTGAAGGTGAAACAAAAAGTGAAAGTTGAAAGCGAAAAAAAAGTTGAAGTGAATTTGAAAGTAAGCCGTTGAAAAAATAAACCAAAAACTGATGTTGCAAGTGAAACTAAAGATGAAAGTAAACCTAAGGTTGCAAGTGAAGCCAGAGTTGAAATAGATACTTGAATGTGAAACGAAATGTTAAGGTTACGTTAAAGTAGAGCTGTAGGCTCGATTGAACCTTGGAGTGAAATTGATACTATAAAGTGGAACTGAAAATGAAAGTCAATATGAAGAAAAACTAATTTCGATAGTCAAACTGCAGTTGAAATAGGAACATGAATGCGAAACTTGAAGGTGAAACGAAAAGAGAAAGTTGATGTGAAACTAGAAGTAAAGCGAAACTGGAACTGAATCTAGGAAAAGACTGAAGCTAAATGTAAAACTGAAGATGAATGTCAAACTGAAGTTGCAAGTGAAACTGAAGTTGAAATAGAAAGTTGAGAACGAAACATGAAGTGAAAGTTGAAGGAGAAACGAAAAGTGAAAGTTGAATCTGGGACTGAACATTGAAGTAAAAGTGAAACTGAAGATGAATGTCAAAATGAAGTTGCAAGTTAGGTACCTTCAGTTTCATGTTCATCTTGTAACTTCAGTTTGACTTTGATCGTCTGTTTACTGTTCAATTTTACACCACGGTTCAGATCCAGAATCAGCTTTACTTTCACTTCAACCGTCACTTTTCGCTTCACCTTCAATTTTCACTTCATGTTCTTCGGTTTCACTCGCGATTCTAGTTATACTTACATCTTGCTCTACTACCACCTCACAACACCCCCCTACTGCCCTTGGAAGCATTTTGCTCCCAAAATCTTGTTGTTTGTACAATGAGGAACATGCATGAAAAAAAATAAACTGTTTTATATTCCTTTTTAGGCTTCGAAAGTGGTGTTATGGTGTTATGGTTCGGAAAAGTGGTAATTAAAAGAGGAGGGAGGCTCAGTGAAATTTGCAGATTTGAAGTCGAGCGGGGAAATGACCAACCGCAAGGTTACGCATCTTCTCGTGAACACCAGTGCAACCTCCTCCGAGTTCATGCTTGTTGTGTAGTGATAGGACGGGGCGATGTTTGTTTACCTTTGTTGATGAACTCAGTACTCGACAATATGGAATGGAGAAATAATTTAAGCAATTATTGCTTCATGCGGGGGTGCAGAAATAAAGACCCGGAGAAAATGGTGATCGTGCCGTCAAAGCCCGAAAGCACGAGGAAACTTTGGTTTAACGTCGCGCGGCAACAATATGCGAGTGCGAGGCGTCTGGGTGCTTTTCATAAAACTCTTGTAGGGCTTCAAAATCGACGAATGGAATGTTCTCAGCCGTGGCTTTTTGGAAACCGTCCACCAACAAATTGATCCTTCTTTTATGAGCACTCATCACGACTTTCTTCCGATGAAACGACGAAATCACGAAAAATCCAAATAATCAAAACAAACAAGGCCGTATGACGTCTTCTTCTTCTTTTTCTTGATATGATGCCATTCGCCTTTTGCCGTCACTTTACGTGCAGTCTCGCCCGCACAGTGACGTCACAATGCTACCCGCCACGTTCAAAAGGGCACTTTTCATTAGCGTTTTTCACCAGGAAAAATGTCGTTTTTCCGTTTAAGATCATCACTACATCATTTTCGCATCCTAAACAGCACCATTCTGGCGGAAAAAATGGATTTCGTTTTTCATGCATGTTCCTCATTATGGTTACGCGAGGACATCCCCGCGACCAACATCCGCAGAGGAACAACACTGTTCCCAGGGCAAGTGCTGGGTATTGTAAGTTCGCTCCCAGCCCAGGGCAGTTTGGGAATGTTACAAGTTCTTTTCCATTCCTGGTTGTTTTGAGTCGATTGCCAGAGCAGGGATATGAAAATGTCAGAATTGAAGCTTGGCGGTATACACTGAGGAATATGGGAGCCCTGAATCGGCATTGCTTTTTGTCCCTGTGCAGCACAGGTCAGCGGATCTTCTGTCACGAATAGCATAATGACAGTAAATATTGTTATAGCCCCATCAAAAGTTCTAGAGGTTTTTTGTTCCGAGAGAGCACTCCAAACTAATTCGGCAATTTATTCTCAGGACTGTAGAAGAATGGTGATTTCATGGTGTCCGAGCTCGAAATTATTGCACCTCCAATCACCACTTCGCTTACAATATCCAGAACACTTCATTGTGATGTTTGGTTATGCGCGGAAATTCGTGCCGCTCTTGCGCTGTCAAGTTTTGGGGGCCCCAATCCAGAGAGATGCTGGGTTTGATGGATACCTTTTTACACCCAGATATGCACAGATTCAAATCATCAGCATCAGCCTTTACACTCGCATTAGCCAGGTAGATTGATGAAAACAATTCGCTCTTAATGTTTTGGTGAGCGTAGGAGGTAGGACAGCTTTTCCAAGGCTGGTATAAGCAGTGGGAGCACATCATCATATTTCAGCTGCAACTTATGCTGCTTCATGTCCACAGTCCCCTGGCCCGTTTGAAGTAGAAACGTCAAAACTGGCATCCACTAGCACAACTACCCAGCTGTTTTTGGCAGTGGATTCAGCATGGGCATTCCAGTGGTGCTTTCTTCCAGCATGATTCTCCGAGACAACACTTCGTGTCCAAGTGTTTCCACAAAAAAATACTGAAGAAATTCGAGTAGAGGTCATTCTGCTTCGTGAGTCCACAATTCCAGCCATCAGGGGCTTAAGCCACAAATATTTCAGAAGAGACGTCATGATGGGTTCTCCACAAGACCAAATTTTCAGAGGGCCTTGATGACATGGTCACAATGTTCGAGCCGATTGTGGTGCTGCTATGCTGTGGTGATGCTAGACTACCAGCAGGAGGAGTGTTAATATCACTGATCGGCAAATTTTTAGAAGCGTCTTAAGGTTAACCGGCAATCAGGTGGTGGCCGAGGTGTCTTGAACTTCACAATCGCCGTTGACAAACATAGAATCCTTGCGCTTCAACTTTTCAAAGAATCTGCGCAAATTTTCTGGCAAGCATTGCAGATCGCACGATTTGCTTCTCTGAAGAGCCGTGTCGACTACCTGGCAGGATGCTAATTTTTTGCTTTTGTCAAAAGCTGCGTTGATTATCATTGCATCTTCTTTTCTGAAAAGCCCAATTTTCAGGCAAGCCTTGCTGCTGCTGGGTTTTAGATTTTGTAAAGAGCTGTGCTGATTATTCGACAATCATAGCAGTGCCTTATTTCAGTGTCAGATTGTCTTATTTCAGTTTTAGCGAAGAGCCGGCTCAACTATATCCGCAAGGCCAGCTGGTTTAGGTTTTTTTTTATGATAGATAGCTGAAAATAATTGACGCCTCTCAGGCTCAGCACCAAAAGGTTGCAGTTATACTCTATGGAGCTAAATTAAATTGAAGTCCATGAGTAGCTCAAAGCACTACAACACTGCCTACACTTACTGTTACTATTGGCTTCATGCAAGTCTGAAAAATGCCGGAAAAGTCGTCAATATTCACATCCTCATTAATTTCAAGGCGATGGATGTGAGTTTTGGTCCGAAAAAAGTGAGTGCGATTCGTGGGCACCAACCAACACCGATGAACCGCTTCGACCATACACCGTTGGATTGCTGTTTTGAAAGTTCAATGATTGAATCTACTGAATAAGATATCCACTTACCTGGCGCTTTTCTGGAATTTCGAAAAGCACTGACCATGACAAGCTTGCGAGTGACGTACCACAACCATTTTGGCACCCGTCGGTCAGTGCATCCAGTCCGGCTTGGTCGAGGAAGCCAGCAATTTGCTTCCAACGTCCTGCATGCCGGCAAAATGGTAGGCTCCGAAAATAATACGACAGATACCATCGCAAAGTTGGTATTCCTGCCGGAGTGCCACCATCGTTTATCAATCCCAACCATAAATTTCAAGCATTTCGCTTGGTAATTGGATGCGGAGCTTTTTTCAATGAGACGAGTTTGCAGGGTATTTCCATCCTAAGCCATTTCAACTGTTCAAGGTCATCGCTAAATCGGAGCTCCTAGGCCGTTTTCTGAGTCAGGGAATTCTTTTAGCGCAGGTTTCCTAACCTAACAGGATGCTACAGCTGTAGAGCAGAAAACCACTTCCATCAAAAAGGACTGTTCCTGCCCGCGATCAAAAAAAGAAGCGGAAGACGTTTGGCGCTTTGGAAATTTCAAGTTTTGGTGAAATGCGGCATGAGAGAAACCCACCATGGTCAAAAACTGAAGATTTACACGTTTATTTTTGCATTGCTGGTGATCATTCATTTCAAAATGACCATATTTTAACATTCAAGGGAACTCATTCACCCTACATTCAAGAAAAGGACTGCCAAGTGTGGCTGATCGGGAATGGCATTTACATCAAGTTGCGGGCCGATACTTCCATAGCCAAGTGTGGCAGGACTTCCATTTCTAGCTGAATAGCAAAATGAAGCTATTCGCCATGATCAAAAACCGAAATGATGACCATGGTTTTGGCACTGTTGGCATACCTTGTTGACCTCATTTTCAAACTATTGGTATGATTTGGCTTCAACCCATACACCTACACCACTACGCAGACTATACTCCACATTACTCCAAGTTTTGGACTTCAAAATATTCAACTGATGACTAATCGAACAGCTCAACAACACAAGACTGCGGATAGCCGTTCAAAATTTGGCTTAGATCACCATCATATTGCCGATGAATTTGGTTGATCTAATTTAGAAATCTAACAACAAGGGGGAAAAAGGTTTCTCAGGAAATTCTCAGCGTTTGCCAGATCTTATCAGTTTCGAAATACTTGGTGAATGATTAAAGGTTTTCAATCAGTGAATCTCATTCCTCACAGAACGAGAATGTAGTTTTCATCAAACCTTTATTATTTTTCAAACCACACCGCAAGAGTCAAGTTCCACAAACGAAATGACTTGGAAAGCTTTAAATCATTTGGCTAAATCAAGCTGAACAGTTTGTACAGAGGGGGCCAGTATTTCAAGATTTGTTTCAAACTCTTCATCGCTGGCCACCTTGGTGGGCTCCTCGTTGGTTGCCACGCTGACCCCTGTATTGGCCACCGCGCTGAGTTCCACGTTGGATGCCTCGCTGACCTCTGCGTTGGCCGCCATGGTAACCCCGGCTTTGACCACCATGGTAACCTTCTCTTCGACCTCTATTTTGGCCTCCACCCTGGTCTCCAAATCGGCCTCTCTTTCCATGGGAGTCGTCTCCTTCAGAAAAGTTGGGGCTCGACTGTTTCCCCTCCAAACGATTGAAAACCGGTTTCTTGCTCTGGTTGGATCTTTCGAATGGATTCTGGTTTTGAGTCCCAAGACGCTTCATGGCCGGAAGGCGGAAGCGATCCGGAGAGTCCCTATCATAAGATGGAGCTCCACTTCTGTACGCAGTGTCGAGGAAGTCGTCAGTTATTTGCAGAGGCAGCAGACCCTCTTTCAAGGGGCTTCCTTCTCTCGAGGATGGGCTCGAATAAAGGCGCTTCTGCAGGATGAGTTCACGGCAGTCAGGCCCAGGAGACAAACGCTGGCCGACGGGAGTCTTTCTGGAGAATAGCGGAGACGTTGGTCGATTGCCGTGTTTTCTGTCCACGTACTTGTCCTCGTCGGAGAAGACATCATCCCGATACGACGAGCTGTGACGCATACGAGGGGGTGACTCTCGCAGCGAAGTGCTCTGCTTGAATGGGTTACCGCTTGATTTTCGAGATGGTCTCGAGTCGTAATCCGAATCCAGGTCCCGATCTGATCTGGATGCGAATGGATTGGAATCCGTCTCTCGGCTGGGTTTCGAATGAAACGGGTTATAATCGGATTTTGGCATTGACCTTGCATTAAAAGGATTCAATCCAGCCTTCAGCCCAGGCCTGGAATCAAATGGATTAGGGTCATTGGGACGATTTCTGGAATATTCGTCACGGCCTCGGCTGTCGTTTCTGGCCAACCTCCAGTCTCCACGTCTGGGAGGGCTTCTTGAAATTTCCCTACTGATTGAAACTCTTTGCCTCGGTGGGGATCCGAAGCCGCGTTGCGAGTCGACCCTTCTCAAAGGAGATTGGCTCCTTCTTTGTCTGGGGGACGTAGGGCGATCACGATAGTCAGACCTGGGCCGGCTTTCCTTGAACGGGTTGTACGGTGATGTCCTGCGGGCGGGTCCGGGGGAGTACCTGTTTCTTTTGTAAGGGGGGGAAATTCCTCTTGGCGGCGACACCGAGCCCTTCCCGCGGCTCGACTGCCTGTAGCGATCTGGGGACATCCTCCGCTCAAGAGATCGTGACCTTCTTTGGTAAGGAGGTGAGCCCGATCTCGCCTGGAAACCGAAAGGAGGTGAACTCCTGCGGAAGGGAGAACGGGATGAATTGCGCCTCTGCGGAGAGAGTCTCCTCCGACCTGGAGACGGCATCTTGTCAGCGTGGTGGCCTTTAGGGCTAATCGATCGTCGTGCACGATCCATCCTTCTAGGAGACGGCGATCTCCTCCACGACGATGACGAAGGAACAGGTTCTCTGCAAGGAGACCTTCTATCTCCGACTCGTCCTCTCTGCTCATTCAGGCTCGGTCTTGAGCTTTCATTTCTTTCGCCCCATTGGGATGGACCTGGGTCCGGGCTGAGAGTGCGTTGAGCACCTTTGAAGTTCCCCAACTGGGAAGCCAGCTGAGGCAAGCTGCCTAGAGCTGGCAGCAGTTTCTGAGTGACTTCCAGGATGTCTTTTATGAACTTCGGAGGCGGCGGGTCCTGACCGATCGGATTGCCTTGAAAGCCGTGCCCAGGCATCGGTGGGTTCCTGTGCGGACCACCAGGCGGCCACGGGCCAGGGTGGCCTTGATTGCCTCCGTACCGCTGAGGATTCCCTCTTGACGGTCCTTCGAACGGGGGGACAAAATTATTGCTGGGAAACGGGGCGTGATGGTCATTCCGGGGTGGACCGCCCCCCCGTCTGGGCCACTGGTGCCCTGGACCTCCCCTCCTGATCGAGGGCCTACCTCGCCCTCTAACGGCTCCGCGCCCCCTAAACGACCCCGAATTGTTGTTGAGTGGTTGGCTGTCATTACCAGTTTTGGAAGCAGGGAGGCTCGGCGGCTCGCTAGCATGGATAATATCGCTATCGTCCAATACTTTCGGCGCACGGCTCAAATGCTTCTTCAAACCGGCGACGTAATTGCGGCGTTCGATCTCGTGACCGCGGGCCTTGGAGATGCCTAAAACAATCGATATACATGGCACCTTATAGCGATGCAAGTTCCTTGAAATATGAATGATCTGCGTTTTTTCAAAGATGCCCTGATTTATTATATTTTTTAAATAGGTTAATCGAAATTAAATGGATATCACTCACAGCCAATTGCCTTGTCAAGGTCGAATCCCATCCTTTGAATGAGGTACCTGTAAAAAAGACGAATCCCATTCTCATCCGTTCGAATCGCAAGGCAAATTCCCAAATATGGAAATTTTTTATGTTCTTACCTCGCTATCATATAACCAGTACGGTTGACGCCATGTGTGCAGTGCACTCCGACAAGTTCACCTATGAAATGTAATAGAAACAATCGGTAGCATCCAATATTCGCAATCGCTACTGAATAGATTAGTGATCTGGTTAAATTATTTTTAAGAATTTGAAATGTTTTGTGGAAAATGAAGGAATTATAGCAATTGACTGCCAATTTGGTTGCGGGTCGTGGGTTTTTCTGGTGACCCACCTATTAAAAATCTAAACATCAGTTAGTTACCTCCAGGATGGGTTTCGATGTAAGTGTCGATAGCGGCAAAGAATCTGAAACAAGTATGATTAAAAACGTAAATAAATATAGTCTAAGGCTGATTAGACGATGGAGCCCTGATTAACTATTTTCTAGGTAACACTAAAATGAAAAATTAAATGTTTTATTTCCACAAGATTAGTTAGTCGAGGGATCCTTGGATAATCAGTTGATTAGGCGAATCCAGGAAGCTTCAAATTGGGGATGGCCATCAATAGTATCGAAATATCGATGTTTTCCTCCGATATATCGATATTTTTCCATCGATGATGCAAGGGCCGATAGTATCGGGTATCGATAGTTCGTAGCCGATGTCGTTCAATTGAGTTTCAGCCAGTATTTTTTGAACCAATATATCATGGGAAACACAAGCAATCTGAGAAGCCACATCGAATTGAGATGAATGAATGAATGAATGAATGAATGAATGGCTTTATTTCCAACAATAAAATACAATGATAGGTCAAAAAATCACACCCATGGACGGGACCCCACCGCCAGCACCCCCACCACCCGGGCGCAAGAGCCGATTCAAAACCAGCCTCCCCCACCCAGGCAGCGCAGAAAGCACACGCGCCAATGGATCCCACCCCTGAGCAGAGACCGGCAACTTGGTGCTCGACGGAAGGCAAAGCCCGTGTTGTCAAGCATATCGGTTGCCGATCTCTGTGAAAAATTTTACACATTAACGTATACAATACGATCCATTATCGCTAAAAATTGCTATCTAAAAATTGCTGGGAAAAGTTTCCCCTACCCAACATATTGGCTTATTAACAAAATTTCTGAAGCTCTTGGGCCTATACTGACCAACCAAGACATGACCAACTTCTTGTACTCGTTTCTGGTGTGCATTACTGCTCCTTTCATACTACTATCCAACTTCCTGTGGAGCTGGTACATAATGTATACAGGACTGTGCGTTGTGCCTTGCAACCTGGGGCACGGACTCACCAGGTTACCTGCTGCAGCAAATCGTGTATTACATGGCGCGGGTCGGATGTTAACTAAGATATCAGGATGCTTATGGAAATACAGTAACAAATTTTTTACAAATAGCTGCCGAATAGTAAAAACTTTCATTGTGTTGAACACGAAATCGGATGGAGTCTTGAAAGGGACTTTGAGAATTATTTTCAGAATCGCCTTCTGTTTAATTTCTAATTTATTCAAATGCGTACTATAAGCTCCACCCCATACCACAATACCATATTGTACTACTGATTGGACTAAACTATAGTAAATTAATTTTAGGACTTCCTTGGGTAGCAAGGATCTTATATTGTAAAAAACATAATTAAATTTCCTAAGCTTCGCACAGACGTACTCGATGTGTGGTTTCCATACAAGGTTCTGATCCATTAGGATTCCTAGATATTTGTGCTGCTCGACAGTTTCTATTTCCTCGCAACCACAGGGGATCAAATTCTTGCCATCACAATGTTGATGGAAAATTACTCTCAGCTCCTTCTCTTTCACAGTGTGTTTATTAGGGCCAAAAAGAACCATTTTTGTCTTGTTTACATTCAGAGTGAGGCAACTGTCTGCATACCACTCACCTAAGGTATGCACAGCTCGAGAAGCCAAACTATACACATCTTCCCAAGATTTCCCCTCAACGAGCAAGGCTGTGTCGTCCGCAAACAAAAACAGATTCAGATTAGTGAAATTCTTGAAACATTCGTCTATTTTATTTATATATAAAAGGAAAAGCAACGGTCCAAGAGTACTTCCTTGGATAACGCCAAAGTTATTGTCTCTTACACCACTGCAGGTGTCACCTATAACGACAACTTGCTTGCGATTGCTCAGGTAACTTCTAAACCAATCCAAACTTCCTCCTCCCACACCCAGGTCCGACATTCTTTCCAACAAAATATTTCTGTCAATAGCATCAAACGCTTTAGCTATGTCAAGCATGATGAGTGCTCCTTTACTATTTCTGTCTCTTAAACTGTATAAGTCATTTGTCAAGGCAAACAGTGCGTCTTCCACTCCCTTTTCCTTACGGAAACCAAACTGCCTGATGTTTAAAACATTGTTCTCTTCACAAAAATTGCACAGATGGAATTTCACAAATTTTTCAAGGATCTTAGATACAGTACTCAACATAGAAATGGGTCGATAATTTCCAAGATTATCACCCTCTCCGCCCTTATACAGGGGAATAACCTTGGCCATCTTAAAAACTTCAGGAAACAGGGATTTTTCTATACTAAGGTTGAACACATGAAGTAGTGGAGGCGCTAAACTGTCTTTGTTTCGCTTGATAATGGTTAAACTGATTCCATCTAAACCTGGGGCTGATGAGCCCTTCATTGACAAAAGTATTTTATCAAAGTCAGCTGGAGTCATCAAAGGAATCACAAAGTCATTTTGGTCAACCAGTTCATCAGTACGTGTCTTCGTTCTAGGATTAACTCGAGGGTTAAATGCTGCTGTCAGCCTTTGGCCCACCTCGGCAAAGAAGTCATTCAATCTGTCACATGCGATCTCATTGGCCGCCTCGATGTCAATGCTTTGTGAACTCATTATGCCTTTAGCTAAGGGAAGCAAGGGATTCTTGTTGTTGTCTCCAGATATGGCAGATTTGATAACTTTCCAAGTTTGTTTGGAGTTTCCTTGGACTTTACCAATTAAATTACAATAGTACTCGTGTTTTGTTTTCCTGATCAGATCTTTAGTTTTGTTTCTGTAGATGACATATTTGCTCCTAAGTTCACTGTCAAACGGCCTTTTTATGAGTTTTTTCCTAATGTTGTCCCTAACTCTAATCGACCTAACTATACCATTAGTGATCCAAGGAGTGAGTTTTACATCTCTGCTTCTCACCCGGATCCTTGTGGTAGCCTCGTCGATCAGAGACTTCAGGGCCCCTACAAGATTTTCTGCCGCTGTATTGGGATCTTCCGTTCCCAGCACTAGTGACCAATCGTGTTCCCTAATTAGCGTATCAAGGGTGTCTGTGTTAACTCTCGTCATTGCTTTATTTTTGTCATGGCTATTTATATAGTTACTTTTATGATCAATAAAAAGGGCAGTGGTCCAATGATCGGTAAAATCCGTCTTGATAATAGCAGCGCGGACGTTAAGCTTGGTCCGTGCATTGATGTGGTCTATAGCCGTCATTGATGTCCCCTGAACGCGAGTGGGCTTATTTATCAGAGGAGTATATCCGACAGAGGATAACATCTCTCGATAGTAGTCCACTGCATCATTGTCGGTTGCAAGCAAATCAATGTTCAGATCCCCCAGTATGAAACAATTACTGTCGCTACCATGTTGAATTTCTACACTCAGATCGTCAACGAAGTTCACTACTTCGGTACTCAGTTGTGTAGGAGATCGATATATGCATAACAATCTATAAGCGTTCCTATTGAGGTTAAATTCCAATTTTATGGCAGTTGCTCCTCTCAGTGAGATGGGATTCGATGTGCACATAAATTCAGCTTTACTGTACACACAAACCCCATCATTCCTGTTACGATTGTTTTGTGACACGTGCAATGTGTAGCCAGAAATATGTCTAGGATTTAGGGCAAAGGATTCAAAAGTTTCAGTAAATATTAGGAAGTCTGGCCTAATGCTGTTAGATTCTAGCCAACTGAGTACTATATCTAAGTTTTTCCTCATGCTCCGAATATTCATGTGCAATACACATAATGTACCAACCTGGGTCACATCATTAAATAGATCTGTAATTGTATCAAATGTAGGGGTGTCTCCAGGACCGGACAAAAGGTCGTCGTCACTGATATCAGCGTCATTCACCATTCTGCGGTCTATTTTGTTGTCCAAGATCCGTACCTCTTACCAGACGTCTAATCGCCCATTTGTAGGCCGGGCAGTTGGGATCCTTGACAGAGTGGGCTGACGGTTTCCCCGCCCGGTGACAATTTGCACACTTCACAGGAGATGATTTGTTAGGGCAAGCATCTCCTTGATGGTCCCCCGCACAATGGTCACACACGTCAGCAACCTTGCAGTACTTCGCGGGATGGCCGTAGGCTTGGCACTTAAAGCAGCGCGTGACTGCCAGATAGTCAGCTACTCTGCACACGTCCCACATGATAAATATCTGCTTCTTACTCAGCAGAATGTCGCGAAGTGCAGGCGATATCTCAGCTACCCATATGACCGTTTCTCGCTCACGGATTCCCCGATTGAAGACTAGGTCAAAGTTCTTGTTGAATTCTTCTTGCGTCACAACCGAAGTCAGGTTTTGGTTCCAGATTGCCTCTGCAACTTCTGACTTCGCCATGCCTCGGTCTACACCAAAGATCTGAATCTTCGGTAGTTTGGTCTTGGGGAGCTCGACTTTAAAGCCTTCCGTATTTAACGTCGGCATCCTCATCAGCTTGTCTCGATCTTCCTCTGATCGGGTGTTGACCACGATGCCTTTCGAGCCGGCCAACCGAACGCTGGTGACTCCTATGCCCATGTCCGCGGGCTTGATGTTGTCCTTCATCGCCTTACGCGTCGAATTGGGGCTCAAGTCCGGGTTGCTGATAAAGACCGCCGTTGACTTCTTAGTATTTTTCAGCTCGCTTTTTGCAGTTTTTTTGGCGATAGCGCTGTAGGAGGCTGGCTTCTTGGTCCTCTTATTCCGGTGTAGCGTCCAATTTTCCCCATCGGTTCCTTCAGCGGCTGAATCGCAGGTTGTTGCGTCAGTGCCTTCAACGGCTTCTGGGCGAATTTTCAAGGTGCGTCTACGAGGAAGCGGCTCCTCGGGCTGCTTCTGGTCCATCATCTTTTTCATTTTCTGGAGCATGTTCTCCTCCAATTTAATCAGAGCTTCCGAAAATACTTCTTGTTGCTCTCTGAGTATCGCCCGGCATTCGGCTGAAACCAGTTGAGCTACTGCAGAGTCGTCGTAATTTGTTGTGGTCAAAGGGGCTCCTTCTTGGCGGCTTTCCAAGTGTACGATAGCTTCCGTAATAGTTCCAATTTTCGCATCCAGTTTCCTGAAATATGCTAGTTCTTCGCACATGTCCTCAAATTCTTCGAATATCCGTTGCTGGTGTACCGAGATCTCTTCCAAACGCTTAGTCACTAGTTCCGCTCTTGATTTACCCAAGTTGTTCTTATCTGGGTGAAGATAAGATTTCAGATAGTCCATGTCAGCCTTTATCTGCGCCTGGATCCCTGTTACCAGTTTCCACCGCGGACTGACGGCTTGTGGCTGCTTCCTAATGGGTGTGTTCCTGATGGGGGTGCTTCCTGATGAGGCTGCTGCCATAGCACTGCGACTGACTGCCGTTGGGGTGAGACGGACAGTGTCTGAAGGGTCCATGGCCAGTTTCCGTACAACAGGCGGGGACTTCTTCAGGCGAAGAGGAGGCCCCGACGGCCCTCTCACTCCACTGTCAACCCACAAAGGGGTCGAGCGGTAATCTTTGGGCACCTGTCGCGTGTCTAGATATTTGTGTGCTGAGAATGCGGTGTCTGAGTTCACAGGCTAGATTCTTTGTAATGCAAGGAACGGAACCGAGAAAAATTAATGGTTAATTGTTTATTTTACTTTCTTTTACTTTAACTGATATTCTTCTAAAACTATCGACAGGTGGTGCTTACTATCGATAGTTGACCGCCAATACTATTGAACATCGATATATTAGGTATCGATGGCCATCCCTACTTCAAATATCAAAATTTTTTGATATTTTTACGCTCGCAATTCTTACGTACGCGTGTAGTTTGAACGACTTTGAATCGATACTCGTCCCAACAATATTCGAGCAATCGGCACAGTTCTGTTTCGTACACAAATTTGATTCTGTCAAAGTTGTAACTTCCAAAGCCTCAATCGCGAGTTTCTTAAGGATTTCGCCAAGTACAAGACAAATCGAACATTTTGGTAACCGAGAATTTGAAGAGAATCAGGGAAGGAAAAGCGGTGGTAACATAAACTGAACTCTTCAAAGAAGAGGATCGAATAACATCGGATGAGACAATATTTGTATTTAACCGTCAACCAACCAGGGGGCCGAAAAGTGATTCGAGGTTCAAATATTTCCCCACGGGGTAAAGATCCCGCTGACGATGTTATTCATCAAAAGCGAAAAATCAAAACTCTTCAACCAATTTCGTTTGTGCTTTGGCATTTTTCGAGACCAACGCCAACGTGGCTTCAGAGTTGTGGTGGAACCAGGAAGCTGGAGCTTCCTCATACTGCTCGAAATTTGGACCGGTTCCTTGGATTACAGCCTTATGCACATGGGCCCCTACTTTCAACACAAGGACAAAGACCAAACATTGTCGAATTTTTTTCGTGTGTTTTTCCCGTATCTCTGGAAACTCTTACTATTATAGGTAAGAAAGGGTACGAAGCACTTTCGGTTGGTCGAGTTTGTCAACCGCTGGCCCCACTCTATCGGACCTGGAGGCAGTAAAGTAACTAAATTGCTTCGGAAGTGGTCCATTAAATGATAAAACGGTCAGCTGTCACGTGAAAGCCTCTTGTAACAGTATTCGAAGTTCGGAAATCGAGTTAGTGAGAAGAAAAGGAAGTTTGGAGGGAAATGTCCGAGGAGAAACTTCAAACACTAGAAATATATCAGTAATATCATAATTAAAAAGTTACAAATTAAACTTTTTGCAACTTGATAGAGAAAAAACTTAGTAGGGATAAAATACTTTGTTGAAAATATCATAACCGGAATCAACATCACTGCTTAAAAGATGCTGGCAACACTGCTCTAAGAATAAAACTGTACAACGCATCTTGGGAAGCTCACTCTTGTACCTCCGTCCTCTACGCTTCAATGTAGAGTGCTTTTTGGTTTTTGGCGAAGGTAAGATAATGTATTAATTTAATGGAAATCGCGACATACTTCAGTGTGTTAATCCGACATGGAGTATGCTGCTCATGAGCATTTAAACAGAAACCTTAATAAATAGGTTAATTTCGTAAGAATACGTGCGAACAAATGTGGGAAATTAAAACAGAAAATAATCATACAATAAATGAAATTCAAAGTACATTTCGGTACATTATTCTTCCCCTTGTTTAGCAGAAGATCCGTTGAAAACAAAGTATCCACCGCTAGTATGTCAAAAGCCGAAACAGAATAAATCGGAGGAATTCTTTCTTATTTATTAGAACCCATAAATCAACCATGGTGGCACATGCCTCACGAGCCTCGTTTTTTCTGGACAAAAGGTACCAAGTTACTGAGCTATTAAGGTAATAAAATAAGTTAGGTCAAGAGGTAAAGTTGGACTATTTCACCCCCTGGAGTGTGGCCTATTAGAAACAACCCCTGCCGGCGATATCCCAGGGTGGCGATCCTAAATCAACCCCTCCTGTCTATTAGATGCAGGCCACATCTTGTGGGAATTGAAATTCGGGCATTTTTAGGGGGGTAAATTATTTTGAGTACGCGAGAGAACTTGCACGTCATTGCAATTATCAAGGGGGTGTGGCAAGGGTGGTTTTGACCCCATTTTTATTGGATTTAATGCGATTCTTATTCAAATTTTGATATTGACTCGTTGTGATTCAATTACGTCACAATTTCAGTTTAGATCAGGTATATTTTGTTCGGATTTTGGTTCGATTCAGATTCAATTTTAATTCGACTTTAATTAGATTTTTATTCAGTTTCGATACGATTTTGATTCCATTACCATTCGATTGCAATTCGCTTCAATTCGAAGCAGTGTTGCCAGATCTTGATGGCTGATCCTAGCTTCTTTTTTCACACAAAGCATTTGGGTTTTTCCAAAAAATTGGTTGAAACCAAGCCCTTTTGAATTTTTACGGTTCAGTGCGCTTTTATAGGGTGTCTTCCATTTTTTCTGGCTCTTACCTCTCGTTTTTTTTTTTTTTGTCACAAAAATATTTTTGAACATTTTCCCAACTCATACCGTTTGGGGTAGTTATTGAGAAATGTTGATTAACTGTTAATCTAGCTTCAGGTGAACGTAAACTGCTTCAGATTAAAACCAAACCAGCATAAAACGTTAAAATGTAATAAATTTCATTAAGATAGATTCAACGATTAATTTTTTTGTTAAATACCTAAATTTCAGGTTTTAACCAATGAGCTCTCTTTCCAGAGATGGGGGTCTCTTAGTCCGTATTGAAGGATGGTCAGCTCTTATTGGTGATAAGCATCTGGCAACACTGATTCGGAGGTTATTATTTAGAATACAACGCAGCAAAACTGGAATATAACGCACCATTCAATCCCAATGTCAAAAAAAAAATACAAATCAAAAACTCATTCTACGGGGGCGACGGTTGCAGATCAAAGTGCTTCAGAAAACAAAGCGGAAACAATAACTGGATGAAAATGACAGGTATGAATGATTCTCTTATTCGGTCTCATCGAACCAATTAGAGACCTTCACCGAAGGTAAGACGCCTTCGTAACACGCCATTCCGAAGGTAATTCAACTGGCACCCGAAGAGTAAAAAATCCCCCGGGGCGGCTGATAATAGGGATAATAAGGCGTCAAACGCCTCCAACTGCTAGATAGTCGTAGATACTGAAGCCAAAGGCCGGCCGAACATTGATATTAAATCTCAAACAAGCCACGAAAGGGCCGAGGTGCGAGCAAGAGATGGAAACTTGATTAAGAGAGTTGACAGATGGACCGGGTGATACGTAGCTCGGCTAAGAACCCTGAAAAAATGACGGAGACCCTGAAAAAATTACGGGCACGAACTTAAAAAAGACGAAGCCAGTCACTCAAGGGTTTTGGCTTTAATTGAACTGGAAGGCGCCATTAGGGCTCGTCGGCGCATGCGTGCGCGAGAGTGAAGTTCGGGATGCGCAGCGGGAATGGAATTCTGGCCGGTTGATCGAATTTGACAAGCCTTCAGAGAACGAACTAAATCGTTTGATAAGCTTTCAATTCAATCTTGAGGTGATTTTGGTTAGATTTTATTTTGAATCGATTTTGTATCTACTCGGATTTCTTCTTCGTTTCGATTATGCATCGACTTTTATTTTACTTCGATTCGATTTTGTATCGACTTTTATTTTACTTCGATTCGATTTTGTACCTTATTTGATTTTGATTAGGTTTTGTATGAACTTAGATTTCACTTTGGTTTGATTTTGTATCAACTTTGATTTCACTTTGATTCGATTATGTATCGACTTTACCTTCACTTCGATTCGATTTTGTATCGAATTTGATTTCACTTCAATTCGATTATGTATCGACTTAGACTTCACTTCGATTCGATTTTCATTAAATTCGGTTACAATTTCGATCTGATTTTTATTTGATTTTGATTATATATCGATCAGATTTCGATTCATCTTTGATTCAATTTCAATTAAGTTCTGATTAGATTTTGATTCAAATTGATACAGTTTTGAGTCGGGTTTGGTTCAATTTCAATTCGCATTTTATTCGCTCTTGAGTCGATTTGATACAATATTTATTCAATTTCAATTTAGTTCTGGTTCGATCTCGATTTGAGTTTGGTTCAATTTCGATTCGATTGTGACGTGATTTTGATGAGATTTGGATTCGATTTCGACTCTTCAGACCAATAATTTTGGAGTGCCCGCAGACGTCAGCTGCTGACTTCGATCAACATCACAGTGCCCAAAACCTGAGAATTTAACGAAAACCAAAGTTTGTCAAAAATCAAACGTCGATTTCTCCTCTAATGAGGGAGATGAATAAAAAGGTAACACTCTTGGAAAGCTGACAATCTGGGCCAGGTTTTCCTGGAACTCGCGTGGAGTTTTTCAATTTTTTTCTGGCCCTAAACTCACACACCGAAGGTAATTTTTAGAAAATTGATCATTTCTTGACTTGAGCCTAATTTTTTGCTTCCTTAAATAAATGTTAGGAAGGTGCGAATACAGTGAGCTAACGGGAAATTTAACGGCCTTTTCAACGGTATCCTAATTTTTGTAATTCGTCCAAAATTTGAGAGACTTATGGCCATTTTACTGAGGCAAAGTGAAAAACACGAAAAAACTTCGGAACAAAAAAGTGTATTTTCTCTTGACCTCACAAGAAACTTTCCAGGACAGAAATTGTTCAAATGAGAAAAACAATTGAACCTTTCGGGGGAGAATTTTAAACTCATGCAGGTGCGACTGCGCCGGCTCCTGGGCATCAGATGGTTAACAATCACTGACAAATGTCTCCGCTAGACCGAACAGGTTCATTCAATAGGCGGATCCCGGTGGGCGAGGACCAACTGATTTTTCCTTGGAAGAGTTCCATACTCGATAAATCAATAGACAAAAGGCGGGGTGGAAGGGACTTGGAAGAAAAACCGTGTCCGCTGTGCGTCTAGCCAAAAGAAAGGAGAAAAGTCGAGGAATTCCCGTCAAAGGAGTCGCAAGCTTCCCCCAGAGGTCTTATCTCGGAAGATCTAGATATGAATTTTTACATATTTATAAGGAGACCATGAGAGACGACCTTTAGTCAGCTCGCTCACCTTTACCTGGGAGATTCTTTTTTGTCGTTTTAACAAAGCGAGGAATTCAATTAAATTGTTATTAGTTGTTTGGATAGGGCGTCATGAAGGTCGCCCGAGGGCTCAAGTCCACGGCTCTGGAGCGAGGTCTTACAACAAGTTGGAGTTTTTGGACGAAGCCGACCGAAGATTGAGAGGAAAACGCTGTAGGAATTTTCCAAAAAATGTCACGATTTTGGAAGCTCGATCGGCGAAAAACTAGAATTTTGAAGCGTCTACGATTCGCGGCGTTAAGGAAGGAACTTTTACCAGGTGAAGGGGACTAGAACACCTTGTCGGGCAGTGCGAGATGGAGGCGCAGTGAAAAATGACATCCTCTCAATCATAAGCGCTCAGAGATTGGAGATTTCACGCTTCTGGCCACCGAAGCTTGGGATGACTCCATCAATGGCTGGAAATGCCTTTTTTCGACTCGTCTCAAAGGAAAAAGCCCCGAATAAGCGTCCGACCTCCCAAAGAGACAATAAAAATTCTGCCTCCCCCCCTCCCCCTGCCCTCGGCAGGGGAGAACTCGAATATTTGTCAGTCTCCGTTTTCGAGCCGGGCGAGTCATATTTCATAAGATTATCACCTCTCGAGAGTTACAATGTTTCTCTGCCTTCACAAACCACAAGATTTCTCGTTAACCCAAGGGGATTTTTACGTCCAATCACCTCCTCCGAGTGGACTTGTTAAAACCACTAATGAATCTTCCCCCGTGGAATGCCGTTCTTCGGTTTAGCGTCCGAAGCCCGAAATCGGTGGACGCGAAGTGTCTAATAATTCGTCATTTACATGCCTAATCTCGAGAAAATCGCGGCCAACATTTTCACAGCACAAATTTCGACTACAGGTGTTCGTGGCCCTTATATTCTAACGCTTCCATCGCCGGTGAATTCCGGTAACAACTGCACGCACAAAAGTACAAATCAGACTTCCGACTCCGACTTCAGACTTCGACTTCAGACTCCGACTTCAGACTTCGACTTCATACTTCGACTTCAGACTTCAGACTTCGAATTCAGACTTCGACTTCAGACTTCGACTTCAGACTTCGACTTCAGACTTCGAGTTCAGACTTCGACTTCAGACTTCGACTTCAGACTTCGACTTCAGACTTCGACTTCAGACTTCGACTTCAGACTTCGACTTCAGACTTCGACTTCAGACTTCGACTTCAGACTTCGACTTCAGACTTCGACTTCAGACTTCGACTTCAGACTTCGACTTCAGACTTCGACTTCAGACTTCAGACTTCGACTTCAGACTTCGACTTCAGACTTCGACTTCAGACTTCGACTTCAGACTTCGACTTCAGACTTCGACTTCAGACTTCGACTTCAGACTTCGACTTCAGACTTCAGACTTCAGACTTCGACTTCAGACTTCGACTTCAGACTTCAGACTCCGACTTCAGACTCCGACTTCAGACTCCGACTTCAGACTTCGCCTTCAGACTCCGACTTCAGACTCCGACTTCACACTTCCACTTCACACTTCCACTTCAGACTTCGACTTCAGACTTCGACTTCAGACTTCGACTTCGACTTCAGACTCCGACTTCAGACTCCGACTTCAGACTCCGACTTCAGACTCCGACTTCAGACTCCGACTTCAGACTTCGCCTTCAGACTCCGACTTCAGACTCCGACTTCACACTTCCACTTCACACTTCCACTTCAGACTTCGACTTCAGACTTCGACTTCAGACTTCGACTTCAGACTTCGACTTCAGACTTCGACTTCAGACTTCGACTTCAGACTTCAGACTTCAGACTTCGACTTCAGACTTCGACTTCAGACTTCGACTTCAGACTTCGACTTCAGACTTCGACTTCAGACTTCGACTTCAGACTTTGACTTCAGACTCGCTACCATGCCCAGGTCTCAGTAGAGAAGACGGTCGTACCGAGAACGTGGGCGCCAGCTCATTTCCTCCTTCTGTTGGGAAGTCTGCCATCTTTTGGTACCACTACATATTCCCTTTTTACTTCCATATTTACAGAGTAAATGGAAGCATTGGAATCGTCCAAAAATCGAGAAGCGGAACGGAGCTTCAGAAAAAACTTTTTCTTATACACATTTACTCAGAATAAATTCCTGAACAAGTGTCTGTGTGTCCGTTAGCCCGTCTGTCTGTCTGTCTGTCCGTCTGTGGTCGTTTACAAAAATGACCATAACTCCCTCAATTCTCAACCTTTTTTCAAATTTCTTGAACTGAGATTTTTGTCTCGGCAAGACCTAACACTCTGTTTAATCGAAAATCGGGGCTAAAGGCAAAAATGTAGCGAGGGAAGTAGAAGTTTTACTAACCTCGAAACCAGGTGCTCAGACGGGAGGACCTGGCCAGGGCAGGCGATCTTGCAGTAATCGACGCCCCGAGTCAGAAGATGCTGGAAAAGAATTTCGAAAAATAAGTCGTTTCCAAGGGAATTTCATTGCCTTGAAAATTTTGTGGCGAAATCGACAGAAAAAACGCTTACCTCGTAATTGTAATAACGTGTCGTCAAAGTCAGATCGATAACCAGTCCAATATTGGGGTATCGCTTGACCAAATCGTCAATGGTCCACCTGAAACAAACCGGAAAATTATAGTCGAATTCAACAATTCATTTTCACGATAAAATCGCACAAAATTGGAAGTCGATCAAATATTTACAATTCGACCAACTGGCGTCGGATATTTTCATAGGGCCTCTACCTACTCATTTATGCGTAGGAAGAATAACAGACGATCCTCTTTTACGCATTTCGAATTGGCCGGCCCTTACGACAACATTGACGAGCGCACACTTCCGCTGCGTCGAAATTTTCGCCAGTCATTCGGAAACCTTTACGAGCGAGCATAATTGAACGATTTTTTTTTTTTTATTGTATGAGCATGACGATTTCGAAGCATTTTTGGTTTACTATCCAATAGCAAATTATTGTCATAATTCGGCGTCAAAATTCAAAATTTGTTTTTTTCAACACCCCTAAATCTCAAATTTTCCCTTCTCTCGTCTGCTAGACTAATAAAGTGATTTAGTTAACAAAGTGATTATTAGCTTTTTCTTTCCTACTCCTTTGACATTCAAATTAGCGCTCCTCAGGATAAGTACTGCGTTAATCAAAACTTCCAAATTGTTTTCAACAGTTTCAAGCAGCAAGAGAGACTTTTAGTTATTCTCGAATTTCACTAGCGAAATTTGACATCTATCGTAATATGAAATCATGCTTTAAACACCGACATGTACGGTAAAATACGGTAATTTGTCTTCAGCAGTACGGTAATCCGCGGCCACCTGGTCGGCAACACTTGGATCTAACTAACCTTTTACCTTTTAGTAGTTTTTTGGTTACGTAAAATCAATTTTTCTTCATTTTCAGGATTTCGGCTGTTTTAGGTTGTTTTAGCCTAAAACTTTTAGGTCTGCTATTAGTTCATGAATCGTTTTTTAGCTAATTTTGAGAAAATCGTACGCCTGCCTAATGCTTGGGAAATATTCCTCGGCTGCCTACCTATCGAAATCATTCTCCTCAATGCAGGATAATGTATTCGAGCTTGAGGCACGAGTTGCGGTCAGCAGAGATCCGGTCGGAGATCAAAGGTGTCCTAACGAATAGCAGTTTGGTTGCGGTCGACCGCTACGAGTCCTGGAACTGCCCTCCGACACTTCGTCCACAATGTACAACTACAATTTACAACTGCAGGATTTTCACGAGTTGTAACCCAACTATTATAGTTATGAAGTAACACAACTTAGATGGCGAACGAGGAATATAATTCACAATCAGGAGGAAACCGCGGGCTTGTCCAGCGAGAGGCTTGCCTGACTTAAGTATCCTGTAGTATACTATTTACACTATAATATAGTATATTATACTTATATGGACCGGGGGTTGGGTACCATGAGCACATCGATACCTTAAAGCACAAAGGGCATACGTCCAAAAATGGCATGAGAAAAATGCAAAATAAGTTTTTGCAATTCAATTTACAAAAATAAAGATTTCTCCAATGGTTTTCAATTCCATAGAAAAATTCGCTAAATAAATAATGTTAGTCTGGCCAAGGTCTACAACCTCGTTTAACCAGAAGTTTGGTAGCACTTAACACTTCCAAGATAAACGCTCTTTAAATATTTTTCGTTTTTCTACTATATCGTTTTTTGGCCCCAAAATAGATAAAAGGATCATGATTCGATAGGCCCTGATGAGTGAATTCTTTCGGTACCAAAATCTCAAAATTGATATTTTGGGACAAGTGCTTCAAGGTATCGACATGATGTGTACCACAATAGGAGATCCAAAATTAAAAAACTACGCCCACTTCAGTCGTGACGCACATGGAAAATCAGTCATCACCAACCATGGTCAGTTCGGGTCTCGAATGAAACTAAATAATGTTGAAAAAAAATGTCCCCGGTAATTTTATGCCCATGGGACACACGAGCATTGTTCATTTGAAATGTCCAGCTCCACAAATTACATTCCCACGACTTGGCCCATCTATCTACTCAAGTTTGGGTCGTTGGCCCTTGCATACTTTTCCATTTTAAATAGACTTACTCTAACTCGCTGTAAGACTTTCACTTGGTTTTTTACTCGTTAAAAAAAGTAACCCCCCCCCCCCTTCCCATATTAGGTACGTATTTTATTCAATAAACCCGACGAAACTTACCTATGGGGCCAATTAAATCGGCCTTTTGTTACATCCTTCCGTGGGTGGATACTTATTTTATGGACATTGAAATCCGTCAGCCCTGGTCACAATAACTGATCTACATAAATATGATAATACGAGTACCTAAAGATATAGCGCCAGCGCCTCGGGTCGTACACGGAAGGGCATGGAAAATCATTTACCTGACAAGGTGTGAAGGTGTTTATAGGGTTTATTGATTGTTAATATTTGATCATGGGTTTCAAAAGCGTTTACATTATTCATACATACTGGACTTGAGAAGAAATCGAAGGCAATCGCAGTCGTAGGAATGAATTTTAGGATTATTATTTTAGGAAATCTCCCAATTGAAGAAAATTCCAAATTTTCGAAAGAATATCCGAAAACGATAGGTGCCAACCATTTATTGAGATGAATGGACGATTGCCACAAAAATAGCCCACGGACCGCGTGTGGTCCGCCGGCCCACATAATTTTCGAACATGGCCCTGTACCGAGGGATACAAACTACAAGTCTCACCCAAATAACACGAGTTTGGGGAACACTATAGTACACATTAAGGCGAACGATTTACTAAAATGAGGATAAGAAACGCGCGTTAAAAGGAGAATTTATTACAATATGAGCCCATTGGTTTACGAGGCTGTTCAACTACCTACACAAATCGAGCCGTGTCAGATAACGTTAAACAGTGGAATAAGAAGTGTTGTCATGGTGATAAATACCGCACGAAATACATTTTGAATTCCCAAGCTTCGGCAGCCTATTGACTTATCAGGAAAATTTGTTAGAGAGATAAATGAGCGGAATTTTCGACCAATTATAACGAAATTTGTATGATTTTGACTGAAGTCCAATTGTCTTTGAACTCGAAGTTGAGTTTGATCTCGAAGTTGACTTTGAACTCGAAGTTGACTTTGATCTCGAAGTTGAGTTTGAACTCGAAGTTGACTTTGATCTCGAAGTTGACTTTGAACTCAAAGTTGACTATGATCTAGAAGTTGACTTTGATCTCGAAGTTGACTTTGATCTCGAAGTTGACTTTGAACTCGAAGTTGACTTTGATCTCGAATTTGACTTTGATCTCGAAGTTGACTTTGATCTCGAAGTTGATTTTGATCTCGAAGTTGAGTTTGAACTCGAAGTTGACTTTGATCCCGAAGTAGAGTTTGAATTCGAAGTTGACTTTGATCTCGAATTTGACTTTGATCTCGAAGTTGAGTTTGATCTCGAAGTTGATTTTGATATCGAATTTGACTTTGATCTCGAAGTTGACTTTGATCTCAAAGTTGACTTTGATCTCGAAGTTGACTTTGATCTCGAATTTGAGTTTGATCTCAAAGTTGACTTTGATCTCGAAGTTGACTTTGATTTCGAAGTTGAGTTTGATCTCAAAGTTGACTTTGATCTCGAAGTTGACTTTGATCTCGAAGTTGACTTTGATCTCGAAGTTGATTTTGATCTCGAAGTTGAGTTTGAACTCGAAGTTGACTTTGATCCCGAAGTAGAGTTTGAATTCGAAGTTGACTTTGATCTCGAATTTGACTTTGATCTCGAAGTTGAGTTTGATCTCGAAGTTGACTTTGATCTCGAAGTTGATTTTGATCTCGAATTTGACTTTGATCTCGAAGTTGACTTTGATCTCAAAGTTGACTTTGATCTCGAAGTTGACTTTGATCTCGAATTTGAGTTTGATCTCAAAGTTGACTTTGAACTCGAATTTGACTTTGATATCGAAGTTGATTTTGATCTCGAAGTTGAGTTTGAACTCGAAGTTGACTTTGAACTCGAATTTGACTTTGATATCGAAGTTGAGTTTGATCTCGAAGTTGAGTTTGATCTCGAAGTTGAGTTTGATCTCGAAGTTGAGTTTGAACTCGAAGTTGAGTTTGAACTCGAAGTTGAGTTTGACCTCGAAGTTGAGTTTGATCTCGAAGTTGAGTTTAAACTCGAAGTTGACTTTGATCTCTAAGTTGACTTTGATTTCGAAGTTGAGTTTGATCTCAAAGTTGACTTTGATCTCAAAGTTGACTTTGATCTCGAAGTTGAGTTTGAACTCGAAGTTGACTTTGAACTCGAAGTTGACTTTGATCATTTTATATTCGTATTTTTTAATGTTGGAGTTAAGAACACAACTTTTTGAAAGTCGGAGGTTTTTAATCGAATTCAGAGGTGCTTTATGAGTTTCCTCGATTTCAAAACAAGGGTAAACGACGGGTAAGGAATGTCATATCGACTGGAATAGTAAATAGTTCGAACGAACGATTAATTTGATTTGATTACGTAAACTTATCCGCCGAACATCTCAGCGTTTCGATACTCTACACTATAAAAAGGCTAGTAGGTATCTTAGATTATGGGCGTGCCCGAATCCGGATAGGTGACAGTTTGAAGCGCGTTAATATCAAGAGGCGCGAGGATTCGAGTACTAGAAACGGGTACTACAATCAACAAAGTACGTGATCTGGTGAACCAAACATCTTCACAGATCAGAATTTGATTTTTTTTAAACGTAAGTGTTAGAGGGCAATAACAATTATAATTCCGAGTCGTGTTAATTTGAGTACGAGCACCGGGGAGATTCGAAAGCCACCCAGTCGGTTTGAGATTTCACTGCGACCACTCCCATTTTGTGATTAACTTTTGACTGTATTTCCAAAGGTTACCGTGGGTTCCATTGATTGAGAATCGGTGACGGAAAGGAGCAAAATCGAAAATCCAAGTAAAAAGTTTGAACACGGATTCGGCGTCATCTAACACCCTCAGAACCACTATCATAATGCATAAGAATTCTTTTTTTATTTTTCAACATTTTTTCATTATTATTTTTATTTTAACTTATTTATTTTCTAGGGAAGAGATAGCAGGTACCTATTCTACTCCATCGATTTTATTCTATGTACGTTACGTATAATACCTCTGCACCTTTGGTATTCCAGGAGATGAGTTAATCAGAGCGCCCTATGCTGGTCAATTAATTCCGTAAATTTACAACGCCCTTAATAATGCCTTTATACGTTGGCGTAAATGTAAAAACTGTACTCAAGCTACGTCTTATGAATGAAGCAATTTCAACGGCTAATTTCCAATTTTACTAATTTCAATTCATTTCCACCGCGCCGCCTAGTTACAGGCTCGGAAATTGGGTAATCTTCCAGGTTCTGTGGAGTAGCAACCCCCGTAGTCTGGATGCGACAAAAAATGCTCCCGAGGGTTGAAAACGGCGATTCGAAGGGAAGCGTGGCTGCTGCCACGGAATCGGCCCTTATGAACGACTAATGGCTTATAATCACTACTTTCCACCAAATTGAAGGGTATACCAGTAATTTGAGGAGATAAGAAAAAAGTCAAACCTCCGACAAAAGGGATCATTTAGGGTTTCCGGAGGTTGTGGAATAGCTCGAATATTTCAACAGCCACGGAATAAAATCGCGGGGTTGTAATTGCTGCTGCCATCGGCAGAGTATGTTGCTGAGTATGGAGGCAGGCCACCGGCGGCAAGCGAGGCAGTTGACCAGAAACGGTATTGAAATGGGGATCACACGAATGGCCCAACCCGCGACCGGGAGGCGGGCCAGTTGTGCGGCACTTAGCTGGGAGGCGGACCAGTTGTACGGCACTTAGCCGGGAGGCGGGCCAGTTGTGCGGCACTTAGCTGGGAGGCGCACTAGTTGTAAAACACCTAGCCGGGAGGCGGGCCAGTTGTGCGGCACTTAGCTGGGAGGCGGTCTAGTTGTAAAACACTTAGCCGGGAGGCGGGCCAGTTGTGTGGCACCTAGCTGGGAGGCGGACCAGTTTCACAGCGCTTAGTGGGGAGACGGACCAGTTGTAAAGCACTTAGCCGGGAGGCGGACCAGTTTTACAGCGCTTAGTGGGGAGGCGGACCAGTTTTAAGCACTTAGCCTGGAGGCGGGCCAGTTGTGCGGCACTTAGCTGGGAGGCGGACCAGTTGTGCGGCACTTAGTTGGGAGGCGGACCAGTTAAAAAGCACTTAGCCGGGAGGCGGGCCAGTTGTGCGGCACTTAGTTGGGAGGCGGACCAGTTGAAAAGCACTTAGCCGGGAGGCGGGCCAGTTGTGTGGCACTTAGTGAGGAGGCGCACCAGTTGTAAAGCACTTGGCCGGAAGGCGGACCAGTTGAAAAGCACTTAGCCGGGAGGCGGACTAGTTGTAAAGCACTTAGCCGGGAGGATGACCAATTGTACGGCACTTAGCCTGGAGGCGGGCCAGTTGTGCGGCACTCAGTCGGGAGGCGGACCAGTTGAGGGCCCAAGTCTTCAAATTTTATTGAGTACTCACCTCTCTTTGGGGTCCAAATTGGAGTTCAAATTCTGCAACAAAAATAAACGGAAGATCCATAGAGTATAATATTAGAAATAGGTATAGGCAAAAATGAACTTCAAAAAAACAAATATCTTTTTTAATTATGATCTCATATCGTGAGGTATAATTGGTCTTAGTTCATCAATCGGGTGTCTTTTGGTACACCTAAATTTTTACAAACTTTGGCAAGGAGCAATAACCCAGGATTTATAGAAGCGCATTTTCTGCAGAGCGGCTCTATTTTAAAGTTTCGTTATCTCTAAATAGGGAGTCCTTGGCAGCCATTTGAACGAGATCCAATAATTCTGTCTGGACCTTAAATCAAAATTAAAAGGCAACGCCCATCGGCCGAGAATGGTACCCCCACCGTACACTAGTATCCCACTAATATATTGAGTAATTACAGCGACAGAATTACGATTCCCATAGAGGCTAATAATTTTTACGGCCGATAAATAACCAAGGAATTTGAAGATCGCAATGTACGGATTATTTTTCTGTCATTCCCATTATTTTAGAGATTATGGCAGACTTATTTTTATAACGAAATTTATAAACAAGCTTTTCGAAGCATATACATATGAGGTCAAAATTGAGAAATAATCCAAGATTATCCCCTAAATACGGCATTTCCATCAAGGTTGACAACTCGCCGAGTTAACGGACAATGGAAGTATGCAAGAGAACGTCCATCACGGGCACGGGACGGACAATAATAGGAGCTTATGTCTAATGCCGTTTATTCCATTAATTCAAGTTTCCCCTCGCGCATGTCCGAAACCCAACGTTTCATTGTCGTAAACTCGGCTGCACTCAAGATCATCTCGTAAATCTCGATCCCCCAGCTTTTCAGTTCGCGTCCTATTTATTTTGGACGCCAGTGAATTTGACAGATCTCACTCCCCGAGGTCGATTTGCTTTCGGGTTTGTATTGACCGGAACGGCCCTCCGGACGATTTACTTCCGACCGCACAGATGTTCCTTCGACATCATTTACCACCCAATAAATGTCCACAATAATCTGAAATCCTCGCTTTTGGCGTCTCAACTGCCTGCCCTATTCAGGAATTATTACAACCTATTGAAGCCGAAGGCGTGTCATTCCGTCGAAGGGATTCGACGATTATTGTAATTTTTAGTCCGGTACAATCCTCACCATTAGCATTCCCCATCGCCATAAATGCGTAATGTCGGCTTTAAATTTATGCTTCTTGTATAATCAAGGGAGATTAATATTTTGATTAATCCTGATGAATCGTACTTTTCAAAAAAGTTGGCCAAGTAAAAAAACCCTTATTTTTCACGAAGATTTCAATTGGCACACTTGGCTAAAATGCGCAAAACGCCCACTAACATTGTTTTTTCGAATGATAGCCCCCATTTTTATGCATATTCGAATTCTTCGTGAAATTTTGAGAACTCTTTGTTTCGACAATTTCTACTTTCGAGAGCATCCTTTTGAAAATTTAATCTTGGAATTTTCGGTTTAAATTTTTTTCTTCAATACTTTCATTTGTAGCGAAGTTATCGTTTTAAGAGAAGCGTCTCCGGCGGTCATCGAACCATGTCCACTCGAAGGCGTGCCGATATAATAGGCCAGTACAAATCGGAGCAAAAAATCGCTAAACTTCGCGTAACATGATTTTTATTAGGTACGTTATCGCATTTTGCAAACCGCTCGGAAACTCAATCGCAAACAACTTATTCCTGGATAAAGCCTATGATCCTTCCAATAAGCCGACTTAGCGGACTTCAAGATAAGTCCGACCCCCGATGACAAAATACCTTTATCCTAATCGTTGATTTATGTTCAGACTCCGGGATATCTCCCGGTCTATATTTCCATTAACTCGGTCCGCCGACTTCTGGAACATCATCTTGGAAACTATCAGCGAGGAAAACAGAGCCGTAAGCCGTGCCCGATAATAAGTTTGCCCTTTGATCGATGGAGGTCATTCGGCGAAGATATCGTCCGATATCTGAACTCTGGACCTTCGAATATAACAGGAGAGGCTGGGGAGCGAACGGTGTGGCCGTGATGCCAGCGCTCCCAGCGCCACTTACGGTACTATAGAAGATGGTAATTCTCGACAGTGGCGCGCCTAGCGGCCGATGTCGCATAATCGTCCTATAGATCTTGCTGTCTCCAGTGTGTTCCTTATGGGGGCCCCTGGCTTGTCCAACAAAAACTATTTTTGGCTCGGAAACTGTTGGGTTATCGGCATTTTCTCAAATAATCTCATTTATTATCGATTAAATTTTGTATCGATTGGTGGCTGCCGGAAAATTATCGGTTGATCCGTTCAAAAGCTATGGTGGATAGAAATGGTAGCGTTGTTGATTTTTCTCGATTCGACTCGGCATCGATTGACCTTGAAGTGAAACTTGCCTAGGTAGGTACCTTACAGTGTTGCCAAGTTGGGAGTTTTCTGTTTTGGGAATTTGGGGGTTTTTGACGTTGTCGCAGGGGTTTTTGACGGCCACGCCTTGGCAACACTGGTACCTTATTGTAAACAAACCGCGGGACGAAAATGCCCGCTGTGACCGCTACGCACCGCTCACAAGTCAACTCTTATTATTTTCTATTCCTATTATCGAGACAATCTTATCAAAACCTTGTTTTCATCTGATTGTTGTCATCTGATCAAGATACAGCCTACCTATAAAATATCTTGCTTGATTAGAGTTTGACTGATAAGTATGTCGAATTGGACTGATGAGGGATGTTTTTCTGTCTTGGAGATGGTCACCTGATCTGTATAAGGAATGTGTGAAGGAATGTGCCTCTCCTCAACTTGTCCCTTATCTCTGCGTGTTTCTTTTCTACATTTTTGGACTCTAGGGACGTCTCACAACACATTTATGGCAATTTTAAGGTGCCACCAGTCATACAGTTCGTACAGCTCGTTGCTAATTGTTCCTTCACACATTCCTTATACAGATCAAGTGACCTGGATGCTCGCTGCGCTCGCATCTCTAAGACAGAAAAACATCCCTCATCAGTCCAATTCGACATACTCATCAGTCAAACGCTAATCAAGCAAGATATTTTATAGCTAGGCTATATCTTGATCAGATGACAACAATCAGATGACAACAAGGTTTTGATAAGATTGTCTCGACAATTGGAATAGTACCGTAAGTGGCGCTGGGAGCGCTGGCATCACGGCCACACTGTTCGCTCCCCAGCCTCTCCTGAATATAACGGCCGAAGTCTGCCAAATAAAATGGCCCAAGCCGTAACTGGTAAAAGTACTGGAAAAAGTGGTATCTTCGATAACATCATTTTCGCTAACGCATTGGTGACACCTCAATCCAAAACACGTGTACCCGTTCGAGCGCCCGTCCGTGAAGCCGTTCTTCGGATCAAAAACGAGCATTAGCGGGTTCGAATACCGTAGTAACCATGAAATTTCTGGAGCCCTAGAAGGTCCCTTCTTTCAGTATCAAAATTTCAAAAAACGCCCCTTTGTCTAGTTAGGGTGTTGTGAGGTAGTAAATGTTGATGTGAGTAAGCAAAATTTTGATAGGTAAATTGAATAAATACAAAAATAAAAAGAATAAATCGCCTAAATACTAACATTTAAAAATGTGCCTTTTCTTTGAATTTTTTATCTTTTTATTTAATAAAATCTCCCTCTGAGAGTGAAGCTGTAAGAGGAGGGAAAATTCACGATCAGAAGGGCAAAAAGTTTACCGCCCAACGTGGGGCTCGAACCCACGACCCTGAGATTAAGAGTCTCATGCTCTACCGACTGAGCTAGCCGGGCTGTTGTTAGGGACAACAAAAACTTATATCTAAACGCGTTCTACATGGTGAAGGGGGATGATCACATTTTCTATCAGTCACGTTTTCCCGCAATCAGGCGTCGATGATAACGTCTCCGAGCGACGTTAAAATTATCATTGAGCAAATCTCGACTTGGACCCAATTCACTGCTTATGACTCAATGCTAAAAATATCCAAATACCCTGAAATTACAGGCAATTTAACGGGCTTTCCAGCGGTATCCTTAGTTTTGTAATTACTCCGAAATGCAAGGGACTTATGGCCCTTTTACTGAGGCAAAGTCAAAAACGCGATAAAGCCTTGAGGCAAAAAAAAGTGTATTTTCCTTTGGCCTCGCAAAAAAAAATTTGGAACAAAAATTTTAGCTCATTTGCGGTCCCATTGCCACTCACGTGTAGTTTGTTCGATAATTGGGTGATTCCAGAAAAAACTGCAATTTGACCGTACCGGGTTCTAACACCTACAGTATACACGGGATCTTTCTATTTTTATTTTTCTGTCGTTTGGCATAAGTTCGCCCAAGTCTCCTGATACTTTTGATCAATTTGGGCTTTGGACGGCGGAGAAAATCGGGTTAGAATGCCCAAAATCTCACGACCTTCACGCGAACTCAAGCACTATCACCTATTTCTGAACGTGTTTGCATCCAAATTTTTAGTGATAGCCCCCCATTTTTTCTTCACTGGTTTGTCCACTGGATATTCTAGTTTATGAATTTAAGGCATTCGAGTGGTTTAGATCAACAAAAGTTTTTAAAAACCCCTGTGAAGGTCGCGTCACTGGGGTCTAATCAAGACCTTCACACACAAAAAAGTATGTCTTCGCCTTGATGGTAGAGTTCAATGGTGTTGTTTATTGCGCTGCAACCAAATTGTCCTCAGTCAAAAACAATCCTTGGCGTGAATCACATCTGTCGCAGGACCGTCAGGAGGCTGAGATAAATAAAACGCGACGATTCCGGAGGGAAGTCATGTTTCTGAGATACTTTTTGTCACGACCTTCACAGCAGTGACAGTAATAATAAGTTAGATTATATTCGGAAATTTTTCATCTCCATTTGGTTGCAAATCATGTGCTGATGGTGACACGAGGCCGGATTCCCCCCTACAAACAAAAGCCGCCGTCTTCATTCAACATTAGGGATACTTTCTCACGACCTTCACGGTCAAGACCGTCACGCGACCGTCTCATTTCGTCGCTTAATTTCTAACATTTGCTATCCAACACTTTGGCGAAAATGAGTTCGATACACTTATTTTCATGCAAAATCTCGCGCTCCGTGCGCTGAACTACTTATTTTTTCCGAAAATCCGCTAGAAGTCGCTGAAAACCTAAAAAAACGCCACATGTGCTATCTGAAATTTGCGACCACCACTGCTATCTTCCTAGAACTACCTGATACCGCCTAGTTTAAATTCAGGAATTATCAATGAATGATGGCCTAACTACTTTCCACCAATTTTGGGCATTTACCAGGAATCTTGAAACGATTTGAACGATTAATGTAGAGGACATGGGGTGTGAAGGTCTTGACTCCAACTGTGAAGGTCGTGATCTTAAAATTAGGATTTTCTTTTTAATCTCTAAATTAGCCTTATTGCACGAAATAAGCCATTTCTAGTAAGTAGAATTAACTAAAATTACCAGATGTATAGCAGGCTTGTCACCTCTGACTTCCACAACTTAATAAGACTGATATGGCGAAATAGCTGTGATTTGCATTTTGAGTTTTTTTTTTATTGAAGTTCAACAATATAAAACAATCTAAATTTATTTTCCCCACGTTCAACTTACAATATTAGATGTCTCGGATGATTTATTTTGGGCAATAAGGCTAATCTAGAGATTTTTAAAAAAATCCTAATTTTAAGATCACGACCTTCACACCCCTTGTCCTCTATATTAATGGTTCAAATCGTTTCAAGATTCCTGGTAAATGCCCAAAATTGGTTTTGGTATTAATCTGGAGGAATTATTCTATCAAATCACAGCGGAAATCCAGGTTTTGAACCAAATTTGTTGAGACCAGGAGCAAGTTCATCTACCGAAAATGCAATTTTTCGAAAAAGTTGCCTTTGAAGCCCGTTCTGATGCATTAGTTTTTCACTTAGGGCCCGAAACTGTATTTCACATATTGGTTCTGGTGACAGGTTATTTATTCCAAGAGGAATCAGGGGTTACAATCGTGTTCCCTTTTTCTCACAGGACTACCAAACTGTGTGACGGTCTTGACCAAATTTTGCACTTTTTTTCAGTTTTTCCGCGATTTCTAATTTTGGGCTTTGTAAAGTATCTCGCCATTTATATTTCCCAAAACTAGACCTTTTTTTGGACCAGTTTCAATTAGGGGTACACGGAAAATCAAAGGTTAGTTTTTTGCCATGGCAAACCCCCAAATTGCAGTTTTTTCTGGAATCACCCAATTATTGATGAGAAACAACTTTATTGCCTTAACAAAAACAAGAAAGCGGTCTGCCCACATTTTTGGGATGCCTTTTGGGACAAAGTGAAAAAAAAAAATAGTTTATTGGCACTCCTGTAAAATTTGGGTTGTTTGACTTAACACCTTTTCCATGTTAATGCTTAATTAAGAAACAGGGAATTATTTACACTTAACAACGCATGGTAAATTCGACATATCGTCGATTAAACAGCAACATGGTATACCTAAATTTTTGGCCAATTTGAGTTAGAACTTGTTAATATGGTAAAACAATGTGGATCCATGACCGTGGCCAGAATTGCGTAAGGACAGAAGCCAACACTGCTGTGGCCAGTTTTTTCAAAATTCTACAAACATGGGGTTAAGGAAATGATTGCTGTGATTGGTAGAGGTGGTGTTGGGGTTTAACCTAATTTTATTGGCGTTTCCAAGCCACGTTCCCATGTTCATTTTTCTCAATTGGCCTGCAATGAAAACCGTTTTTTGGGTCTCCTGAAAAGTTGGGAAAACTGAGTTATAGCATGTTGCTGTTTAAGCGACGATATTCTGCAGCAATAATCCACCCTTGCCCCGAAAAACAATGAATGGTTGTAAAATTACAACTTAAAAATTAATTCTCAGCTCATTGTTTTCACGAAGATTGCATAGTATGTGGGGCGAAGAGACACCAAGGTAACGGCATTACGAGGCTTTTCACCCATCGGGGAAACCCAGAACTGGCGCAAACAAGAAATAAAAAACCGAATATTCACTTTTTTATGGTTACATAGATTTTTCCGTTCAAGTGTAGGAGGTAGAAAAATGACCGGCGCGGGAAGAAAATTACTCGCGGGGACTCGTAAATACGAAAAGGAACAGGTCGTAAATAGAAACGACTAGCGGGGGCGGCTGTGGCGGCGGACTGAACAGTTATGAAAACAAAAACCATCCCAGCCAGCCCGACGGTTGTAAACGGACTGAAAACTTGTAGAACGGAAAATTACAGCGGAAAATCGTAAAAGCCTGTCGCTGCGCTATCGAAATTGACAGGGATCGATACTATAATCGCAAGTAGGCCTATCGCATGATAATATTCGTTTCTAATGCAGGCGAGGATTGCAGAAAAAATCCTCGAATCGAAAAAAGACCCAATTGTTTGTCTCCTTAGATCGCCAAAATTGTAATTTGCTAACAGTGGCTCCCTGCTCGGACCGTTCGCGGCCTCCCTGTCGTATCGAGAGATAACCTTCCCCGCTTTTGTTTTGTAACGGTCGCTTTTTTACTGTGTATCTATCGATCTGTTTTTGTGTATTGAAAATTCTATTATATTGATCGTTTTCCGCTGAAATTTCGAATTTAATCGCTCCCGCATCCGTAACACCCAATTCTTCAGTAAAAAAAAAACGAATTTTTGAGATTCTAAAAAAAAATTTTGTCAAGAGAGAATGTGAGATGATAATATGCAAAACGTATTGAATATCGTCACTTAAGTTCTAACACCGCCTAACTTAATTTTTGTCGAAAAAGAGTTAGACACACCACTGGATAGATTTTTCAATAGCCGATATCATTGTGACACCGCCACGAAGATTGAACCAAACAGTGAAGAAGGAGAGGAAGGAGGACAACACCGCCTAATTTAAATTTCCCTAAAATTTTTCCCTAAAAATTTCCCTAAAATTTCCGCCTAAATTTCCAAAAATAATGTACCTATGTAATTAGTCGAGTAAAATTCTTTTCGGAGCAATCCGATCGGAAAAGGTTAAGGGGTCCAAATCGGCATTAGTATGGTCCATTTTCGAAAAAACACAAAAACTCAATTTTGAAGGTGATGTCGTGGGTTAAGAATTTTTTGAGTATTTTTCCCAGGTTTCTCGCTTGATTTACCATAAGACAGGGGTTTCTTTCCGAAAAATTTTGATAATTTCGTTTTTTAATCGGATTGGCTTAGAGCGATTTCTCCTTTTTCACGTTTTTGCCGATCCGAGGGAGTCCGACTGAACCGATTTTGAATTTTTTTGAGCTTGTTGGGTTCCTTGAAGGTTTCTACAAAGTTTTCATTCCCTGTAAGTCAAAATTGGTTGGATTTCAGTGTTCAAAAACTGGTTTAAAGACTAATTTTTGAAGTAAAAAAAATGTTTTTTTACCCTTTAAAAAAAATCTAAAATTCCAAAAAAAAAATATTTTTGAGTAGGGTTTGGGTAGGTACATGACACAGAAAAATTACAATTTTCTACGACGAAAACATGAAAAATCCAAGGTAAGAGCCTTGGAAAAATTTCAAAAAAATAATGGATCTGATTTCGGGTTTTTTTTTTGGCGCGAATCTGTAGATTTTGACTGAAAAACATGAAATTTTGTGTTTTTTCGAGTTTTGGTCAAATCGGTCAATTTCGGGGGAGTGATAAGGCCAAAATCGGGGGTTTTCGCAGTTTTCTTGGTTTAACTGCCAAAGCACCTATGGGTTTAAGGCAAAAATTTCGGGTGTTAAATTCTCTATCAGATGCATTCCCATCCTATAAAATAAAAGTTGAAATAATTAGTTTTTTGTCTCTCCTGAAAACTTGGGAAATCCACCACTTGAGTTAGGTGGTGTTATAACTTGAGTGACGATATGATAATATTATTATTGTATTGTGATAATACAATAATGGGAGACAATAATAAGTATCTCACATAATAATTCTCATAATACGATCAAAATCAGGCGACAGAAAAAGTGCAAAAGCTGCATTGAAATGTGATGAGATTCAGCCCGGAACGTTTTCAGCTATTAAAAATCCATTAACGGGCAGATTAATTTTTTCACCCTCGGATTTTTTACCATCGGTTTTCCCTTTTAACGTAACCGCCCCAATAGCATCAAAGGGGTGCGACTATAACGCGGATAGACAAGCGGAACGGATAAGAGGTAATTACCTAAAAAGATCCCCATCCTTAGTCCGGCTGAAAAAATATCGTAAAAACTGGGAACGGGGAAAAAATCCTTTGTCGAATTTCGATTTTTCACTCGAATCGAGAGACACGCGACGAACAATGATTGATTTAGACAAGTTGGACAGATAATTTATTATGAGTAGGCATCTAAACGATTAACCAGTTTATGACTAATCGAATATTTGGCGTAGGGCGCTGATATCATCAGGTAGGAGAAAAATGAAAGATCGACGATCATATTTTTTTTTGAAAATGAAAAAATCGACTAGCATATTTTCCGGAGTGGATGGAAATATTGTAATCGCCCTAAAATTGTAAAGTAAATTACAGATCAATCATTAGTATATTGGTGGCGCTACGACCAAAAATTTGGTAAAACTTCCCAAAAATTGATTTAAAAAATTTTCACCGGCCACACATGCCACACAAACGGGCATGCGAACACATTTTTCATTACTTATTCTACATGTTCGAAGTTCGACTTAACTAATGCACACTCAAACCCGTCATATACCTGAAATTTCACCCAACAAGAAAATAAACATATCTGATTCAGAAGCCGCCGAGAAGTACAGAATTTTTATGAGAAAAATTCAAATTAGACTGCCACAACAACACTGGGGTTGACCCCCAGGGTGGAGCCTTTCACAATATTTTCGGAACGATTAATAGCCGAACTTTTTTTCGGATTATTCTGAATATATGAATAGGCCTATTGTAAACAACGCTGTTGGAAGGTGACACTAGGAATGGATGAAAAGATCCTCCTAGGCATAATAGATGAAAAAATTGAAGTGACAATCAAACACGATGAAAAAAACTTAAAAAAAGTTTTAGTTTAGTGTTAGTTTCAATTCGAGTTTCAGACTGGAACTCGAACTCAAAATCAAGCTAAAACTCAACTCAAACTGACACTGAAACTCAAACTGAAACCCGACCTCAAACACAAAATGACACTGGAAGTCAAACTCAACCTCAAACTGATACTCACTCAGACTCGAACTAAATTGAAACTCAACCTGAATCCGAACCTCAACCTCAAAGTCAAAATTAACTATCAACATGAAAAAACTCAAACTGAAAATGAAATTTGAACTCGAACTGAGTCTGAAACACAAACTGATACTGAAACTATATGTTGAGTTGGTAAGTCAAAACATTCAGCGAGTTTGAGTTTCACTTTGAGTCCGAGTTTCAGTTTGAGATTCAGTTCGAGTTTGAGTTCAAGTTTGGCTTTCAGTTTGAGGTTGAGTTTGAGCTCCAGTGTCCGATTGAGTTTCAGTTTGAGGTTCAGTTCGAGAATGAGTCTCAATTTGAGGTTGAGTTCGAGTTTCAATTTGAGGTTGGATTTGAGATCCATTTTGAGTTCCATTGTTAGTTGGAATTTCAGTTCGAGTTTGGGTTCAAGTTTGACTTTCAGTTTGAGGTTGAGTTCAGTTGGAGCTACAGTGCCTGTTTGAGTTCCATTTTCATTCTGAGTTCGAGTTTCAGTTTGACTTTGAGTTCAAGTATGAGTTTCAGTTTGGGTTTCAGTTCTAGTGTCAGTTTGAGTTTAATTTTTGTTCGAGTTTCAGTTTGACTTTGAGTTTCATGTTGAGTCTGAGTTCGGGTTTGGATTTCAATTTTGATTCGAGTGTTCTAAGTTCAATTGTTAGATTTAGGTTTAGTCATGATGTTTTTGTTTCTTTGGGCAGATAATCCTCAAGGATTAGTTGGTAATCTGGCGCCAGTGTTGTTGTTGTTGTTCTTCTTCTTCTTCTTCTTTTTCCATTTTTGTTGTTTTATAGTGTCACCCATATGGCAGACATTTTGTTGTTGTTTTTTCTTTCATTTTCCCTCCAATGTTAAAATTCAAAATTATTATTTCAACGCTTCTTTTTTATCTTTATTTCCAAGTCGTTAAGTACGTCGTGTATTTTCGTCAACTGTTGCGGTTGTTTTAGGTTGGCCTTCAAGAAGTCAATGATGTTGGGAACGGAGCAATAGCTGAGTTAATTCACGCTGATTCACGTTAATGAGGAACATGCATGAAAAACGAAATCCATTTTTTCCGCCAGAATGGTGCTGTTTAGGATGCGAAAACGATGTAGTGATGATCTTAAACGGAAAAACGACATTTTTCCTGGTGAAAAACGCTAATGAAAAGTGCCCTTTTGAACGTGGCGGGTAGCATTGTGACGTCACTGTGAGGGCGAGACTGCACGTAAAGTGACGGCAAAAGGCGAATGGCGCAGTGGCATCATATCAAGAAAAAGAAGAAGAAGAAGACGTCATACGGTCTTGTTTGTTTTGATTATTTGGATTTTTCGTGATTTCGTCGTTTCATCGGAAGAAAGTCGTGATGAGTACTCATAAAAGAAGGATCAATGTGTTGTTGGACGGTTTCCAAAAAGCCACGGCTGAGAACATTCCATTTGTCGATTTTGAAGCCCTACAAGAGTTTTATGAAAAGCACCCAGACGCCTCGCACTCGTATATTGTTGCCGCGCGACGTTAAACCAAAGTTTCCTCGTGCTTTCGGGCTTTGACGGCACGATCACCATTTTCTCCGGGTCTTTATTTCTGCACCCCCACATGAAGCAATAATTGCTTAAATTATTTCTCCATTCCATATTGTCGAGTACTGAGTTCATCAACAAAGGTAAACAAACATCGCCCCGTCCTATCACTACACAACACGCATGAACTCGGAGGAGGTTGCACTGGTGTTCACGAAGAGATGCGTAACCTTGCGGCTGGTCATTTCCCCGCTCGACTTCAAATCTGCAAATTTCACTGAGCCTCCCTCCTCTTTTAATTACCACTTTTCCGAACCGTCATCCACCATAACACCACTTTCGAAGCCTAAGAAGGAATATTATGGCGAAAAAACAGTTTATTTTTTTTCATGCATGTTCCTCATTGGCGCCGGTGTTGTTGGTTTTGTTGTCGTCGTCGTCGTCTTCTTTGTTGTTGTTGTATTTTCTGGATTAAGTGAACATTTTCTGAACCTCCGATCCGTTCTCTAATATAGAGATAGTAATGGTTAATAATGTTTTCATTAGGTAATTCTGTGAATACGGGAGTAGAGACGCTTAATTTCTCACTCGAATGTGTCGCGTTCAACGCCCAACTTTGAGCCTGTCATAAAGGCCCATAAACCTAGACGACATTGTCTATTTTATGCGGCGATTTTACGAGGTGGAGACAACCAATGTTCCGTACAACAGGGAACGGAAAATTCTTTACTGCTCGAACCCCCGCAGGGACAAATAACACAGCCGAGAAAAACACGAAGTGAACCAAAATCAAGAGGTGGCCAACGTGACTATTTTTATGGTCAAAAGCGTTCCGAAAGGAAAAAAACACGCCATGCGGTATTATTTTGACATATTTATGTAACACCGAGGGATCCAGAGGGTTTATTAGTTAATTTGAAGGGAAGATTCTGATGAAAAACAGGCGTTTGATGAAGGCACATCCCCTTCGACAGAAGAGGCTATCTAAAAAAAGGAAACGCCTTTTTCGACATTGTCTCCTTTACGAGGTGGGCCATTTTCAGGAAAAGGTTCCCTTTGATAGCGTTTGACGTTAACGGCAAAGTAAACGAATTAATGAGGAATTTATTAGCAAAGTACGCGATTCCTAGGCGCGATTAATGTCAATTCTCCGCTTTTCCAAGTGGAGAAAGAAAGCAAAGTATACAAGTGCTGGTAGCCTGTTAGAATCCAACGGAAAACCGGAATGAAACGAAACTGAATGAAATCCTGGAAATATTTATCAATGGAAGTCTTGGAAACTGGGTCATTATGGATCGGGGTAGCATAATGGGGAAAAGATCATTCTCTATTAAATCAACAGCACACTCCCCACCCACGGGTACATCTTCAAATTGGTGGGGGGTGAGGAGAACGTCATTTCACCTTCCGGAAAGCTGGGAATAGCTGAGCGGAGCGTTTACATCGAAACTTTGCGTGGGCGGCGTCGCGACAGGAGACCTTCGCCAGCGAAAAGCGTGGGCGTTTGTTTTTGCCTTTTCTGAAAGATTTTCATCCCCCCTCCCCCCCGAGAGCAGCCCCCACTTCGAAATTCGGAAAGGGAGCCCCTCCCCCCGGGGCAAGTGAATCGCGAACTCGCAGAACAAGAGATTTATGGCCAACACACACCTCCAGTTTTCCATCGGTTCTTGTTTACCAAGAGGACCATCTCCGGCTTGTGTGTCAATAGTCGTATATTTCATCCTTTTCGGCAGAAAACCTTTCTCCGCTATACACAACATCAAAACTATTAATAATTTATAGGGGGCCGAGCTATTAGCGAATCTCCCTTTATGTTTGCTGGAAAGTCGTCAATTATCCATCCGAAGTGATACATCGCGATACAGTTTCGGATTTACCGTATTTTTTTCCCAGAAATCTTGAATAGATTCGCGAAGGATACAACTGGATGCTTTCGTTCATTACTTGTCGATAACATCGTCGTTTTGTGTGTAATTGCACAAAAGAAATTACCAAAATCTTTTAAAAAGTTTATTAAAAACGTTCTTGTTTTTTGCCATTTTTAAAGCTTTCCCCGTGAGTAGTTTCAAGTCACGTACGGGTCGTCAGGCGTAACCCCCACCCTCCCCCCACAGACGGACAGATATTCAGGCGCGGCGAGAGGGGGAAGTTATCAGCCAATCAGAGGCGCGATAGGTGGGCCTGCCTCATCCCCACCATGATAACAGGCAAGAGAGTCCTTGAAAAAGTCTCCGGTGTGGCTGCGTAACGTTTCTCTGCTTGTTTCTCGTCTCTGTCGTGTAACAGAGTTCATCACTTTCCTGTTCACGTTGCTTTGCATAGGTTGCACCCCCCCCCCACTCCTTGTGGGAGCGACCGGATTCTGTGGGCAGTTGGGTTTGACAATTGATACGGCATGGTGAGCCATCCAAATCAACCAAACCGATAATATTAAAAAACTAAGATGATTTTTTCGATAAAGAAAATCCAATACATTAAGTAAGAACAAAGAAAAAGGCATCGCGAAAAGGGGAACCTTCGAAGATAAGGCGTGCCGCTATCGTTTATTTTTCCTCTCTATATCGTCGAAGGACTAGACTGGAGCACTAAGTCATAATCATAACATAACGTAGGAAGGGCTTAATGGGACTAAACCGCTTTAAGCTGCGAAAGGCTGGCAAAGAGTCAAAACGTCGGGCGTAGCTCAGTAGCTAGTCTAGGGGAAAACTATCAACAAGTTAAGTACGCATCGTTTGTTAGAGTTTTCTTTTTAGCTCTCCGTGGAGTTGGAGCGATAAAATCTAATGCCATCGGATCTAACGTTTGTATCCAGTAAAAATGAATTGGAAAGGCCATGTTTGCTCTATTGTTGCCAAATCGATAAGCCTAACTTCTACAGAGAGGAAATGATAATATCTAATGGGGAGGTCGTTGTCCGATGCAGAGAATCTTCAAGCAGTACCTTAATATTGTTGGAATAGAATGCTAGTATTATTCCATTTGGGGCCACCAGTTGAGAGGTAGAACGAGAGACGTTCTGAAGAAAGAAGGATGAACGTATTGATTGTTTTGATATTGAGAGGCTGTGAGGAGTGTCAGAGAGAAAGGCTGTGGTGCAAACGACCGAGAGGCTCGGTAGAGCGACAAGGAGACAAGTGTCATGATTGTAGGTAATCCTGTGAGCGACCAAAAGGCTGTGAGGAGTGCCGGGGAGGCAGGCTATGGTGCGAACGACCGAGAGGCTCGTTAGAGCACCAAGAAGTGTCATGATTGTAGGTAATCCTGTGAGCGACCAAAACTCTGTGAGGAGTGTCAGGGAGGCAGGCTGTGGTGCAAACGACCGAGAGGCTCGGTAGAGCGACAAGGAGACAAGTGTCATGATTGTAGGTAATCCTGTGAGCGACCAAAAGGCTGTGAGGAGTGCCGGGGAGGCAGGCTATGGTGCGAACGACCGAGAGGCTCGGTAGAGCGCCAAGGAGGCAAGTGGCATGATTGCAGGTACTTCAGCGAGCGACCGAAAGGCTGTGAGGAGTGCCAGGGAGGAAGGCTGTGGTGCGAACGACCGCGAGGCTCGGTAGAGCGACAAAGAGACAAATAGCATGATTTTAGGTACTTCAGAGAGCGACCGAAAGACTATGAGGAGTTTCAGGGAGGAAGACGGTGGTTCGAACGACCTAGAGGCTTGGTGGAGCGCCAAGGAGACAAGTGCCATGATTTTAGGTACTTCAGCGAGCGACCAAAGGGCTATGAGGAGTGCCAGGGAGGCAGGCTGTGGTGCGAACGACCGAGAGGCTCAGACTCCCAAATTAGCCAGACAGTGTGAATGAGACGTCAGACCGATCCCCTCCTCATCCCACAGACCGTCTGTACAGACCAAATCTTTGGTAATTTTAGCATGCAAATTCAATTGTAGAAATCTCTTGCGTAATGGGTATCGGGTGCTTCTTTGGAACCCATAACCAGGCCTAATGTACCAATGTGCTACTGTGAAATTCTCTACACCCCTGAAATGAATATTTGACAAAATAAGTGGATCAGAAGCGAATTTATCATCAAATGAAGGCGAGGTCCTCCACTGTCCGTCCACGAAGAGTGAAGCCTCGAGCCGACATCAAATATCCGTTCATGACTCATCATTTCCACAGTTTGATAATGGCACAATATTCAAATCAATAAAAGATGACGTTTTCTTGAACAATCTTTCGGTATGTTACCTATGATTCTCGAAAAATTCTATCCGCCGACAGTTTCATGCTTCGGATCGTTCCTACAAACGCATATCAGAACCCAAATGGATTTTACAGCGGTAAAACTCGAAAATAATCGCCTACCGCCGACCGGTACAGCTCCGATAAATTCACATCCACTCGCGGTAATATGACGTGTTAACCACCGACTAGAAACACGTTCGACTCGTGTTAACGTTACCCGTAGCCAAGGCGGCAGCCATCACTAATTGATTACACGTTTGCAACCTGACAAATTACAGAGCTCGTTTTCGATTTATACATCTTAAATAATTTCAACCGAACGACTCGAGCATCTGCTCCCAGCAATTAGGGCCGGAGAATTATGAATACGGGCCACTTGTTTCCACTTTTTGGTTTCCGCTTTCGACTGCCATTCACTTTTTTTCAATTTTCTATATTCCTCGTCAAACAGTTTCCATGAGGCTCCGATCGGACGGTCGGCCTCGATAAAACGAACGTCCCTATCATTATGAAATCGAGATTTTCTCCGATTCTTACGTACAGCTGGTCTGGGTACCTTTCGGGCGGCGTGTGAACTCTCAGCCGATAAATCTAATTGAGTGGATAGAAGTCTAGCACAGTGCCAAGAGAGTTTTAACGATTTTTTTCGATAAAATTTATAATTTAATGATAAAAAGAGAGTAAAAACCGTCCCTAACTCTTCCGTCGTCCTTAACTTTTGGGGTTTTTCCTGGGATTTTTTCTTCTCATTTGGGGGGATTCGGAGGGTTTTTTTGCCGTTGCCTCAGGGGTTTTTGACGTCCGCACGTTGGCAACACTGGTAAAGGCGCATCACTGTCTCCGATCAAGACAGGAAACGCTCGCAAATTGCAAGCGTCCTTGAAGAGTTCGCGTTCAGAGGGCAACGGTCCTTCGGTTTCAATTTGGCAAAAAGGTCCTGTCACAACAGAGCAAAGCTATTTTCATCCACTTCAGTCATCGAGGGCATTTCCATTTCTACGTCGTCTTTTCTGGCCCGTTGAGAGAAGAGATAGACTATGTCTGTCAGTGTATCTCGCTACAAGCCCGGACACCACGGAGATCCAGTTTGTCGGTAAACATTTTCAGTTCGGAACCCTTCAATCATCTCTAATGCTCCCGGGAGATTCGAAGCTATTCTCTATCCGATACGCTTTTGTCACTCAATATTTACATTAATCCGAGGGCAATCCCTTTGTTTGACCTCTTGAGGGAGAGCTTTCGTCAGACCGAATGAATTCGCTTCGAAGTTATTCCGCAGCGATGCCAATAATTGCTATTCGCTAATATAATCAGGGAGAGTAGAAATTTTATCGTCGCCGATTAGGGCTGAAGGATGCTGGAGAGCATGATACGGGATCCTTTATGCGAAAAATAAGAATAACTTCAATCATTTCGGACCTCTCGGTCGCTCTCAAAGCGCACAATGAGGAACATGCATGAAAAAAATAAACTGTTTTTTCGCCATAATATTCCTTGTTAGGCTTCAAAAATGGTGTTATGGTGGATGACGGTTCGGAAAAGAGGTAATTAAAAGAGGAGGGAGGCTTAGTGAAAATCGCAGATTTGAAGGCGAGCGGGAAAATGGCCAGCCACAAGGTTACACAGTGTGATGTCATCTTCCCGTGAACACCAGTGCAACCTCATCCGAGTTCATGTGTGTATGCTGTGATAGGAAGGCGATAACGGATTTTTTGCCGTTACGTTAAGAAACGACGTGCAGTCACGTCCGCACAGTGACGTCATACGGTTAACCGCCACATTAAAAAGGGCACTTTTCATTAGCGTTTTTCACCAGGAAACATGTTGTTTTTTCGTTGTAGACCATCACTACATCATTTTCGCATCCTAAACAGCATCATTCTGGCGGAAAAAATGGATTTCGTTTTTCATGCATGTTCCTCATTACCAACTCTCATTTTTCAACTCGACGGCAAACCCTGACTTCCTTATCACCAGCCAGTCGATCGTTTACAAAAATCCGGAAAAAAAGCTTCCTTAGGCAAGGCGATCTCCCAGTTCCAGCAAAGCGGGATAGACACCATTCAGAGAATCCGGGCATAAAAATAACAAATCGATCCCCTGTTAAGTTTTTAAAACTGCAGTCCGCGAAAGAATATCATATCGGCTCAGCCTGTGTCACCATTAGAAGGTAATAAACGGCCGCATTCACCTGCATTTGTTGACAGCCTCGAGCACAACAGAACGCGAATGAAATTTTTTCGAAGCCGTAAAAATATTTTTTTACGACGGCGCATTAAATCGATCGGGGAGAAGTAACGTTCGTGGGAATTCGGGCCGGGGATGGACCACAATTTAAAATTAATGCGGTCAGGTCGGCCATAAAATATCGACGGTAAGGGTCCGGTCTCTTAAACAAACGGAAAGACCGTATATTACGTCGGGAAATCGATATGGTAATGACGTACAAGAGCAGTTGCGCATCATTCCGAAAAGAGAGAGTCAAGGAGGAGGGAAGGCGGGGGAAAAAGGAAAAATGCAAAAATGATGGTCGGTAAATCCATTTCGTAGGGTGGTCTCCCGTGGAAAAAATATCCTGCAGTTGATAGTTAGGGAGAAATATTGATGATTTAGGATGCAAAGATGGCGAAACGATGGGATTTTTACTGGGTCTGTGTGGACGTTCGTTCGGATCGTAAAACGTGTGGGTGCCCGCTGGGGATTTTCTGTTTTTATTACGAGTAAACAATAGCCATATTGGTACGGATCGCCTGAGAAGTATGGGCAGTGCGGATCGTGAATAAGGCGGCTCAAGCCGATCGTTCGTATCCTAGGATATGAGGCCAAGTTACGATTCTTTTCCCGGGGATAAATCGGCGGGGAAAAATTATTATAAGAATGTTCACATTCGGCCCAAATCGGGGTTCGTAAGCAGCGCCAGTTTTTGAAAAATCAATCTACGAACATTGATTGCTCTATGGGTAAAAAATACCATATTTTTTTTTTAATTTCAAAACCCGTAGGGATTGAAATTGCGGGTGAAACAGGGAGCTTCACTTGCCGAAACTCGAATTTGATTTTTAGAGACCATCTGAAAAATATCTCCTTTTCTCTCCAAGTTGATCCTCCTTTTCACCCCTAAAAATGGAGTGGCCCTAATTTTCGCATCGAATTGGAGCTGACGTCTTGAAATGGGAGCGAGTTTTTCAAATAGCTCAGCATAAGTAACAAATTTTATTTTAGGCATAAGGATTTCCAGATTTGCCAAGTGTTTTTGGAATTTTCGGTGCCGGTAGCCTGACAGTGTGTTCACACTTGAGATTAATCAGGTTCGATTCTTTATTTCATGTATCACATTTTTTTAGAGTCCAAGAAAAAGTACACTTTTCTACTATGAAGATTTTTTCGTGTTTTTGACTATGTCTCAATGAAATGGCCACACGACCCTCAATTTTGAGGTAATCACTTACACGAGCGACGGTTGGGAAGCTCGTTAAATTTCCTCTAATCTCATGGTATTTGCAGCTTTCTAAAATCAAGTTAAATGAGCAGATAATCGGGCTAAACTCAAAAATAGCACGATTTCTAAAAATTAACGTTTTTTCAGCGAGCGTTTACGACTCAAAAAAAATTAATCAATTCCGTTCTTGGAAAAACTGGCCCGGAAGCTTTCCAACAGTATAAAACAATTTTATTTACCTTGGCAATCGGAGGGAAAATTGACGTTTTGATCGAGAGGAAGTAAAAATCAAAACTACTCTGATAGGCGTGCTTGATTTTCAAAAAGGAATGGAAAAACTCCCCACCGTCGGGCTACTCAGTTCCATCTAGCGGATATCGGGTGAACTGCCAACGCTCCATGGCAAAACAGCGCCACTTTCATGTACCCATACACAAACAATTGCACTGCAAGTCTTGCACATTACCAACTATACGTGAATAGGTACCTTGACGCTCAACCTAATCAAAGAATGAATCGTTTTTCTGCAAAATTAGGTAACTCGAATATATAACGGCATAAATATCGAAAAAGCTAAACGAAAACTCCAACATTTTTTCGAATTTCTTGAACTGGAAAATTGATATTGCCAAGCTATCACATGGGTGGTGAAGGGGGAGGGGGGCAAGTGGACTAAAAATCTGGACCGATATTTTCAGCAATATGTAAGGGGTCAACAATAACCCATGAAATGTTACAGGCAGTAGGCAAAAATACCAAAAGTCCCAAGCCAGAGTCGGAGAGGGGCTAAAAGCTGATGAAGCTAGAAACTGACAGGATTTTGGACCTTTTTTTAGTTTTTTGCCTACAACGTGAAAACTTTAGACTCCAAGAATTATGTTTACCCAGCAAAAAGAAAGCTGATGAAACTTCAAACCATTTTTCAGATCCTTTTTATTTTCATCCGATCCGTGACAGACAGAATTTCAAAAAATGACGATTTCTAGAATTGGCTTATGACTTTTTTCGGGCCAAAGTTGGCGTCTCATACGTTGTCCTTGTCTCACACCTTAGTTCACTTTTACATGATTACATTCCCTGTTAATTTGTATTTCATAGATCTACCAACACACGCGCATGTCAGCGCATTTCCTGACCATTTCAAGACTTACCTTGTTCAATGGGACTTTGAAGGCGATCAGTCGAGTGCCTTCGATAGGCTCTCCGATAGGACCGTACGCCTCCCATCTGAAATAGGTGGTGCATTGGTCACATTATTTCGAAATGCAACATCAAAATATAAATAAATTTTTGGTACTGGTGCATCAAAGCGCCGGAAGGTTCGAGATAATCGAAAAACGCTGCTAAGTAGATCAGTGGCATGTGCACATTAGTTTTCTGTGTATCCGAAGAGCTCTGCAAATTTTTCACAGGGGTTCATTTTTCGATTGCAAAGACAAACCTAGGGATACTTATATAGGTACCCCTTAAACACGGTATTTAATTGTTATTACCTATTCAAGAATTTAAGCATAAATTTGTATTTTAGATGGGATTTAGAAAAACGTTTTTTTCAACCCGGCAGAAAAAAGCTACACTGCTCACTTTACTATCCCGATAGGTATCTGTCTACCAATCTCTTCAACGCAGCTCATAGTTCAATTTTGTTAAATTCACCATTCAATCTATTCTTATTCGCTACATAATTAACAGAATAATAACAATTAAATTCTCTGAATAATGAAATTAAAAATGCCTCAAGAATGCCTCAGAACCATTGTTAAAGCCTGACTTGCTCTCATGTTGCCAAGCGCAACTGGTCGTAGTGTGAGTGCGTCACCTTGTTGTTGTAATAGGCTAGTGGTCGTAAGTAGATCAATCAACCGTATCTAAGAGCCGAGGCCAAATTCTCAAATTTATCCGATTGTTATTTTGCTGATTTGTGTAATGCGACTAGATTCTTTAAATTGAAGATATCGGGAGGACAGAAGTTTTTGTGGGCATTCCAACGAGTGGAAAACGATTTTTGTCGCTCTAGTCGTTTTCGAGTAAATAAGAATTGTAAAAATTTTAAAAAACTCAAAAATGTCTCACAAAAACTGCAATAACTCCTAAACGGTTGAAGCTATCGGCCTGGCGATGGTCTCATTCGATTCGGCATAGAAAAATCTATAGAAAATGATGCCTCACATGCCTATGTTGCTTTTTTCCTGAAAAGCACGAATTTTTCCCCACTTCAACAGCTGTTTTACTGGCCTTAAAATTAAGGTAGGGTTCTGTCGAGACGTTAGGACCAACTAGATACGGAACTTGATTTTTGGTAAAAATTTCAAAATTTTTCGATTACTCCTTCCCCCTGAAAAACCCCGGACGGCGGACGGCGGACGGCGGACGGTGGACGGCGGACGGCGGACGGACAAAAAATTTTTATTGCAGATTCGGATTCTACACCCCTTGAAACGTGAACCAACAAATTTTCAGGGGGTGTTAAAAAAAATTTTTCCCGACCGATTACAAAGGTTCATTTCTTAAGAAAAATGAACCAAAATCGATTGTGCATCGATCGCACTGGTATAGATGCTGCCTCTACAAATCCAAATCTTCGGGAATATCAAACTCAAGGAACAGCCGAGAAACCAACATTTGGATATTTTATATAAACCAAATATATACGGCCGCACCAAGACATCCTTACGACCAACAGCAACAACAACAACCAAAATTTGGTCCAAAATATTTAATATCCCTCAGTCGACATACGCATCGCGCCGACGCAACTAGTTCTGTCCAGTTTTGACCTTCTGGGTGATTTGAATGTTCGTTCCTCGAGTGTGAGCGTAGCTGCATGTGTAGGCCTCGCGCATGCGCCGAGCGAGATTCGGTTAGGGCGTATTTTACCTATACGCGCATGCGTAAGGCATCGGTACATTACGCCTAATCGCACTCAAGGAACAAATCGAATGATCGGTCGTAATAAAGATACGTTGCTAGGTCGTTGCTATTCTAACTGTGAAGCTTATGTTGAACCTAGTAACCAGCCATTTTTTCGTGGATCAACCCATTCTTTTAAACACCATTTTGGTTGTCAGGTAGCCTTATCTGATCACACCAAATTTTGTAGGGTACCCATTGGGCCTCTCCGGTCATAAATTACAAATCCAAAAATCCACTCAACGGTTTGAGATGGTGGCGAAATATTTTTGGCAATATTCATGTTACCGTTTGAACATTTGTGGGAATAAGTATACACAATCAAAAGCGCATAACGATGCTCAAGATAATATCGAGATATTATCTCGGCCTTGACTGTTGTCAAATTGATTTCTTACCTCTCAGGAATCCCACCCTTGACCATCCTGCCGTATAATTTCAAAGTTGAACCCAAAACCCCAAATGGAAACCAAAAAACTTATCTTTCAATAAAAAATTATGGAACTACCTACTGCGCCTACTGACGCAGACGAATGCCGATTTGACAACAATGCCGACATCGAATTCGATATTCGGCGTTGTTGTTCTTCTTCTTCTTCCCGTTTAAGATGACGGACAGCGTTTTTTCGTTGAGGACAGTCCCGGACTAGTTCGAACTAGTCCTGGTGCACACTGAGATGCACACGGGACGATTCAAGTGAGAAATAAGAAGTGTGTCTTTCAGAACATGATACAAATAACAACAACATCTTCGCTGTTTTTTCTCTTTGTTATTTGATTTTGCCACTTGGCATTTCGGTTTGAACGCTGACTGATCGTGGAGGCGGAATACCGAATGAAATAGCAATACCTAAATATGCTTAGCAAACAAATTTGCTTTTACCAAGTAGATTAGTACACGTGGGCCATGCTATCTGATTTATCTTTATAGCAGCCGATCCCTTCGAGAACATGGATTTCGGAGTTTTCGCCACATTCACGTTAGCCCTCGTCGCTATAGCGATTTTGGGTTTGTTTGTAAGTTTTAACGCAAATTTCACGACGAATTCCTATTATTTGCTGTTGAGGCGTCATCAATTTGTAGAAATTTTTACTGTAATACCCCCAGCTTCATGTACGATATTACAATTGATACATTTTGCATCCGCGTCATGGTGAATAATTGAGTTTTGGGGGTAATTGGTGCACTTTTAGCAATATAAGTACCTAATTTGAACTCGGGCTCAAATCAGACCGAAACTTAAACTCAAACTTGAACTTCGACTAAAACTCAAACTGAAATTCATTATCAAACGCAGACTCGCACTGACTGTCAACTCAAACCGACGCTCAAACTCAAATCGAAACTCATATGTACTCGAACTCAAACTCCAATTGAAACTAAAACTTGAACTTTAACTAAAATTGACAAACAAACTAAAACTTGCTCTTAAACTCAAACTGAAACTCATAATCAAACTGAAATTCAAACTTGAACGAAAACTGACATTCACAATCAAACTCAAATTTGAACTTAAACCCAAACTGAAACTCATACCCAATTAAAACTTGATCTCATCAAATTGATACTCATCATCAAACTGAATTCCAAACTCAAACTTAAACTAAAACTGAAAATCAAACTTACACCTAAACTCATAATCAAACTCAAACAGAAACTCATTATCAAACTCGAACCTAAACTCAAACTGAAACCCTTCATCAAACTCAAACTTGAACTGAAACTCAAACATAAATGTTAACTCAAACTGAAACTCATACTCAAACTTGAACGTGAACTGACACTCATAGTCAAACTTGAACTGAAACTCATACTCAAATTCGAACTTGAGCACAAACTGAAACTCATAAGCAAACTCAAACTCGAACTTAAATTCAAACTGGAACTCGTACTCAAACTTGAACTGAAACCCAAACTCAAGTATGAATGTTTACTCTATCTGAAACTCATAATCGATCTCGAATCTGAACTCAAACTGAAACCCATCATCAAAATCAAACTGAGGCTCATAGTCAAACTGAAATTCAAACTCAAACTGAAACTCTCACTCGAACTCAAACTCAAACTTGAACGTAAACTGACACTCATAATCAAACTCGAACTTGAATTTGAACTCACGCTGAAACTCGTACGCAAACTGAAATTCAAACTCAAGCTTGAACTTTAACCCGAACTGAAACTCATAATCAGACTCAATCCCAAACTGAAATTCAAACTCGAACTTGAACCCAAACTGAAACTTAACCCCAAACCCAAACTGAAACACATAATCGAACTCTAACTCATGCATCATAGTTTGAGCGCTAGTATAAGTTTCAGTATGATTTTAGTTAGTTTAAATTTCAGTTTCAGATTCCGTTTGAGTATGAGTTTGGGCTCGAGGTTTGAAGTTTGAATTTCAGTTTTGGTTCAAGTTTCAGTGTGATTTTCAGTTCACCGTTGTGTTAGGGTATGAGTTTGAGTTTTGAGATTAACGTTTAGTTAGAGTTCGAGTTTCGTTCGTCTTTCAGTTCGTTTCGAACTTCATTTTAATATTTCCGAATTAATTTTCATTTTAAATCGATGTCTTCCCAGTTGTGCGTGATGTTTTTCAACGCGTCAACGTACCCGATCATCAGGAAATCCGATGAAGAAAAACGTTTTTACGACCCGAATTCCGGCGTATTTGAGGATTTCCCAAATATCAGCGATGAACATTCTGTGGACCTGAGTGTCGTCGTTCCTGCATACAATGAGGAGCAGCGATGTAAGTATCATTTTTTCGAAATTCCATCGTATTCAGTCGTAGAAAAATGCTGTAAAATGATTGACCCATTTTGGGTCAAAAATTCATCGTATCTCTCCCTGATTTTTGTCCAGTGCCCCCAATGTTGGACGAGGCCCTGGAGTACCTGGAGGACCGACAGAAGAAAAGCGGATTTTCTTTCGAAATAATCATCGTGAGCGACGGCAGTACCGATCGAACGGTCGCTGTGGCTCACGAATATTCGAGAAAGTAAGAAATCGACTCGAAATGGACATTTTCAACTGAAAATTTTAATCGACTCCTAAAAAGCGGGATGTAAAAATACTTGTATTCCTAGGCACAGCGCTGGGAAAGTTCGCGTTTTGGACTTGGCACCCAATCGAGGCAAAGGAGGCGCCGTGCGATTGGTAAGTTTCGAGGTGAATATCGGTTGTACAAAAATAGTTTGATAGGTGTTTGGGTGTATATTCCTAAAAGTTAATTAGAAGAAAATCGTGAAAAATAGCAGAAAATGCCCTGGCCATGGCTGTGGTGGGGGAATTTTTGACTTTTCCACCGCTTTATATAGTCTTGGGACCTTCTTGCTTACGGAATAGCCTCCTAGTATCTCAACATTTATAGTCCGACGTCTTAACCACTCGACCGCAGGGAGGTTAGCGAGCAGGGATTGGGAAGACATGCATGGGGTTCGTTCCGGGAGCGTGAAAATTGGAATTGTAGGTTTTCCGAGGTGCCTTACGTGTGCCCAGCACAATATTTGGCAGGCAAAGCCCCAGTAACACTTACAAGCATTATACAATCGTTAACTGCGCACTGAAGATTGAAAACTTGATTTTGTCGTCAGCTGATCGGTATAAGGATCAACCAGGAACCGACGCCTCTTTCGCCCGGGCGTCTGTTTCTGGTTATCCCGAGCGGCTGACAACAAAGTTAACTGCGCATGCGCAAGGCATTGACACCAGCCTTCGCTCACGTTCCTGGAACGAACCCTCGGTTGGAACATCGGGTGAATTCCCCCATTCCAGTCTCCCTCGATCTGACGAATTTCGCAGGGCGTCCTCAGTTCCCGAGGTGCGGTCATCCTGTTCGCCGATGCCGACGGAGCGACGAAATTCGCCGATCTTGGAAAACTAGAAGCTGCTCTGCAAAATATTGTCAAAGGTGAGGCGTCTCTCGATTTTGGAGGCTATCCGAGTTTGGTTTACCATTTCGTCTGAATCGTTTCGCTCTTGAATCTCAAAATCGGGCAGGGCGTTCGGCCGCAATCGCCAGTCGATGACGATTTGAATCCTTTTATTGCAGACGACTACACCAAGCATCCTGCAAACGTTGCATCCGCTCACGCGGTTGTTGTTGGTTCGCGCGCGCATCTGGAGGAAGAATCGTTAGCGACAAGATCCTGGTTCAGGAACCTGCTCATGCTCGGTTTTCACTTCATCGTGCGAGCCTTCGCTGTCAGGTTAGCATCAATGTGCATCAAATACGCCGAAAATGCGCACTCGAAAATTGAAAAGCTCACATTTCCACGTTCTTCCGTACAGGACTATCAGGGACACTCAGTGCGGCTTTAAGCTCTTCACTAGATCGGCCGCTCGCTCTTTGTTCTCCTCAATTCACGTCGAGAGATGGTGAGTCGATTTTCAAAATGTCAAAATTGAATTTGAGGCCAGTCAGTAGAGTGAGTGTGAGGGAGAGGTCCTAACTGACTCCCTGGAGGAGTTTTCTTTGAACTGACTCCCTGGGGAATGTTGGTGTTAACTAGCTCCCCGAAAGATGTGGTTTCTCACTGACTCCCCAGAGGAGGTTGGCGCTAACTGACTCCCTGGAGGAGTTTTCTTTGAACTGACTCCCTGGGGAATGTTGGTGTTAACTAGCTCCCCGAAATACGTTGTTTCTCACTGGCTCCCTAGAGGAGGTTGCCGCTAACTGACTCCCCAGAGGAGTTTGGCTCTAACTGACTCCCTGGAGGAGTTTTCTTTGAACTGACTCCCTGGAGAAAGCTGCTTTTAACTAACTCTCGGGAAGAGGTTTTTTCTCGTGGCTCCCTTGAGGAGGTTTGCTGTAACTGACTCCCTGGGGGAGGTTGCTTCTAACTGACTCCCTGGAGGAGCCTGTTTCAATGATATATCAACTATATTACCGTTAATTTATTGTTCCAGGGCTTTCGACGTCGAATTGCTGTACATTGCGGAAAAACTCTTTCCAGGTTGTCTGGACGAGATTCCCGTCAACTGGACTGAAATTGACGGTAAGTTGGGTTTGTTCCAGGAGCGAGAGCGCAGGCACTCGTATCTGTTGGTTATTACTCTCGTTCTCCTCCAAATGAATTCGATTTTCCTCTCTAGGGTCCAAAATAGTTCCTGTCCTCAGCTGGGTCCAAATGGGCCGCGACGTGTTCCTGATTTGGATCAAATACCTCATCGGAGCTTGGAAAATTCGAGCTGCACTGCACGAAGATTGAGCGACCATTGCAGGCATTCCACCACATTATTTATACGAATTGTGATTATATTTAAGTCGAGAGCCGGTCACTCCCGATATGGGAACCGCGGTTGCTTGAGCAAAGGGTCTCTTTGCCCTTCTGCTCCAACCGTGGGCGACCAGCTGGAACGAACCGTGAAAAGCCCTTATCGCGCAATAGGTTGAAACAATGATATAACCAATAATCGCTTTAAAGATTTTCTAGAGTAGGTCCAAGCTCTGGTAACCTGTAAATTGATTTTGAATTCTTGATTTTGATTTGCGTTCGGTTTATTGTCGTTTTGACGGTCTAGACTGACTCGCGATGGCACCGTCGTTCTTGCGATTCGGGCTTAAATCTTTCGCTGTTATTGAAAATTGTTTTATTGAAATTTTATATTCTTACATTAAAATTTTCCGACTTTATCGTGATACGTATGAGGGTGATTTTGATCCGTATTTTGCATGTTTCCCACATTCCCAACAATGCCGTGCGAGTAAACGAACCAAAAAGTGAAGAGTAAAAATAAAAAATGATGGGGATCGCTGTTCAACTATCCCCCTCCAACTTTTTTGCTGATTGGAGGGTATAGACCGATTTTAGTGACATTTTGAAAAACTATTTTTGACCCTTCCGATAATAAATTGCGATTTTCCAAACAATGCAACAATTTTATTCAAATGCGGACAACGTTGAGGCTTCAGTTTTCTCCTTTTCGGTCAACTTTGGCAACGTATTCCCCTGGCAGGAGATTAACATGACCGTGGTACTCCCTTTTAATGATTTCCGTCCCCAGTCGTCCGATTACCGCCTCGTATTTGCTCGGGCCTGTTTTCACATTTAGAATCTCCCGCTCCTCGGCTGAGAAAATAAAAAATCGGTTCATTCGTGAGGCCGAGAACGCTGTATCGGACGAGCGGCTCAACCCGCAACCGCCGACAGTCGCGCTTTTGCGGCACTCAGCCAGCTGGTTGTGCCGGAACGTGCGGCACTCAGCCAATCAGAGGGGGACCAGGGCTGGACACGCCTACCATCGGCTCAAACCTTCCGAATATTCAATCATCGAATCTTTCCGCCTGTCCGTGAACGGCACATCTCAACTTTGGATATTTTGTTGATCTGTTCATCTTGTATCATAAATACTGCCTTTAAAGTGCCTATATTTTTAAAGTACTGCTTCAAGTTTCAAGAAATTTTTGTGAACATAGACTTGGAGGCTATTATCTTGTTCCAAAATTGATTCCGAGTTTTCGAGTGATTTAACCTCCGTCCTGACTTTCAGGAAGATTACCATGGGTTTGTTCCAGGAGCGTGAGTGCAGGCATGGGTTGGCAACGCCCCAGCAACAACAAGCACGTTGCCTCCCAGTTTACTCTATGCCTACACTCATGCTCCTAGAAAAGCCCTATAATTCCAGAATTATTCGGTACTTTGTCAGCCAAGAAGTAACAACTGCTTTCGGAAACAATGTAAAACTCACGTTTCGGATCAAAATACGACGGAGGGATTCGAGCCGGTTCCGGCGTAATTTTCCAAGGCGCCAATTTCGTATGGTTTCGGTAGTCAAGGCGCTGAACCGCCGATGGAACAGGTTTCCATTCGTCGGGTACCGGTTTTGGTCTAAGAACACCCTGGCCGAGCGGCGTATAATCATCTGAAATGAGCATGTTCCTCCTGCATTGAAGTCGAGGGTTTGTTCCAGGAGTGGGATTTGTACCTTACGCATGCGCAGTAAGGTAGGCGCCCCAGCAACGCTTTGAAACATTACAAAACCTTGCACCTACACTCACGCGCCTGGAACGAACCCCTTATGAGCGCCAATTTTTGTCGAACTCACTAATTTTGCAATAATCCACTTGATACATAGTTCTTCCGTTGTATAATTCGTGATTTTCTTTCAAAACTCTTTGATCCACCGGCTGATCGACGACTTTCTGTATCGACGGCTTCCTCTCCTTGAGCTATCAAATTAGAAATGCTTCAACTCTTTTTGTAATTTTACTCCCTTATTTACCGGGTCAATGAAAATATTGTTATTGAAAAAATTGCTTAATCGAATCGGAGGTTGAGAAAAAAATCGCTCTTACGCTTTTACCCTGATATGATTTTTTTTGTTACGTAAATATTTTATAAATTAATTTAATTTTGATCGATTCGGCTACAAGGGTTCCTAAAACTTTTACTAACCTATACTAACCTTTTGATAAAACTCCGTCCCGTTTTCTATCGTCTCGTTCCCCGGAACCCGTTCAATCTCAAAATCGGATAGAAGGTTTTGCCCAAACGCTTTGGATATTGGGTCGGGTAACATCGAAGCGACTTCGGTCAGCAGCTCTGGCGGTACGTAGGGTTTGGTCCTTTGAGGAAATCGAAGTTAGAAAATTGAGGTTTGGCTCTTCACTTGAAATATGAACTTGAAATTTGATACAGAATGACCCCTAATCCTAACCCTAATCCAGCCCTAACCTAATTTTTTATCGCGATCCAAAATAAGTCACTCCAAATAGCAGCATCCGCCAAAAATCATCAAAAATTTCAATGGATAAATACGAACCAACCTGGGTTCCAGTTTCTGCGTGTATTCCAGATCGTAGTTCGTCATCAGGTACTCGTCCGACGTTTTGTGCGTCGGCGTCGGTTTCTTCCTGTCGTACAACAATTTAGCCATTTCTTCGTCTTCGCCAACTTCTATCCGCTCAAATTGATTTTTACTTCGAAATTATACTGCTTTTCAAGTAAAAAAATTTGAAGATAATCGTCAAAACTTTTTTTTTTTTGTTGCCAAAACAATATCATAATATCCAAGATTCAAAACTAGACCAGAAAATCTCAAATAACTAAATAAGTAATTTGAGGTGTGGTGATTTTGGCCATAATTTTGATAGAAACACCCGTTAATCGCGCTGAAATTTTGAAAAACTATTCAAACACTCTCTTGAGGCAGTATTGAGCGGACGGCTCAACCCGCAAAGCGTCCGGGCGGTTGCAGGGGACCCGCAACATTCGAGAGTTGAATCCGGCGGCTGGGGCCGTCGGCGGCGACGGGGGGCGGGGTCTAGCCGCGTGGATCGCGTGTCTGATTGCCGCATTTGCGGTCCCCTCACTTCACGACAGACGGTGCCGCCCACGACTAGTGCTGCCCACGACCAGTGCCGCTAGTGACGCTTCACGACTAGTGCCGCCCATCGGCTCCGCAGACGAGACGGGTCCGCTTTAGCTTTTGAACGAATTCGCATGGAATAAAAACTTTTTTAATGGAATTTCTCACATTTTTTAATTACCTATTTTTTATTGGCAGTGATAAAAATATGCAATTTCCGAAAATTCCTCCAATCCCCTCGGTTCCAGTTAAATCGTTTTTGCATTGCTACGATTTCAGATGCCAAAATACCGCGGCGTCATTTCGTAAAGGTAAATATTTTCAAAATTCCGGTTCGGAACTTCATCTAAATTTCGCAAATTTTCGCCCGAACATCGCGGCAACGGATCGTCGCCAATTCGCCGCTGGATGATTGGGCTTGCCCATCCGTGAAAGGACAATGGGAAACAACAAATTACTCTAACTGGGCGGACAGATATTTTCCGCCGGCGATTCTTTCTCTGCGCATCTCACTGTAGAATCAGATCGCGCACCGAAACGAAATTAGTCTTACTCATCGTGCGGCTGAGCTGGCAGAACATGGAATATTATTTGACGACGTACACCAAAGATTACAAATGGCCAGTAAACCATTCTCCGGTCAAGTAAGCAACTGCATCGATAATGATTTTACTTTGTATTTGTCATAGTATTTGATGAAGTAGGTAATACTTTTTAAATGCCCAGTATTTAGGCTAAGAAATATATCGAATCTTTCTGTATCAAATTTTTCTGCCCAGGACCCCTCAATAGAACCAGTTTTTAAAAATTTGATAATCGAGGCGTTGAGGATCAAAAGCGGATAACTCCAAAATTTCAAAAATTGATTTTTTCGCATTTTTCACATTGGTAATTATTTGAACAACGCGACTTTTTGAAGCCAGATTTCTCGATGTTCCTTTCCGTTTTTGATACTGAGGTTTCTGTGGTGTATAAATACCTATCTGAACTTGTGAAAAATCAATTTCAGAAATTTTGTAATCATCCGCTTATGATCCTCAGCTCCTCAATTATTGTCGTAAGATTTGTTAGTGAGTGTAACATGGGGGTTGTATGGACTCCTGTGAAAAGTCGTAAAGCTGCGGAAAACTTCGATTTGGTCCCAAAAATATCGAAGCATTTCAATAAAGTGGAAAACTAACGACAAAAATCGTCGGCCATCATCGGAGCCTGCAAAGCCAAACTGAAATCCAAAAAATTTTCTCCAGGGAAATGAAAGAGGCCGAAACCAAAGAGAAAATGGTGCACGAACAAACTAAACCCCAACCATGTTCCACCTATCAGCCCCAGAATTTGGAAGACCCGCAAATCGACCCGGCCCAATGCGGAGCTCCGCCGGCCGGACCGGAATCGAAATTTGGCCAGCCGTTGACTTACCTTCGAAAAGTGAGGGCCTTTTTTTGTTGCATACGCCTCATGATTTTCGAAATTGCCTGGTTTTCGTTGCCTACATTACTATGTTTACAATTTGTGTCATCGGTACTTGTAATTTTTTTCTCGAGTACTTTTTACTGGTTTCCGTTGTTTTTTGCTGTTATGTTGGTGTTTTCGTTCAACAGCTGTACCTGAAGTACCCCTATTTGTACCAAATTTTGAAACTGACGCCACCCGAAGAGCTGGCCAAGACGGTCTACGGCGACAAATTCGTCTCCACCTACGCGTCCGATTACAAAGTGGAAGGTGATTTGTTAAAGTCAAAAATTGTTCGAGAAGGGTAGAAAAATACTACCTATCAACTGCACATAACTTTTCAAACTATTTGAAAATTTCAATTATCAAACAGAAAATAACCAAAAATTTTTTTCTTGAAAAAATTTTGATTTTTTTTTTTATTAGGTACCTATGCATTTTTTTTTTTTTTTTTGATTGGCTGACTCCCATTGTCTATTTGCAACGCTCGCATGTGAAACCAGCAGCTGTAAACAGAGGTTATGTTGACTGTAAAAAAGTAAACCGCGCTTCCAGGCGTTGGCTTTTTGCCCGATAACCAAAGTTGTCCCGGGCGTGCCCTGCCGCCCTCAAGAGGGGGTCGGAACAATTCAGGACATGTCGCTCTAGTCTCACTGCGCTTATGTACTGTGATACATGGCTTCACTTCCTTAGGGATATGTTGACTGTTTACAGGGTTCGCACCGATGAAAGGTTGGCTGATGCCGGAAGGGAAAACCGCCGACGAAGCCGTTAAAGCAGGCATCCCAGGTGTAGAACCGGCGAAAGAAGAGGTGACTCCTCCCCCTCATCCAGATGACAAGGCTGTCAAATTTGTTGGTGAGTGCCAATTATTGACATTTATATGCAGTTACACCCGAACGGCTAGTCGCGTACGGAAAAAGTTAGCAGCTAATCGATCCACTGACTTTGACGCAGATGGGGACAAAAAGCAAAATGTCGACCTAACCTGCGGCTGCGTAGAGGTGGCCAAGAGCCAGGCGAAAAAACCCGACATACCCGCTAGACGGATTGCGAAAAAACCGTGTGCAATATCGAAAATCCCCCGCGCACCTCGCGATACGGGCCCGAAGAAACGGGAAGACAACAAAGGAGCCCAGATGCGCAGCGGTATTTTTTATTTCACTGTTTCGAAGGCTGTGCAGTTTTTAATGTTAAAATGAGGTTTTCAACAAAAAAATTAACAAAAACCATGAAGTTTGTTCGGGTGAACTTGTAAGTTTATGATTGCTGGTCCGAGCTGTGGAGCTGATCGTTAGGGTAGCAGACGCCTTGACCCACAACCACCCAACAGCGCCCTCTAGCTGGCCCAAAAGATTTGATGATCGAATCTTCTCGGTTTGAGCCGACGTCGGGAGTGTCCACCAGTGGCGATCCAAAAGTGCCGCACAACGGGGCGTTCCGCTGATGAGGTGGTTGGTGGTTGAGCCGTTTGCGTGATCAGACCAACGGCTCGACCGGCAACCGCTAAACGTCGCGTCGCCGGGTCCCCAAGTTTTGCGGCACTCAGGAGGCTCTGAGGGTTCTGCCGGGACGTGCGGCACTCAGGATGCCCTTAGGGCTTGTACTGCAGGGACGAGCGGCACTCAGCTAATCAGAGACCACCTCCGCTCAGTGATCCCCACCGCTGGACACGCCCACTGACGGCTCAAACCGGCGGTGTTCATTCTTTGAATTTCTCAGGCTGTGACACAGGTTGGGGGTTGCCATTCCCACCTTAAGAAAACAAGCGTTGAGTAGTCAAATTCGGTTTATTTTCGTAGATAGTTGTCCAAGGTAATCGATGGTTTCCTTGAAAATAATAACAATTTCCTTGAATTTTTCGGTTCGGACTCGGAATTTGATGTTGAGCGGTAATCTCTTTATTTCAGGCGGGCAGCAAGGCACCAGGATGGGCAAATGGAAGTCAGAGTATCGAGACACAATCAGCAAAATGGGCGCTATCATCATTCAGAAGAAGCTGCTGGCCCGAATACCGCCCGAATTGAAGACGACGATTGACAAATAATATTATCGATAATAATGAAGAACTGCGAATGGAATAAAATTAAACTGTAATCATTTCATTTGAGGTTAATTGCGCTAAAAGAAAAATGCTTCAGTTCACGTAATAAATGGGTGTCTTGTGAATTTGATTTTTTTTCATTTTCCTGCTGAGGAGGTTGAGTTAGCTGGGGTTGCAAGGTAGCTGGCCAGGATCGGTGATTGTTTTGAGCGATTTTACCATCGTGAGGACGACTTGTTCGATCTGAAGCACTTCAGTTGGTTTCTTGTACTGAAACACATACGTACAAAAATTGTTGTTGTTCCTCCTTACGACTGGCCTTGGGGACTTCGTCGTGTGGAACGTACGAAAATTATAGAAGAAAGATAAGAGATAGCTGATAACCGTTGGCAAGCCGTTTTGAGTATGTTACTTGGAATCGGAAAACTGAAGCGCCACTGAAGTATGTCCGAGTCCCAAAATTTACTCTCATTTAGTATGATATACAGGTTAGCATAAATAACATAGGTACGAATTAGGAAAAGTTGGGTGTCCATTTAGCGTGCAAAAATCGATCTTAACCATTTATCACTCTGTTACAAATGTGATATTGCTGAAGCGAATGTGATCATTAAACAATTTTCTCACCGATATTATGAGAACGTTGAGGTTATGCGCAAAACTGACGTTCTCCTGTTTCGGCAGTACGTTCGCTCGCTCCAGTTCGGGGATGTCCAATTTTTTGAAATATTTCTTATTCGTCGTTCGAACAGTGATGCACTTTTCGCTCGGCGATGCCGTTACGGAGTAAGTTTCTATCGGGTAGGGCAGATTTCGTATTCGCCATTCTATGTTGGTTTTGGTCATTCTTTTCAGTACGTATGGCTTGAAAAGTAAAACGTTCGGAGATTATTTGTCAGATTTCGCCGCTGATCATATTATACGCAGGCGCTCGATCAAAATGTATCTATCTTTTCAAGATGTGCCTCAAAGTCCTGTAACGATTTCGATTAGAGGGCTCGGGAGCCAATGAAGTGGAAATATGGGAGATCTGGCAATCGAAAATCGAGTAATTTACCATATTAGTGGATTCTCGTAGGCCGATTTCGTCGCTCGACTGAAGTGACGTCGGTTCCGGGTCACCCAGCTCGACTTCCCATTGGTCGCCCTGTTTCAACGTGTTTTTCCGTTTCCAGGCTCGCCTCAAGATTATGTCGGTGGCCATGTTGTATTCTTCGGCCATCTCTTCACCGTCGTTGAACCTGTAATGGACCTTTCGTTTGCCTGAAATCACCAAAATGACAAAATTATCGTCAAAATTGACAAAACTTCACGGTCTTTTACGGTTCTTCGACAAAAGACAGATGGAGCATTTTTGGCCGATCAACCTATGCGTAGACTCCTTCTTTCTTAGCTTTCTTAGGGATATTTGCTCCCTAATGCTGTTGAGCATGAGATCAAGAAGGGAATCGCACGAATTTCCTCTCGCGCAGGTTTTAACCTGGCACCTCCTGCTCTCTCGGCAGACGCCCTGACCCTTCGGCCTCGGAGAGTCTGGGACTGAGTCTAGAAAGTCCATTGCCGTGTTTCAAAATTTTGCATCAAGTGCTAAAGCCCGTATCACACGTCAGACCGATCTCCTCCCCATCCCACAGACCGTCTGGACAGACCGATTCTTTGGTGATTTTTACGTGCATATTCATTGAAAATTTCTCTTAGAAATAAGGTTCCATAGATGAATAAAAACAAACATTGATGCAGGTGCGCCAAAGTGAACATATCCATAGGATCGGCCAATCAGAGAATAGGGTCTGTGTGTCTGTCCGTGGGATGGGGAGGAGATCGGTCTGACGTGTGATACGGGCTTAAGAGATATCTACTAGCAAAGCTCACCTTCCTGAATGATGCAAGTTTTTTCGGCATTCTTCAACTTTTCCAGCCAAACGAGGCCACGGTCAGCAATCGTCATGTTAGCGAACGATGAAATCAAACTCATACAGCATCACCAACTCAAAATCAGTTGTTTCTGTAAATTGTGAAGTCAAATAACGCAAAATACGAGATCACCATGCCGACATGTAAACACGTGATAACGCTTATCGTTACTACAATGCTACTTTTTCCCGCCAGAGTGGGACTTTGGGGTAATATTAGCAGTGTTGCCATATCAGAGGTTTTCACTCCGTTCCTAGAGGTTTCGAGGTGCCTAACAGAGGGAAAATAAGGGGGGATCCCTTTGAGGGATCCCTCTGTTCTAGAGGTTGACTTTGATCTCAAAGTAGAGTTTGATGTCGAAGTTGACATTGAACTCGAAGTTGAGTTTGATCTCGAAGTTGACTTTGAACTCGAAGTTGACTTTGATCTCGAAGTTGAGTTTGATCTAGAAGTTGACTTTGATCTCAAAGTTGACTCTGAACTCGAAGTTGACTTTGATCTCAAAGTTGACTTTGAACTCGAAGTTGACTTTTTTCGAAGTTGACTTTGTTCTCGAAGTTGAGTTTGAACTCGAAGTTGAGTTTGATCTCGAAGTTAAGTTTGATCTCGAAGTTGAGTTTGAACTCAAAGTTGACTTTGATCTCAAAGTTGAGTTTGATCTCGAAGTTGAGTTTGAACACGAAGTTGACTTTGATCTCAAAGTTAACTTTGAACTCGAAGTTGACTTTGAACTCGAAGTTGACTTTGAACTCGAAGTTGACTTTGAACTCGAAGTTGAGTTTGATCTCGAAGTTGACATTGAACTCAAAGTAGAGTTTGATCTCGAAGTTGACTTTGATCTCAAAGTTGACTTTGATCTCGAAGTTGAGTTTGATCTCGAAGTTGAGTTTGATCTAGAAGTTGACTTTGTTCTCGAAGTTGAGTTTGAACTTGAAGTTGACTTTGTTTTGAAGTTGACTTTGTTCTCGAAGTTGAGTTTGAACTCGAAGTTGAGTTTGATCTCGAAGTTGAGTTTGATCTCGAAGTTGAGTTTGAACTCAAAGTTGACTTTGATCTCAAAGTTGAGTTTGATCTCGAAGTTGAGTTTGAACACGAAGTTGACTTTGATCTCGAAATTGAGTTTGAACACGAAGTTGACTTTGATCTCAAAGTTAACTTTGAACTCGAAGTTGACTTTGAACTCGAAGTTGACTTTGAACTCGAAGTTGACTTTGTTCTCGAAATTGAGTTTGAACTCCAAGTTGAGTTTGATCTCGAAGTTGACATTGAACTCAAAGTAGAGTTTGATCTCGAAGTTGACTTTGATCTCAAAGTTGACTTTGAACTCGAAGTTGACTTTGATCTCGAAGTTGAGTTTGATCTAGAAGTTGACTTTGATCTCAAAGTTGACTCTGAACTCGAAGTTGACTTTGATCTCAAAGTTGACTTTGAACTCGAAGTTGACTTTTTTTCGAAGTTGACTTTGTTCCCGAAGTTGAGTTTGAACTTGAAGTTGAGTTTGATCTCGAAGTTAACTTTGATCTCGAAGTTTACTTTGTTTCGAAGTTGACTTTGTTCTCGAAGTTGAGTTTGAACTCGAAGTTGAGTTTGATCTCGAAGTTGAGTTTGATCTCGAAGTTGAGTTTGAACTCAAAGTTGACTTTGATCTCAAAGTTGAGTTTGATCTCGAAGTTGAGTTTGAACACGAAGTTGACTTTGATCTCAAAGTTAACTTTGAACTCGAAGTTGACTTTGATCTCGAAGTTGACTTTGATGATTTCATAATCGAAGTTAAAAAGTTCGAGTTAAGAACACAACTCTTTGAAAGTCAGAGGTTTTTAGTCGATTTCAGAGGTTTTTTCGGTTTTCGACAGAGGGAAAGCAAGGCGGGAACACCGCGTGTTGACCCAAAAGTAACGGGAATTTGGTCGAACGTATGTTATTTCCCTATCCTTTTGCGTGTTTTTGCAATTTTTGTGCCATTGTAGGGATTGACTCACAGGGGGATTTGGGGCTTTTTCACAGCCTTCCCTTGGCAACACTGGAAAGAAGAGGATGTGGAATGTAGGGTTGGAGGAACTCTTCCCTTTCTCGATTTCTCTGTTTATCTCTGGTTCTGGCTAGAGGATGTGATATATTTGTGTGTGACAGCCAAGCCGTGGCGAGGATTTATGATGTAGGATTTATTGATGCTTAATTTTTAGCAAAAAGTTGGACTATGGTCTATTGCTATTTCGCCGGTTGTAACAGTTATCCTCGGCCAGAGCGGCTCGGCTGTGATGAGTCCGTCAAGTTTTTCCCATTCCCTCAGCCTTGCGTCCGGGTGAAGGAACGCGATTTGGATTGGGACGAGTCACTTCTAAACAATCACGTCCAGAATTGCGATGAGTGCCGTCTCTGTTGGAATTGGGTGTTAAAATGCCGGCGGAATGATGTGAAAATCGACTGTGTGCGTTCGGTGAATTCTAATACGCAAATTTGTTCGAAACATTTCGACAACATCTCATCGAAGATTGACTACGAGAAATGCTTGCCTTTGTCTCCGGTTCCTCAGGTAAGGCTTAGCTCCTTTGTTTTGGGATAGCAAATTCTCAACTCTAATCAACTGAGTCGATTTGGGGCACGACTCCAAGGTCTAGTTAATCAGTTATCTCGGGTTTCAGACAAAAAACATGATGTATGGACGCAAATCGTGAACCCAGTCGCTTTTCTACCTGAAATCCTACTCTTACTTCATTCCCTCACTCGAAAGGTTTGGGGAGTGGTGGGATCGCGCAGAGGGAGTAGGGTCGGTGGGGGTTGGGTAGTGGGGATCCCCTATCAATGTCCCAGTCGGTCCCTCAGTCGCCTATCTTTAATTTGTTGGAAACGGGACGCTTATCAAGGTGCGGCCGAATGACTTCACTCCCTCACTTCGCTCAAAAAGGTAAGTTCCAAAGTTATTCTTCTTTTGCGCGTATGGCGAATTGAGAGACTCTCCAACTTACAACCGCCATTGCAGAGGCGACCGAAGCGCACTCATCGGTAATCTGAGTCGCCAATAATGCTATTGGCTATTTATTTCACGGTCTTCCTTAAAACCTAGAAATTTCACTCCCTCACGCTTCACTTTTTCACCGCAGTTTTCTAACTTGAGGTCCTGGGTATCTCCAAAATGTATTGACAATCTGCCCTCATGTTAATAGCTATGTATTTTCACACAACTCATTGAGTTCAGCTGTTTCCTTCCGACAGGAGGCGCCACAGTTCGAAGTGCAACAATGGCTCCCAGCATGAGCAATGATGAACTCGACCCAAAAGAAAAAAAGAAACATTACGACAGATGGCGCCGAGAAATCCTCAAAAGCAACCCTGAAACAGCTCTAATAATGAAAATGAACGAGCAAGAGAAGTATAGACGGAAGAAAGAAAAAAAGCAGGTGAAACTAGTAGCAGAAATGTCCAAGCGAGAGAAGAAAGCTGCGAGGGAAAAATGGCGACAAAGAAGCCTAGCATATCTGGAAAGGAAAAGAGAAAAACAACAGCAAGACATGGCATTTGCAGATCCGAAGATGTCACCTTCCGGCTCTGCATCAAGTGACCCATCAAGTCAACAAAATGGCGACATAGCGAGAGCGAGGCGTGCCAGAACTCGAACGGCGAGAGAAAACCTAAAATTGAGAAAGGAGATACGAAAGTTACAGCGAGAGAATGAGACTGTAAGGAAGTTACTTGAAAGAACACTGGAGGAAGATCCAACTTCGCCAGTAGACGTGAGAAATTCCATGAAGATTATTTGTTTACTGTTTCACAATAATATAATTTCTCATGTTTTGTAATGCAGTTTTTCAGAACTGCATGCAGAAAAAATGCAGAAAATTATTCCAGTTCTCGGGTCGTGTGGAAGTTTTCACTCCCTCGTTCATTTTTCACTCCCTCACTCGTTCATTCCCTCACTCATTCACTCCCTCACTCGTTCACTCCCTCACTCATTCATTCCCTCATTTTTTGATTTTTCATTTCCTCACTCCTTCTTAACATCCTCATTTTTTCTACAATTTCTTCCGCCATAATGAAATAAACTCCCGTCTGACAACGTGTTGTTAATAATAATACAACTGTGACAACATGGAAAGTTGAGTCCGCAGAAAAACCAACACTGAGCCTCCGATTCAAGCCCTCGGGAAAATAATAATTCGACAGACCCTTGTAGTCTACTGGTTAAGACATCCGTTGCGGAGCAAGGGTTCTCGGGATTAAAATTTTTGCAAAATTATCGTTTTTAGCCGACAATTTTTCTTTTGGGGCACGAGGTGCATTAAATTTACAAATTTGTCCGAATAAAAAAATGGTCCGAACTTTCGCAGCTCAAAATGTGGGCTTTTTATTGCGATTTTTCAAATTTAATTGGTGTTGTGGTTGTTTATGAATTTCTGCCTGCAGACCGGAGTCCTTGAGGGCATCCATTTGATTTTCCATTTGAGTCACTCCCCAAAAACCGCTGTTGGTGGTTTTCTTGCGATTCACAAAAACCTATTGCACTCACAAATGGGATTTCTTCAGTCGACAATTTTTTTCGCAGGTCAAAATCGAGCCTGAGGATGAAATGGCGGAAGCGGTCAAGGCCGAATCCGACGGAATGAATCTCGAACACGACCTCGTCATCATTAAAACGGAAAAAAATGACTTTGACGACAATCAAGAAGTGGAGGACGTCGACGATCCTATATTACATGGGCCTGCAAACTCGGGTAAGTTTAGCCCATAATATATTATATTCATGTTTTATCTCCAATTCAACACTGAGAAGCCAAACGTGAAAGTTAAAAGCAAAAAGTTGAGCTAATGATGATTATAAGGCGAATATTATAGCTCGATTCACGTTCTCAGCTCGGAGTTGGATGCATCGGTAATTGTATCTGGTGCATCGCTTACAGCTTGAGTGTTCGAGTCGCTATGTGAATTAATTCAATTATCTGAGGCTCAAATTAGTACTGGAGTCCACTACTTTGACGTAACACAGAAAGCTTACAGTTTATATTCAGAAAACTCGATCTCCGAGTATACTCGAAGTATTTAAACATCGTATCTCCATTTTCATCTTCAGCTTTGGAGATATAATTTCATGTGAACAGTGAATTCCCAAAAAGAAACTTTCAAATTCATAAGTTGGTCGGTTGTTGACAGGTGTGTTGCCTGGATCGGAGTATAATGACGTCAAGATGGAGCCGTCCTCTTCCGAGCTGGCTCGAATCGGTAATAAAACCATTCTATGTGCGATAAGACTGGCAGAATGTGCAATCTAGATCGGCATATGGGGTCGAAACATGTTGCGAATAAGGAACTCCGATGTTCGGCATGTAACTACGCCGGATTGAGGAGAGATCAGGGATTGGACGGTTCAAGGGAACACATTGAGATCGTACGGTGTCCGTATCCTGCGGCAAATTGAAACTGTTGAAATTCCATTATGGCGTAGCCAACCTTGTTCTGCGCATGCGCAAGACGAATGATTACACTCAAAACTCACCCGAAATTGGCCCATAAGAGTCCCTAACCTGATATTTTCGAAGATCATCATGGTCGAGATAGATGATTTTCGATTCGTTCTTCGCAGGTAACAGGCAAGAACAAGGGACCGAGGACGGCGACTGCGACAACGAGCTGACCTCCGACTTCCTGCCCGTGTCGGCTGAAATAGGTAAGAAAAACTATCGATTGTTAGTTTTCAAGCGCAGTATTTTACATTAAAGCCAAATTAGTAAACGAGTTCTGCGAAAGAGGAACGGAAAATTCTAAAGAGCGTATCAGACGAACGGCTCAACCCGCAGGGGGGGGGGGGTGGCTGCAGCTGGAAACATTCGAGAGTTGGATCCTTCGGCTGAAGCCGTCGCAGGCAGTGATGCCAACCCATGAGTAAGCTTTTTCCCACATAATTTCCCACACATGAGCTGAATTTCCCGTAAAAAAATCCCTTGCAAGGTCTAAATTTCCCTTGCATGTTTTTACGCATTTTATAGCTATTTACAAGGAAAAGATCACTTTGTAGGGGTCTTAGGCCCTCTTTCCGTGCGTTTAAGAGATAATTTAGTTGCCGCGCTGGCCTTAGGTTGGCTGCATTGCAGAAACAGTGGGAACTCGCTCGCTCGGTTTTGTAGAAGGCTGTGATCGACAACTTGATATTGATTGATAACTTAATTGTTACTAAAATATCTCATAATACGGTAATGTTTTTACTTTAATTTATCATTAACGTTACCGACCTTGGTTTCCTATAGTGTACTACGTGATTTCCGTCCGTGGTCGTACCAATAAAAAGTGATTAAACTATTACTTTGTTGAATTATTTTTACTGGATTTATATTGTTCTAGACCCCAGGCGAAAGTAGACCTGATTTTTTACAAAGCAAGATCGTGGACGAGTTATCCATTAGTTAAAAGCGAGTTTTTAGAATATTTCCCTCACGCGGTAAAATTCCCTTTTTCCCTCGCCTTTCCCACAGGCTTCCAAATTTCCCTAATTATGGGATTTTTTCCCTCGGTTGGCATCACTGGTCGCAGGTAATGCGCGTCCGGTTCCCCCCTTTGGCTCTGTGTCGTCCCGGCGAGCTGAGTGCCGTATGAGTTGCGCGGTCCGTTCCCGCCTTTCGCTCTGTGTCCGCTGGGGGGGGGGGTGAGTGCCGTACGTACGTTGGACGTTCCGTTTTCCCCCTCTTGCACTGAGTGCCGCACAGCGGGGCCGTTCCTCGAACGAGCCGTTCGTCTGCAAGGGGGGGGGGGTTCAGCCTGAAATCTTCCAGAATTTAAATCACTGGATTTCCACCGAGTTAGCCGCTGACCTGTCAAGCTCAACAGGGAATACTGAGTGAAAAGTTTCTCAACCATCTTTGTGGCTCTTGATAATTACGATGATCATGTAAAGGTCAATGATCATTCGAAATGGTTGGTTTTAGGTGAGCGGACAGTGAGCACAATCGGGTACAGTGACAAGGACGTGACAGCCTCCCCCGTCCAGCCCTGGGGGTTCACTTGTTCGGAGTGCAGCTATACCTTCGTAAAAAAGAAACAACTCAATCAGCACCTCAAGCGGAAACACTCGGGCGCACTACTCCTTTGTACAGAGTGCAACTATTCTGCAATGAGAAGAGATCTACTGAACCTGCACATGAAAAGACACAATGGCGAGATTCTCCAGTGCCCGGAGTGCGCTTACAGCACCTCCAGAAAGGACAGCTTTTTGATACACTTGAAGAAGCACACGGGCGAAAGTACCTTCCAATGCCCCGAATGCAGCTATGCCACCGTGAGAAAGGAACATCTCAAAGTGCATATGCGGATGCACGCGGCCGATATGAAATTCGAATGTCCCCATTGCGAATACAAGTGCACCAGGAATGACAATTTGACGCGCCACATGGTCAAGCACAGCGGGACGAAGAATTTCTGTTGCGCCGAGTGCGACTACGTGGCGTCAAGGAAGGAGCACCTGGTGCGGCACATGCTGCGGCACGTCGGGCGGACGACGTTCCACTGTTCGCAGTGCGACTTCACAGCCACGAGAAAAGACAATCTGAAGCGGCATTCGCTGAAGCACTCCGAATAATTGAAGCCAATAAGCGGAGCGTTGGACCTAACGCTGACTTCAAGAAGTAGAGATGGAAGAAAGAAGAGAGAGACGCCTCATTTTATTTTGGGGATTGCCAAGAAGCCTCAAGAGCTTGAAGACGACCCTGGACGGAAGAAAAAGGGTTATCCCTGGAAGTTGTTTTTGCTGCGAAACTCAAACATCAACAACTCATCGCTTTTTTGAGGCCGCCAAGAATGTTGAAGGTCCATCACTCATCCAGTGTCCAACCTTGGCCCATGATGACGTACAAAGATGGGTGGAGGTGATGTGTGAAGCAGCTTGAAATGAGGATAACTTATTTAGCACGATCTTCATGTTTGTTTCTACTTAACACACCTTGTCATGCAAACCGACGTTTTTCCATGTCAAACATTCTTGCCGCCGTTTCTGGTATTGCAATATAACATTTCAAAAATGAATTATCCTTCATTAATTTAACCCTCGAACCTCTAAAATTGGGCAAATTATCAAAACTCGTAGACGGGTTCCCTGGTACATTCAAAGCCGAAAGAGGATCAGCGTCCTAGACCAGCAAGATGTTTTAGCACAAAGGGTGTCCCAACTTTGTGTATAAATTGGGTGAAACTAGAGTGAAAATTAGACAAAACGCCGCCAACCGCGTTTTCCTATCTCAGCCCGTTTCCAGGATACAATTTTTTTAAAGGTTTTTCAAAAAAAAAAAAAAACAGTTTGCCTAATAAAACCCACATTTCTCCGGTTCAGAACTATTTTTTCCAACTTTTGAGGACATTTTTGGATTCGGCGTTAAACTTCCTATTTCCCGAATGTGCGATCAATATCGAAAACTAACTCCTACGCACCGCAATTCGGGTTCAAACGTCAAAAATCGTGTGAAATAATATGTCTGAGTGTTCCTGCCTTGGTTAATGTCTAAACGCATGTTTTTGATATTGTTTATTGGTGTCAGCAAGTCCCTGTAGCTCTCAGTAAATGCCTCCCGTAAGTGTTTTACAGTTGACTACATCATTAGAAAGATGATTGATTTGGCAAGTTTTCCTGAAATTTGACAGCTTGTACACTTGGCGTAAAGCAAATTTAACGCTGATCCAAAAAATGCCCTCAAAAAGTGAGAAAAAGTGGTTTTGAGCCGGAGAAATGTATTTTTTATGATCCCAGGTGTAATTCTCTGTAGAAAACCCAAGGACCAAGTTCAGGACACCCTGCATAACCACTTCGCTGAACATGACGATTGATCGAATGATTATTCAAAATGGTTGGTTTTAGGTGCGTTGGAAGGGTACAGTGACTCCGAGGCGGAATCGACCCGCACAGGCAAGAGAACCTTCCAATGTTTGGATTGTGACTATAACACAGGCGAGAGGAAACTCCTTAGACAGCACATCTCGCGGCAACACTCGGAAACTCATCGGATCACGTGTTCATTTTGCGATTACACCACTGCCAGGAAAGACAATATGAAAATGCACATGACCAAGCACGACGATCAGATATTCCAATGCGCACTGTGCGACTATAGAACCGAAAAGAAAGGCTGCCTGACGCAGCATTTGAAGAAGCACGCTGCCAAGGGAGCGTACGAGTGTCCGAGCTGCAGCTATTCGAGCTCGCAGAGGAAGTGCCTCACGCAGCACATCAGGCGGCAACACGCTCCCTGCCAATTCCCCTGTACGGAGTGCAACTACGTAGGCGTGAGAAAGGAGCAGCTCACCCTGCACATGAAGAGGCACATGGACCAGATGCTGCAATGTTCGTTCTGCGACTACAGAACCGTGACCAAGAGCTACCTGGCGCTGCATGAGAAGCGGCATACCGGCGAGGGACAGTTCCCATGTTCGGAGTGCGACTACGTCGCTGTCAAGGCGAACCACTTGGAGCGGCACAAGCTCAAGCACACGGGGGAAAAGACGTTCCGATGCCCCGACTGCGACAGCACTTTTCAAAGGAAGGACACCTTGACGCGGCACATGATGAAGCATCTGACAGGCGGCCAGAGGTTGTTCAAATGTACGCAGTGCAGCTACGCCGTCGAGAGGAAGGACTGTCTGCTGAGGCATATGAAGAAGCACAATGTCGACGAGCTGGAAAGCGAAGGCAGCAGCGTGCACTCGGCTAGTTCGTCCTGCGCTGCTGACAATGCGGAGGCGGATTGGCATTCTGAGCTGGTGAAACGCTATCAACCCATCCCGCCCCAACCTGACATGTAGAGGGGGGATCGGCTGATGCTCTGATCGCAGCAGCCTCTGTGACCATGCTGACAGCGAGGGGTCGGAATAATCTGAAACTGTGATTCTGCACTCAAGTACTCCGAAACGGACTCCTAATCGACTGCAAGGAGAGAATCCAGTTGGGTACAGGCGAATCTCAAGAGGCATTCAGCAGAAAAATTGAAATGCTTCCAAAGTGAATTGAGATGTTTAGACAAAAGAATTTTATAATGATTTTTAGATATGAAATTATCACTGATAAACTATTGTTCTGTTTAAGTAAAGAGTTGATAATCGATTTTTTATCATTTTCACCTGGCTGTGATCAGTTATGCATAATGGGATAAGAAGGTTAATCGGAACAAGTGTCCGTTTTCACAAAATCTCCCAATGCTCGACCTTGTTTCAAATTCCTTGAACTGGAATGTTCATCTAGGAACATTAGTTGACCTTCGATTTTCAACTACTCTCAGTAGTCTTGAGATATCGGCACTTTGAAGGCCATATCAGTCGAACAAATCAACCCGCTGCCGAGCTGGGGCAGTCACGGACGGCCTGGAAGATTCGATGATCGAATATTTGCTAGGGCGGTTTGAGCCGACGGTGTGCAGCTGTCTAAATTTTTAACCCAAATCGGCAAAAGATCCAAACTTCCCGTTTTTCATTGAGTTGTTCTGTTTTTATAGGATAACTCTATTACTGCGGCCAAATTCGCACATTTTTCTGGTGTAGGAACTTTTTCGGGCCAAATGTTTTCGGTACTGAAGGTACCTATCAGAACATTTGGAAATTATGATGGCTCAAATTAATGATTCGTGATGGTTGGTTGTAGGTGAGTCGCGAGGGAACGCAATGGGGTACAGTGACTGCAAAGAAGATTCGGGAAAGAAGTCTTTACAGTGTTCGGTATGCAGCTACACTGCAACAACAAAGCTCCGCTTGTCGCGGCACATGTGGCAACATACCGGGGTCAAGTTGCTTCACTGTCCGAAGTGCGACCACACGACCAACCGGCAGAACAGCATGAACGCCCACATGAAAACGCACGACGCTAACAGAAAGTTCCGGTGCACTGAGTGCTCGTACACCACTGAGAAAAAGGAAAAGCTCATCCTGCACTTGGGCCGGCACTCGGGGGAGCCAGTGCTCCTATGCTCGGAGTGCGACTACGTCACCACGAAGAAACCCTACCTGTCGATGCACCACAGGCGTCAACACGCTGCTAACCATATGCTGCAATGCTCGAAGTGCGACTACACCGCGACCAGCCGACGACACCTGCTCGCTCATGCTCGGGAGCATTTGGGCAAAAATCGTCTTTACTGTCCCGAATGCGACTACGCTACCGACAAGAGACAAAAGCTAAACCGGCACTCGGAGACGCACATTCCCAGAGAGCCGTTGTCGTGCACGGAGTGCGATTTTTCCACACTGAGGAACGGCGATCTGATGCAACACATGCAGAAACACGCAACGAAACCGACGCTGCATTGCTCCAAGTGCGACTACGCCACCACGGTGAAGCTCCAGCTGGCGCGGCACATCAGGCGGAGACACCTCGAGGTCGAGATGGGCAAATGTTCCGTTTGCGACTTCACCGCCGACAAGGAGTTCCGCATGTTGCAGCATATGAGGACGCACGTTCCCAAAAAAACCTTCCAATGCCCAGACTGCGAATACACTACCAAGAGGAAATATGCCATGGATCAACATATCAGAAAGCACACGGGTGAAAAGCCGTACCAGTGCACCGAGTGCGACTACCGCACCGCCAATTCGTCCAATCTCGCCAGCCACGCGCGGACGCACAATCGCGTGATCACGTTCGAGTGCGCTCAGTGCACTTACAAGACCGTCGATAGCGCCTACCTCAAGTTCCACATGCGAAAGCACACAGGCGAGAAGCTGTTCCCCTGCTCCTTCTGCGAGTACACCGCCTTGAAATCCAACCAGTTGAAAGCGCACATAAGGAAGCACACCGGCGAGAAGCCCTTCCAGTGCTCGGAATGCAGCAAGAGCTACTCAAGGAAGTACTGCCTTGAGCTCCACATGAAATCGCACAAAGTCCCAGAAGAGACGGCCGCACCTTCGGCAGCATCGTAACTTCGAGGGCCTCAAACTACAAAAAAAGGGGGGGAGTAGTGCGGCATTGTCAGTGCGAAAAGTGTGACTTTTCGAACGCTAGTTCAAAAAGATGAGACATATTACCGATAACAATATTCCCTGATGCATGAGCTCATGGGTTTTATTGCTACAAAGATGGCTGCTTTTCAATTCTCTTCCGATTTCGTGGAGAAATTCTAGTCTGAATACGGAAAAACAGTAAAACCTACAGGCACCTACAGCCACTTACGGGGCACCACAGCCACTTACGGGGCACCTACACCCACTTACAGGTACCTGAAGCCATTTACAGGCAACTACACAAACCTACTCCCACTTGTAGGCACCTACAGCCACTAACAGGGCACCTACTGACACGTACAGGGCACCTACAGCCACTAACATGGCACCTACTGACACTTAAGGGGCACCTACTCCCACTTACAGGGCACCTACAGCCACTTACCAGCACCTACTGACACTTACAGGCAGGCACCTACTGACACTTGCAGGGACTTACCAGCACCTACTGACAGTTAAGGGGCACCTACTGACACTTACAGGCCGGCACCTACTAACACTTACAGGGCACCTACAGCCACTTACCAGCACCTACTGACACTTACAGGGCACCTACTGACACTTACAGGCACCTGCATCTACTTACCAGCACCTTCTGACACTTACAGGGCACCTACTGACACTTACAGGGCACCTACTGACACTTACAGGCACCTACAGCCACTTACCAGCACCTACAGGCACCTGCATCAACTTACCAGCACCTTCTGACACTTACAGGGCACCTACTGACACTTACAGGCACCTACTGACACTTACAGGGCACCTGCAGCCACTTACCAGCACCTTCTGACACTTACAGGGCACCTACTGACACTTACAGGGCACCTACTGACACTTACAGGCACCTACTGACACTTACAGGCACCTACAGGCACCTGCATCCACTTACCAGCACCTTCTGACACTTACAGGGCACCTGCAGCCACTTACCAGCACCTTCTGACACTTACAGGGCACCTACTGACACTCACAGGGCACCTACTGACACTTACAGGCAGGCACCTACTGACACTTACAGGGCACCTACAGCCACTTGCAGGGCACCTACTGACACTTACAGGGCACCTACTGACACTTACAGGGCACCTACTGACACTTAAGGGGCACCTACTCCCACTTACAGGGCACCTACTGTCACTTACAGGGCACCTACAGCAACTTACAGGGCACCTGCAGCCACTTACCAGCACCTACTCCCACTTACAGGGCACCTACAGCACTTACCAGCACCTACTGACACTTAAGGGGCACCTACTGACACTTACAGGGGCACCTACGCCCACCTGCTTCCACTTACAGTCACCTACTGCCACCCACAGAAGCCGCCTACTGTTTGTCCCATTGCCATTTCAAACCATAAAACTACAAGAGGCGAATAAAATTCGAACTCATAATCAAACATTTTAATTTGCGATCATCGATCGAAGAACATGATTTACTTTTAAAAATGTAAATACGAACTGTGAAGCAACAGAAAATATATAATTTTGAACCATCGCAAAAAAAAATGACGATAGTGGAATTTGTTAAACCAATATACATATAAGCATACAACTAACAGGATACACGAGGATAACCAACAACAGCGATACAATCGGAAATTTCTTGTACAATAAGCTAAAAAAAATTGTAGCTTTTTTTTCAACAATTTAAAAAAGAATTTACAACAAAACTAGCAAGAGAGGTACGACTTAAAATCGACGCAGCCTTTTCGATTACTTACCAACAAAAATTAATGATTAAAAAAAATGGAATTTTGCGAAATTATACTCAAGCCGAACAATTTTGTTTACAGAGTTTACAATACACGGAAGTAGGATTTCTTCAAGTAATTGTAACGACTCTGTAAACACCGGTTCGCAGAATTTAGTCGATTATTTGTGGAAAATTATACATAAATTAAATATTATCTATTCACTTTCTCGCCCTCCGAACGGAAAAATTATCAACTCTAATCGTCAAAGTTAATATTGTAGTCGTACGCACAATCGGCAAAATCCATACAATTACAATCCTAATACAGTACAGTATAGTCGATGCACAAATTTGTTCAAAAATTGGTTAATATTTAAACGTGGAAGGGGAAACAAATTCTATAGTTCCCCGTTTGAAAATATACGGACAACTATCGATTAAATGTGTCAATAAATCGAGGAAATTTCGAATTTTGTAAAGCACTGCCCAGAATACATGGGGTTAAAATTCAGGTTAACACAGGGAAGTACGAGTGAAATTATATTAAATTATCCCCTAACTGATAATAAGAGATGCAAATTAACGGTGAATTTTAAATGATTTTTGAATTCTTCATGCAGATGGCCGATATCACTGGGTGCTGACTGGTGGTTCGCCCTTGGCTTTACGGGAACCTGAAAAATGTTAAAATACAAAAATGCTGCCAAATTTAAAAAAAAATTAAAATAATAATCTGAGTTTAGGTTAACTTGAATCTTCAGTAACACGCTGAAATTTAAAAAAGCGAACATTAACCAACGCGTTCGCCTAAACAAGACGTTAATAATTTGGTTAAATTGAACCAGCTAGTAATATTGCGATACCTATAATTTAAAAAAATCTGTTATAAGAGTAAAGTGCACTCTACGTGAGCTACTTGAAGGGACTAAAACAATATTTTTGAGCTCTACGTAGAAAAAAACAGATTAAATTCAAAATATTTAGAACAAAACATTCAACACATTCGCAAAAATAAATAAATATGTTTTATCCTAAATAAAAAAAACCGAACTTGAAGATGGCAGCCCTGTTTTTTGGTGATGTTAACTTTGAAAAATCTATGTTGGCCTAAAATCCGCTGAAACGAATAAACCAATTTTAGAATAAAAACTCAAAAAATGAGAGAAAATAAATAGTTACAATTTCAGAGTTTTATTCAAATTATGGGATTTCACAATTTCTCCGCGAGCAATTCAGAACGTAACCAATTTTGACATTTTGGCTTCAAAATGAAGATTTTTTGATGAAGAAACAAATATATATTGATGTTTTTATGGTCGGTTGAGTAGAAGGTTTTCGCGATTTTTTTGACCAACTAAAATAATTAAGGAGAAAAAAATTAGTTGAGGACCAAAAACCTAGTTTCGGAAAATTCCACATAAAACGTTTCTATTTGACATATCACCCTGAAGCAAACGTTAAAATTCAAAAATTCAGTCAAATCAGCAAAAAGCTCAACCTCGCCCAACGGATCATGCAAAATCGAGGAAATAAATTCAAAATAAAAGCGGGAGGAGAGGAAAACGAAAAACCATTTATCGGCGTTTTAGCCCCTTCATGCACAAGTAATTGAGCCAAAGTAAAGTCAAAAAATTATTTAAGTGAATTTCGGATCTACAAAGTTATTTGAAATCCATAACTTTTGCAATCGAATTGAATATCGCATCAGATGCGAACGATTGGAAACAGAAAAGAGTCAAAGCGTAAACTGCCGTTCCGGGCGTTGGTTTTTGGCGCGATAACCAAAGTTGTCCCGGGCGTGCCCTGCCGCCCTCAAGGAGGGTCAGGACTAGCGCATGTCCCTCGAGTCACCCTTAAGTCGGCCACAGACTATACGATTGCTGGCCGTTTGAGGGGCGAAAAACACGGAAACGCCAATAAAATTCATTAGGTTCAACGCCGACGCCACCTTGACCAATCATCAGCAATAGGATAGCGTATGGTCAACAATAGAAGATAGGTAGGACCCCAACCCCACCAAACTACCCCCTGGCACCAAAATTGAAGGTAATTCCACTTACTATCGGTCGTAAACCGTTGAAAATAGTAACATCAATTTTTCTGGCTAAACTTTTTCAAAAGTAAAAAAAAAAAAACAATTTATCGACAAATTACTTTGGCCTTGTAAAAAATGGCGTGCGTTTAATAAAGCGAAAGAAAAGGGGAAAGAAGAGATGCGTTGCCAAGTACCTAATACCTCGAAGGTGGACTCCTCTGTGGCTGGAACTGCGACTGCATGGCGGCCGTGGCGGCACTTGTGGCGGCACCGCGGACATGCTCGTTCTTCAGGAATTCCGACGTGAATTCCGCCTGCGCCTTGGCCATGCTGGCGCCGCTGCTCCTGTAGATCCGGTGGACCTGCGCGAATTTGAATTTTTTAAATTGTCTCGAAAGTAAGCGATAAATTTAGAAAATTTCGAATTAGGGATTGAAATACATACCTTGGAGAGCATGATGATATCGAGGAAGGCCGCGGTTACGAAACCGATGGCTATCATCATGCTGATAATGCCTGTGATGATGCCGCCTACCGTGCCGTCGAATGAAGATAAAGCTATGATTATGCCGCTGGAAAAATAAATAAAAAAATCATAGTAAAAAAAAATCATAGTAATCGCCGACGTTTTGAATCAATAATTATCGTTTATAATCTACTGTTATTGATGATTATTATTAATATAAGTTATATTGATTATTATCTATGGTTATTATTATCGATATTATCAATTAAAATTGGTGTTAATAATTATTGGTAATTATAGACAAAAGGAATAGATTATTATAGGAAAAATCTATTATTATTGATTATTATAGAAAAATGACTAAAAAACGTATATGAATTATAAAATTATAAATTAGAAAACATTATTATAGAAAAAATAGATCATAATAGATTATTATAATTATCCAATATTATAGAAAAATGGAAAAGTAATAGGAAAAATCGATTATTACCATTATCTATTATAATCGGTGTTAATAAATATAGGTAATCATAAAAAAATGTACAGATGAATAAAAATTAGAAAATAAAAATTTTTAAAAAATGATCAAACTTTGGTTTAAAATTGATGGACTGAATTGTCTCACCATGAGCCTCCATCTTTGAAGCCCATCGCTTGAATAGTCGTGATGATGAATTGAAAGAAGAAAAGGAAGAAGAACACCATAAAGTTGAACGAGCTGTCTGACCTGGAAAAAATTTTTTCGTCACAAAACAGATGATAAAAATTATTCAATGAACAGAACCTTTTTTACGGGACTTACATCCCGTACGAAGAAACTGAACAATCAACATTACTAAACCAACTTCGGGGCAAAACCAAATTTTCAGGGTTTTTTATGGGTGCCCAGGAAACGTATTTTCAAGTTTTCTATTGAATTTCCCAAGGGCAAAATTTTTAGTTCCCATAAAACAGCGATTTTTTTTTGGAAATTTTTCAGTTTTTTGCGTATAACTCGTAAACAACGCTTTTACAGAAAATGGCAGCTAATTCCATATTAAACTAGATAACATTCTGCGTCGAATGACTCCCTTGAACGTCGAAATCGGTTCAGCCGTTTGCCCGCTATCGATCGTCAAAGCTTGGCTATTTATCTCAAATTGGAAAAACCTGTACTTCGAAAACGGCGCACCCAACCAAAAAATGTCATAGAATAGAATTTGTTTAAAATCAAATTTTGCGAATAGATGACAAAATAGAATGACAAAATAACAACAAAAGTTAAACTATAACTTAAAAAAACCTTAAAAGTTGGGCTCGGAACATACCGGAATGCCTTGTAGCCGGGGCGATACCAGCAAAGGAAAGAGAACGGAGTCAAAAGCAGCGTGTAGATGATCGAGAGGCCAAACATGGAGAAAGCGCCACGGTGCAGCAGGGCGGCCAACGTACCGATAACGTTGGCGAAAAGTAATAATGTGTGAACTGAAAGATAAGTAGAAATAATAAGAGTTCAATTTATAAAATGGAAAATTGATAGGAGTTATTCGTAAAAAAAATGGAATCATTCAATTTCTGAATATTAGACTTTTTTCGATAGGATCAGTCGATTGGTTGGTTATTATGATTGGTAGCCCGATTGGTTTATTGATTATTAGACCCAAAAGTTGAGGCGACCGGAAAATTAAATTTCCTTTCAATATCATGCTTAGTTATGGAACTTCAAAAAAAACATTGAAAACTCACAAATCCAGACATAGTACAGCTGGCGGACTACCGTCTGGAAATCGACGGGAATTTCAATGTTGATGTCTTGATAGAAGCAAGGTTCCAGACCGCAACAGTTTTCAGGCAGAGGCGGCCAGTTATTTCGACGGACTGAAAAAAGTTTGTAAAATCAAAATGAACAACGTAAAATGTGGTTCATCTGGTAAGATTTTAAGGGGTAACAGCAGTGGTGAGCAGGTCGGTGGTGAGCGGGTTGTTGGTGAGCAGGTTGGTGATGAGCGGATCGGTGGTGAGCGGGTTGATGGTAAGAGGTCGGTGGTGAGCGGGTCAAGGGTGAGCGGGTTGGTGGTGAGCAGGTTGTTGGTGAGCGGGTCGGTGGTGAGCGGGTTGGTGGTGAGCGAGTAGGTGGTGAGCGGTTTGGTGGTGGGCGGGTCAGTGGTGAGCAGGTTGGTGGAAGGCGGGTCGGTGGTGAGCGGGTTAGTGGTGAGTGGGTCGGTGGTGAGCGGGTTGGTAGTGAGCGGGTCGGTGGTGAGCGGGTTGGTGGTAAGGGGTTGGTGGTGAGCGGGTCAATGGTGAGCGGGTTGGTGGTGAGCGGGTAGGTGGTGACCGGTTTGGTGGTGAGCGGGTTTTTGGTGAGTGGGTCGGTGGTGAGCGGTTTGGTGGTGAGCAGGTTGGTGGAAGGCGGGTCGGTGGTGAGCGGGTTAGTGGTGAGTGGGTCGGTGGTGAGCGGGTCGGTGGTGAGCGGGTTGGTGGTGAGCGGGTTGGTGGTGAGCGGGTTGGTGGTGAGCGGGTTGTTGGTGAGCGGGTTGTTGGTGAGCGGGTTGGTGGTGAGCGGGTTGGTGGTGAGCGGGTTGTTGGTGAGCGGGTCGGTGGTGAGCGGGTTGGTGGTGAGCGGGTAGGTGGTGAGCGGTTTGGTGGTGAGCGGGTCAGTGGTGAGCAGGTCGGTGGAAGGCGGGTCGGTGGTGAGCGGGTTAGTGGTGAGCGGGTTGTTGGTGAGTGGGTCGGTGGTGAGCGGGTTGGTGGTGAGTGGGTCGGTAGTGAGCGGGTTGGTGGTAAGGGGTCGGTGATGAACAAGTCAATGGTGAGCGGGTTGGTGGTGAGCGGGTAGGTGGTGAGCGGTTTGGTAGTGAGCGGGTCAGTAATGAGCAGGTCGGTGGAAGACGGGTCGGTGGTGAGCGGGTCGGTGGTGAGCGGGTTGTTGGTGAGTGGGTTGGTGGTGAGTGGGTTGGTGGTGAGCGGGTCGGTAGTGAGCGGGTTGGTGATGAGGGGGTCAGTGGTGAGGGGGTTAGTGGTGAGTGGGTTAGTGGTGAGCGGGTTGTTGGTGAGTGGGTTGGTGGTGAGCGGGACGGTGGTGAGCGGGTGGTGGTGAGCGGGTTGGTGATGAGGGGGTCGGTGGTGAGGGGGTCGGTGGTGAGCGGTGATCCCTACCATTGTATGGGGCGTTTCTAAGTTCTTCTTCCCTCCGCTGGAGTTCGGCAGCTTTCCTTTCCAGCTCTTCCTGTCTCCGCTGAAAACCGCAACCACAAAGTGAATAAATAACAAAATATAAATCCTACATAACAAACTAGGATTTTTCATAAACAAAACCCTGACATATGTAATTAAAGTAAACCCAATAGCACTAAAATATTCAGCACTTACGTTGAGAGCAGCCTGATTGCATGCAAAGTAGAATAATCTTATTAATTAACGAGTACTTCATAATAATTGTTACGAATAAAATCGATAAAATATGAATTCAAACGTTTGTGAAAATTTGCCAAAAATCAAGGGTTTTTATACCTGAAAATCGGCTGGAGTCATAGTTGCTGTCTGTTGGGCGCTTCTGTTGTACGCGGGTGGAGGCTCTTCAGTCGTCGCCATGACAGCCGGTTGGTTCATGGCCTCCCGAGGTACATTGTACCCGGGCGGGTTGGCTGCTCCCCTCACCTGGAATTGGAGTTTCGACGTTAAAATCGCGAATTTTGATTCTGACTTCTCAACATTTTATTGGATTCTCCAAAAATATGAACCAAGTTGGACCGAATCAAAACTTTCAGCGATAATTCGGTACGGAATGCTGCGTGGAAAGTTGGAAGCCCAGTAAAAGCATACATAGTTCATCATAGAAGATTAGAAGTCGATATTAGTATAACCAAAACCATGAAAGGAGAGGTTAGATTAGACAGAAAACGTTCGATGTCAAAACAAAATTTGAATTTTCAGGTAAAATGAATTTCATCAGGGCCGCTTTATCAATAGTCGATTATCAAAAAAATCATGGCTAATCACTTGCGCATCCACCCAAAAATCACCCTGTGGCCTGGTGATTAGCTATGATTTTTTGGATAATCGACTATTGATAAAGCGGCCCTATGTACTCCTAAAAACATTTGTTGCGATCCTTTGGTAAATACTGGTAACGCGTTACGTACATTAGTCGTATGAAGATTTGGTTGGTCAGCGAAGGGATTGAACTCTTCGAGACCCCTTTGGACGCTGGACGATTGCTGCGTCACTTGCGTTACCGAGGGATCCTGCAACAAACACCGAAGCCATGCAAGTAGACGTCATCACAGGCGGAGGATAATTCAGTGCCCCATACGCAGAAAATATACATCGAGATCGACCTAGGCGTTGCCTAGGCTACCACTGGAAGTTTTACGGCTTTTCCAGAGCAGGGTTCAGCCCAGAATCCTGGGCGTTTTGGGTCGAAATGGCCATGAACAGAAAAGAAAACCGAGCATTGAAACAATGGTTGGATAGAAGCCGAAATGCACCAAGATTGAATCCATGATTGGCCTCTTGGTACTGTAACTAGATGGCATGTCGTCGCTTAAGCGGCAACATGCTATAACTCAGTTTTCCCAACTTTACAAGAGACCCAAAAAACTGTTTCGATTTCTGGCTGTTATTGAAGAACGGACATGTTAACGTGGCTTGGAAACGCCAATAAAATTTATCGGGTTCAACCCCGACGCCACCTCGACTAATCGCAGCAATGCATTCCCTTCACCACAACTTTTGGGACAAAACTGGCCACAGCATGTTGGCTTCTTTTTCGCAATTCAGGCCACGGACTTGGGTCCAAAGCATTGTCGTAAATAAGGTCTAACTCAATTTGGCTGAAAAATGAGTTACAGCATGTTGCCGCTTGAGCGACGATGTCAATTCGCAGGATGTCAATCAGTGACACTCCATGCTGGACCATTCCCGGGTCGGGCACCATTCTGGACCAAATTCTGGGCTATCTTGGTTACGAATGAGGCCCATCTTGGATTCAATCCTGGCTCCAAACGAGGACCATTTCGAAATTCAGTTTGAGCTCCAAACGAGGTCCATCCTGGTTTCAATCTTGGCTCAAAACGATGCCCGTTTTGGATTCAATCCTGTGCCATCATGATCCTAGTATTTTTATATTTTGGGAAGACCTGAGTGAATTCATAATATCTGATGGTAGTCGCGTATGGAGCACTTTTACAGAAGGCAGGAATGAATTGAAAGATAGTCAGCATGCAGGTGTTAATGAAGAAGGAATGACGTACAAACTCCCACAACCAATCGCAAGTAATAAGGTATACTACCAAATTTGTGCCCTATTTTCTCCAAAAATGGCTCTTTTTCCATTTTATTGATCTCGGGTACCAGAAAACTCTTATGAACCATGTACAATGCGTACGTATTATGCATTTTTCGGTTCCCATTGTTTGAGGGCAAGAGATACACAACCCAAGTTGTTGTTGCTTGCAGGTTTCAAAACTAAATTCGATTTTGAGATATTGCATCATTGCGTGACCGATACCAAAATCGAGGCCGAACACCTGATCCGATTTTTTTCTCAATAGGTGCTTGAAATAATGGATTATTAATGGATAGTACTTCATTATGGGTTTACATTGTTAACAGAGTCCAAGAATCATGGAGTCTTTTCTGAAAACGGTTTTTTGGGTGAGGGCTGAAATAATCCGTGAAAAACTGAAAAAATTCGGATCTGAAAAAAAGTTGAAATAATCGAATAATCCGTGAAAACTACCTAAACTGAAGGAAGGCAAGTTGTTATGCGTGGACAGCTGATATTCAAGCAAATCATCCGACAGAGACAACTAGAGCCTGCGGCCTTGAAGGTTGCACGTTAAAATGCGAGTGAAATTAGATCAACTCGTGAGTCATAATAATAATGGGTTATAATAATGTGAGACTGGATGATTTCATTCACTCCGACGGCTGTTCTATCTAATCTAAAATAAACTGTCAACATAAGGTCTCTTATCCGGTGTCGTTTGCTCGATACGCGATAAACCAACTCTAGCCATCTTTGCATTGAGTTCACACGCTGCAGATGAGGGATTTCGCTGACAGGAAAAAAGCCCAATTGATGTCCCGGAAATTTTGAATTCAGTACTCAGGGGGTGGCCAAAATTATGTAAAGTGAGAGTAAAGTAAACCGCCGTTCCAGGCGTTGGCTTTTCGCCCGATAACCGAAGTTGTCCCGGGCGTGCCCTGCCGCCCTCAAGGAGAGGGTCGGCTCTGTTCGGGACATGTCGCGCTAGTCTTACAGCACTTAGTGACACACGGCTACTCATGCGACTCGGCTGAGTTGAGAGGGACCGGATCCAACGTTGAACCAATTTGGTTGGCCAAAATTACGTTAATCGCTGGAATTTGAAGAAGTTCTGACGAGTCAGCCATGAAAAACTTGGATTTTTGGAAGAATTGAACGGTGTGTTTGAGGACCCACTTATTGTGCAAGCGTCCCATAAGGAGGTGGATCAGATGGAATCAATCCATGGATCCTGGAAGCGCCCAAGCCATGGACCAAGGCGGAGAATCAAACTTCTGGTCCAGGCTCCTTCGGCGTCAAAGTTTTGCCACCTCCTCAGCTTTTCATATCTCGGGGGATGAGGAAGTACCAACATGAGAAACCTCAATACCCACCAAAAAAGCAGCTAGGTCCTTGTCAAAAACCTGGCGACTCGCCCTCATTCTACTTGAAGGCGCTGCCCTTTCCTGACCTACCGAAGATTATGGAAACTCCGAATACCAATTTCAGGCATAAATTTCCCAGTCCAATCGTCAGGTCAAAACCCACACAGAACGCCAAACCCACTCTAAACCCCACTAAGGCGGTCTGATAAGTAGGTAATCTACCCAAGAAGGGAACGAATGGCAGAAACTCTTTTTTGAAAAAGACCTTTCGAAAAATTCCGATATTATTGTAACCATCATGATTTAGCGCAAACCGAATGTGAAATGAACACCGAAAAAGGAGCATGAGATGACAGCATCATGACTAATCATAAGAATAAGACAGTAAACAGTTCGGAACGGAAAAGCGAGAACATTTTCGGAGCTTCGCTAATGTCGCAATACAAACGCAAAGGCGAAGGAATACAAGAGATGGCAGCAACAAGTAGGGAATGTTAAAAATTTGCACTAATTGGAGAGTTTTGTCGGGTAAAATTATTTACCGCAAACGGGTTATCCACGGTCGGTGGGCCGAACGGGTTGTCATCGAATTGTGACATGTTCTTCAAAGCTTTCTGAGTCAAATTCGAGGCGGAATCAAGACTTGTCTTGAAGATTGAAGGCGAAATTCGAAGAGCCGTTCACCGTTCTAGCATTATAATGGGGAAAATTGGAAAATCCGAGCGAGGAACAGACCGAGCTGTGCGCGAATATCGAACGAACCGATTCTGATGAAAAGGCGATTCATGGGACGAAAATTGTGACGTAACCACGAAGGTATCGAACGGGCAGGTTACACCAAACATTGGAGCAAAAGGTAGACAATTCAAAATGAAAATTGACGTTTTATTGTTTTCATTTTTTGGATGGCATAAAAAAGTGAAATTTGAGTGTTTTGAAATACGTGAAAGCGAGGGGTTAACGGTTAAAAGGAAGGCTAAAGCGGTTTTTTTTACCTTGGCAATGGTTTTTATATCTTTTTTGTACATTCATGTACGCCGTTTCATTGTCATTTTGAAAGATGCGAGGGCAAATGAGTGGTGTTGACTTCCGAATTATAATGCAATTAATTTTAGCTCGAGCGCTTTCTCCCGTACGGCCTTCTCAGGAGTAATTTCAGGCGGGCGGTCTCTCGAATCAAGAGTGAAGAGATCACCCGGAGATGGGGTCGTCATTTTAATGAATACTCACTTTGTTAGAAATCTGAGACAGATTTCCTCCCAGAAAATCAAAGTTTTTTGATTATTTGACAAATTTCATAATCGTGTTGCGATCAACACTAAAAGCTCCACAAAACAAACAATACGTTCAACACGGTTTGAAGACGGACTGATTTAGAGATAAGGGGACAATCAATTACTGATAACGAGCGAGCATCTCCTAAGTTCGCTCTCCCATTTGGGGAAAAAAAAAAAAAAAAAAAAAAAATCAACATACAACAACTTCCTATGGCCACAAGAGCTCATCAGTGCCACACGAACAAGATATAACAACAACAACAACAAGCGAGCAAATTGATTACCGTAGAGAGATTCGATTCAAGATGTTTTCAATTTAGCTAATTAATGGAAATTTATCAAAATGAATGATTATTGACGTTTGAAATTCATTGGAAAAGCGATTTTATCGGCTTTGACGGTTTCACCCGACATTTTCGCCGACATCGTCCATTCGGTCGGACAACTGTTGCTGATTTTATCGGGCCTTTCAACCTGTCGCATTCTTCAGGTGACCGAAGTGGGTGTCGGTTTGCAGCGTTGGCGAACTTGTCCGGCCAGGTAATTTCCATAATATGAATATCAGTTTATCGTCTCGTAAAAACTGCACCGTCTTATGCACTTCGACTAAATTGCCACGCACTTGGGCCTCGATTAGCTCGATTTTCTATCGAATCCCCCGTTAGAAGCGCCTGTTGAATGGAGGACGGAGCTTTTCTAATATTCAAGATTTCGAGCTGATTACTTACTGTGTTCTTATTTATTCTATAAATAGTAAATATTTTAGAGAAACTATTTTATCAGGCTCCTGAGAACTCGCAGGCGTCCTCTCGATGTGCTAAACTGCACTGCAGTAAGCTAAATTAGGTAAGTTTTAACCACCAGTTTCAACTTCTTACTGCGGAGTGTGAATTTCTATAATTTTCTTACGAACAATAAATAAATACTCCTCTAAACGACGTTTTCTCACTGTTTCTATTAGTGTATTACACTTTTGTCGTAGTCGGCCTCTCCAGGGGCTCCCAGTGAAGTGCTGGTTGAATAGGTACAGGTGTCCTGAACATGGTGTAAAAAATTTGGCCGAAAATGGAACGAAACTCCGCTAACCGAATTCCCTTATCTCAACCTGTCTCTAAAATATGATATGGATCCTCTTTCAATTTCAAGGAATTTGAATTTGAATGCGGAAAAAACAAAAACACCTACACGCACTTACAGGCACCTACACGTCAGTAGGTGCTTTCAAGTGCCTGCAAGTCCCTGTAAAATTTACATTTAATGCCTATAGGTCCTTTTATGTACCTGCATGTGCCTCTAAATGCTTGTAAGTTCCATCAATTGCCTGTAGGTGCCTCTAAATGCCTGTAGGCGCCTCTAAATGCCTGTAAGTCCCTGCAATTGCCTGTAGGTGCCTCTAAATGCCTGTAAGTCCCTGCAATTGCCTGTAGGTCCCTCTAAATGCCTGACGGTACCTGTAAGTCCCTGCAATTGCCTGTAGGTGCCTGCAAGCCCCTGTAATGGCCTTTAGGTTCTTTTAAGTACTTGTAGGTGCCTGTAAGCCCCTGCAATTGCCTGTAAGTGCCTCTAAATGCCTGTAGGTGCCTGCAAGCCCCTGTAATTGCCTTTAGGTGCCTGTAAGTCCCTGCAATTGCCTGTAGGTGCCTGCAAACCCCTGTAATTGCCTTTAGGTGCTTTCAAGTACCTGTAGGTGCCTCTAAATGCCTGTAAGTCTCATCAATTGCCTGTAGGCGCCTGTAAGTCCCTGCAATTGCCTGTAGGCGCCTCTAAATGCCTGTAGGTGCCTGCAAGTCCCTGTAAATGCCTGTAGGTGCCTGTAAGAGCCTCTAAATGCCTGTAAGTGCCTCCAAGTGCCCTAAGTGTCAGAAGGTGTTACCATTTTCTGCATTCTAACTCGAATTTCTCCATGGACGAAAAGAGAACGACCAAATCGTTAGAAAGCTGATTGAATGGGCAAGATTTCCTGAAATTCGACATCTTCTCCTGTTTCTCAAAATTCAATTAACTACCCTTTAGTATTTCCAGAAATTTGTTTTTCAATTTTTGACGTTTGAGCCGGAATTGCGGTACACATGAGTTCGTTTCTGTACTCTTGGTATGCAGGAGATGCTGAATCAAAATGTGTGTTCAAAAGTTAGAAAAAGTGGTTTTGACCAGAAGAAACGTGGGCTTTTCTGAAAACAAAAACCTTTAAAAATCTTATGTTGGAAACGGGTTGAGATAGGAAAATTCAGTTTTTAGCCTTTCGTTCACATTTTCGATCTTGTTTTCACCTGATTTGTTGTGACACCAAGTTCGGGACACTGTGTATCGAAATTTCCTCTACGTCAAAGGATGAGCTCGCGATGGGATGGTGCTCCTTCAGCGAGGCGGATGTCCGGCGATGGCGATTCGGCGCCTGAAAGCGGCGGCGTCGGCCTGGGGTCAGCAGCCAAGTCGAACGGCACCGTCGGTTCGCCATCGGCTTCGTCGACTGCGTCAGATTCGCCGACGCCGACGAACAGCGTTCAACATCCGTGGTACTCTGCGAATTGGCAGTCCTTGGGTAAAAAAATTTCCGCTTTTTATTTATTCGCGCAGCGAATCCGAGGAATGTTGAAGTTATTGGTGCATTTTCGGTATTCTTAGTTTACGAAGAGCAAGCGCAGCTTCTCGGTACTGAGGAAGAATCGTCCGACCGGCAGAGCGACAACGAAGTCGATACCGAAGTCTTCGAAATGAGACCTGACCAAAAAGAGTATTATAGGTATGGACTTGATTTGGCCGGTTTTCTTATCAGATGAGAAGAGATTCTCTTCCTATTTTCGACTGTTTAGCGATATTTCAAATTGTTCTTTCTTGCTTCGAAGGACGCAATTTCTATCGCTGAAACCTTCGGCTGACGGATTACTGTCGGGTAACGTGGCGAGGTCGTTCTTCGAGAAGTCCAGACTTCCGGTTGCGGAGTTGCGGAAAATTTGGTAAATTCGAGGGTCTTTCAGTATGTTGGTACACCTGTTCAGTATGATTTCACAGCAACCTGAACCTGATATTCCAGTTTGAAGACAGTTAATTGATTGTTTGGCCTCGATAGATCGGAAGTTACGAGTGTTTTTTCCAAAATTCCTGAATTTGTGCAGTACGAAGTATCAAAAATGTTAAAACTTCCTTTTCGTCTTCTTTTTTAATTTCAAAATTTTCAAAAAAAATTTTTTTGGGGGGGATTCTTGATTTTAGGCAATTGGCCGACGTGACGAAAGATGGCGCCCTGTCGTTGGACGAATTCAACATAGCTATGCACCTCGTGGTGTTGCGGCGGCACCATATTCCCTTGCCCGACAGTTTGCCGCCATCATTGCTGCCGCAGCCTGTACAATCGGCCAACAACGAACAAACGTCACCGCATCGAGGAAAACAAGTACGATTGAAAAAAAAAAACACTTTGCATGATTTATTCGGGTAATTAAATTTTCAATTCAAAAAAATTACTTCGGTTGCAGTGGACCAAATTCGTCGAGTCTCCAACGAGTTCGATCTCATCGCCAGGACCAAAACCTGTCAATTTCGATTTTCAAAAACCCTCAGTCGAGCAGGTAGAATTTTTTTCCTAATTTTCGCGCCGACTTTTTCAAAAATTTTCAATTTTTCGGCGTCGGTTTTTGCTTTTTCAAAAATACTCGTTGACATTTTTATTCAATCCACCTAATTTCACTAGGATCCGAAAATTCTTCATCCAGTTCCTTTGAGAGTGACCCCAGGACCTCAGGAAGTCCCTTCCGAAGAGCCGTCTGTGGAATCGTTGCGGTCGATACAGCGACCGCAGCCCAAAAAACCGGGTAACTGATGGCACGAAAATTTTCAAAATTTACCCCTTCTCATCTGAAAATTTATTGAGTTTTCAAATTACTTCAATTTCAGCACCAGGACCAGGAGCGATACCGCCGCCGCCGATTCCGTCTGATGAAACTAGTACAGTCCTGTAAGTTCGAATTGGGCGATTTTCTATTTAAAAAACGCCAATAGAATGTAAAGTGACCATAAACGCCAAAATTGATACACCAGTCCACAATCCACAGCTGCTCGATAGCCGTAAAACAAAAACCCTGTGAAAAATCACGATTTTTGCCATATCACTACCCGTCAAATTGACCATGTTGACCAAAATCTGGAGAAACTCCAAATTTTATGTCTTTTAGTCAAAAGTTTTACATTCGCAAAAAAAACGGAAGTCAAACGCATTTTTTTTTATTGTTCCTAAGCCTTGGATGTTTTATATGAATCGATTTTTTGCATTTTTCTCAGATCAAAATTGCAATTTTCCGTGTCATGTAAATACCGAAAACCTACCAAAAAAATTTTTGTTTTAATTTTTCGTAAAGGGCGTAAAACATATTTTTTTGAATTGTCAAAAATTAGCATTTAAACCCGTTTTTATTCACTAAAATCAAACAGATTTCGGCTTATAGGGGGTGAAATAGCCGTAGGAATGGCTAAGGAATCCGAAGAGCTCAAAAAAGTCAAAATCGGTGCAGTAGTACCCCCCTAAATTGGCAATTGAGTACGCGAAAAAGACGAAATCGCAATTCAAAAAAATCCAAGCCAGACTTATTTTAAAAAATTCCTAGCCAGACTTATTTAAAAAAATTCCTAAAACGTCCGGAAAAACACCCTGATCTATGGTAATTTAAGCGAGAAACCCACCAAAAAATACTCCAAAAATTCCAAACCCACAGCATCACCTTCTAACCTTTGTGTTTTTACAAGAATGGACCATAGTCGAAAAAAAATTTCTCGACCGATTACATAGGTACATTATTTCTGGAAATAATGTTCCACAATGACTGATCAACGTGGGCCTGATGCGTATGTCGATTCGGACTGAAGATGTTCTTACTCGAGGCGTTAGTAGAAAAAACACTGATCAGCGATGGCCTGATGTGTATGTCTTCCTTCCACTTACTCTTAGGCTTATTGTATCCAAGGACCAAAAGTTGCAGTCTGGTCGTACAAATTTTTGAATTTTTCTTTCAAATTTTTCAGGTCCGGCAAAAAAGAGCCTCCGCCTCCTCCGCCGCCGCGACCCCAGCATAGAAGTCATACGAGAAGTTCCTCGCTGGACCTGACTCGCCTGGGTTAGTCCTCGATTTTTCAATGCCGAACTTAGGCAAGGCGTAATTTTGATTCGCGATTTCAAAACCCCCCACTATTTTCATCAACATGCAATTCTTTGCAGGTAAATCAGTGTCCGCCCTACATATGCCGCCAACTGTTCCTCCACGCGTGTCGCCGGGCTCGGTATGTTTTCGCCTTCTATTCGTATACATTTTTTTGTTGGAGAAAATCAAATAGTATTAGAATATATTTAATTTGCTTCGCAGATGTCGCCACGCAAGCAATCGGCAGCGGACGGCCCGGCGTCGATAGATTTCGCCAATTTCGCACATTTTTCAACCGAGGAGTCAAACGCACGCCGCCAGCCTCCGCACCAAGTCAGTTCAGGGGGCGCTTTCCAAATATACAAAAAACCTGGTAAGTCAAATTCTTGTTCGAAGAAACGAAATCAATAAAAATCCCAATCGCTTCCAGAGTATTGGCGATCAATTCCATCCTATCCTCCAAGCTGTTTAGTTAAGGTGTCCAACGCGATTCAGTGCCAGGCGCTAATGTGGCGCCTGGAACTATTATGTGGCGCTTGGCGCTATTCTGGCGAATCTGACGTCAAACGCTAGTCTGACGTATGACGCGATCCTGGCGTCTGATGCAATTCTGGCTCTAGACGCTATTGTAGCGGCTGGCACCTGGCGCTATTCTGGCGATTGGCGCTTTTCTGGCGACTGGCACTCTTCTGGCGATTAGCGCTTTTCTAGCGACTGGAGCTATTCCAGAGTCAAACGCTATTCTGGCGTCTGACGCAATTCTGGGGTATGACGCGGTTCTAGCGTCTGACGCCTGGGGTATTCTGGCGGCTGGCGCTATTCCGGCGTCAATGGCTATTCCGGCGCCAGACGCGATTTTAGCATCTTGCTCAACTCTGGCTTCTGACGGGGTTCAAGTGTATGATGCCATTCTGGCGTCTGACGCTATTCTAGCAGCAGGCACCTGGCGCTTTTCTGGCGACTGGGGCTTTTCTGGCGATTGGCGCTTTTCTGGCGACTGGCGGTATTCCAGAGTCAAACGCTATTCTGGCGTCTGACGTTATTCTGGCGACTGGCGCTATTCCGGCGTCAATGGCTATTCCGGCGCCAGACGCTATTGTAGCATCTTGCTCGATTCTAGCATATGACGCTATTCTGGCCCCTGACGCTATTCTGGCAACTGGCGCTAGCCTGGCGACTTGCGCGACTCTGACGTCAAACGCTAGTCTGACGTATGACGCGATCCTGGCGTCTGATGCAATTCTGGCTCTAGACGCTATTGTAGCATCTTGCTTGATTCTCCCGTTTGATGCTATTCTGGCGTCTGGCGCTATTCTAGCGGCTGGCACCTGGCGCTATTCTGGCGATTGGCGCTTTTCTAGCGATTGGAGCTATTCCAGAGTCAAACGCTATTCTGGCGTCTGACGCAATTCTGGGGTATGACGCGGTTCTAGCGTCTGACGCAATTCTGGCACCAGATGCTATTGTAGCGTCTTGCTCGATTTTAGCGTCTGACACCTGGCGCTATTCTGGCGACTGGCGCTACACTGACGTCAAACGCTAGTCTGACGTATGACGCGATCCTGGCGTCTGATGCAATTCTGGCTCTAGAAGCTTTTCTGGCGACTGGCGCTATTCCAGAGTCAAACGCTATTCTGGCGTCTGACGTTATTCTGGCGACTGGCGCTATTCCGGCGTCAATGGCTATTCCGGCGCCAGACGCTGTTGTAGCATCTCGCTTGATTCTAGCATATGACGCTATTCTGGCCCCTGACGCTATTCTGGCAACTGGCGCAATGGCTATTCTGGCGTCAATGGCTATTCCGGCGCCAGACGCGATTTTAGCATCTTGCTCAACTTTGGCGTCTGACGGGATTTAAGTGTATGATGCGATTCCGGAGCCTGCGCTATTCTAGCGTCTGGCACCTGGCGCTATTCTGGCAATGGGCGCTTCTCTGGCAACTGGCGCTATTCCAGAGTCAAACGCTCTTCTGGCGTCTGACGCAATTCTGGGGTATGACGCGGTTCTAGCGTCTGACGCCTGGCGCTATTCTGGCGACTGGCGCTATTCCGGCGTCAATGGCTATTCCGGCGCCAGACGCTGTTGTAGCATCTCGCTTGATTCTAGCATATGACGCTATTCTGGCCCCTGACGCTATTCTGGCAACTGGCGCAATGGCTATTCTGGCGTCAATGGCTATTCCGGCGCCAGACGCGATTTTAGCATCTTGCTCAACTCTGGCGTCTGACGGGATTTAAGTGTATGATGCGATTCCGGAGCCTGCGCTATTCTAGCGTCTGGCACCTGGCGCTATTCTGGCAATGGGCGCTTCTCTGGCAACTGGCGCTATTCCAGAGTCAAACGCTCTTCTGGCGTCTGACGCAATTCTGGGGTATGACGCGGTTCTAGCGTCTGACGCCTGGCGCTATTCTGGCGACTGGCGCTATTCCGGCGTCAATGGCTATTCCGGCGCCAGACGCTGTTGTAGCATCTCGCTCGATTCTAGCATATGACGCTATTCTGGCCCCTGACGCTATTCTGGCAACTGGCGCAATGGCTATTCTGGCGTCAATGGCTATTCCGGCGCCAGACGCGATTTTAGCATCTTGCTCAACTCTGGCGTCTGACGGGATTTAAGTGTATGATGCGATTCCGGAGCCTGCGCAATTCTAGCGGCTGGCACCTGGCGCTATTCTGGGGTATGACGCGGTTCTAGCGTCTGACGCAATTCTGGCGCCAGACGGTATTGTAGCGTCTTGCTCGATTTTAGCGTCTGACACTTGGCGCTATTCTGGCGACTGGCGCTATTCCGGCGTCAATGGCTATTCCGGCGTCAATGGCTATTCCGGCGTCAATGGCTATTCCGGCGCCAGACGTGATTTTAGCATCTTGCTCAACTCTGGCGTCTGACGGGATTCAAGTGTATGATGCCATTCTGGAGCCTGGCGCTATTTTGGGGTTTGACCAAATTCTGGCGTCTGACGCCACCCTGGCTCTGGACGCTATTGTAGCATCTTGCTTGATTCTCCCGTTTGATGCTATTCTGGCGATTGGCGCTTTTCTGGCGACTGGGGCTTTTCTGGCGATTGGCGCCTTTCTGGCGATTGGCGCTATTCCGGAGTCAAACGCTATTCTGGCGTCTGACGCAATTCTGGGGTATGACGCGGTTCTAGCGTCTGACGCTATTCTGGCAACTGGCGCAATGGCTATTCTGGTGTCAATGGCTATTCTGGTGTCAATGGCTATTCCGGCGCCAGACGCGATTTTAGCATCTTGCTCAACTCTGGCGTCTGACGGGATTTAAGTGTATGATGCGATTCCGGAGCCTGCGCTATTCTATTATTCCAGCGGCTGGCACCTGGCGCTATTCTGGCGACTGGCGCTATTCTGGCGATTGGCGCTTTTCTGGCGACAGGCGCAATTCTGGGGTATGACGCGGTTCTATTCTGGCAACTGGCGCAATGGCTATTTTGGCGTCAATGGCTATTCCGGCGCCAGACGCGATTTTAGCATCTTGCTCAACTCTGGCGTCTGACGGGATTCAAGTGTATGATGCCATTCTGGAGCCTGGCGCTATTCTGGGGTTTGACCAAATTCTGGCGTCTGACGCCACCCTGGCTCTGGACGCTATTGTAGCATCTTGCTCGATTCTAGCATATGACGCTATTCTGGCCCCTGCCGCTAGCCTGGCGACTCGCGCTACTCTGACGTCAAACCCTAGTCTGACGTATGACGCGATCCTGGCGTCTGATGCAATTCTGGCTCTAGACGTTATTGTAGAATCTTGCTTGATTCTCCCATTTGATGCTATTCTGGCGTCTGGCGCTATTCCAGAGTGAAACGCTATTCTGGCGTCTGACGCCTGACGCTATTCTGTAACCTGGCGCTATTCGGGTGGCTGACAGGATTTAAGTGAATGACGCGATTCAAACTTCTGACGCATTTCAGGCGCAATTGAGAATTTTCTCCAATGTTCCCTTTCCGGCCAATTACTCGTACAATTTTGACTCGAAAAAACAATTCCCGCTGTATATTATGTTCTATAAGTTGGAATCTAACGCAATCTCGCTCATTTCAGCTCCAGAAGCCGTCGACCCTGGCCATTGGTCTCCCACCGAAATCCCTTTGGACGTCAGGTAAGCCGCCGAAACAATTCTCCCTCTCGAATTATTGACCTGAAATTCATGTCCTGAAATCGTTCTTCTTGCTCAGCGTTGTCAGGCGTGAGGCCGCCAATTTCGCGCTGAGGCGCCACTGCGCCCTCCTCCAGAACAACTTGGCCGCCCTGCAGGAAGAACGGTCCAACTTGCAGCGCCTGCTCGACTCTCTACTCATATCGCACACCGCTGAATAAACGTTTCGAAAATACGTACCTGTATTATTTAAAAAAAAAAAAAGGATGAAATTATTATATTATATTACTTCGTATTAAATTATGAGTTATCGCCGAGCGTGTTCTTGCCCCGTCATGTTTTGGTACAGTGAAAAAAGCTATGAAAACCTGCTAGTTGCTTTCTGAGTATTGACGACTATAAACCAGAATTTCAATTTGAAAAATGAGTAAAACTGAAAAAGAAACTATGAGTAAAAGTGGAAACAGAAATTGAAATTTAGCCTGAAGCTGAAATAATAAAACTGAAGTGGAACTCAAACTGAAAGTGGAAGTGAAACTAAAACTTGGACTGCAACTCAAACTGAAAGGTGAACTTGAACTCGAAGAGAATCTCAAACTCAACTTCCAGTGTTTGTTTACCTTCACTTCGAGTTGAGTTCAAGTTTTTCAAGTTTCATTTCCAGTTTTAACTTTGAGTCAGAATTGGGTCATTCTCACAGAAAGGGCAGAAGTGATGTCCAGAAGGTTTGTGGGGGCCCTCTTATGAATTTGAAGTTGGGCAAAATTTTAAATTGTACTATTTCACTTTTCGCAAAATGCGATTTTTTTTTGTTACGATCAATTAAGTCTTTCACTAAGAAAAAAAATTAAATGCGTCGATTTGTCATGGCCCTGTCCTGTCCTGGCAAGAGGTTCCCAACTTCAAGCTTCTTTCCTTTGTCTTTCCGATGCTACCAAATACCCGGCGCTTCTAGAATAGGTCAAAATTGGTCTCAAGATACCTAAATGACAGTTTTTATAATTTTAGAACGGAAAGATTACGGTACTGAGATGAAAATAGGGGTGTCCAGAGGTTTGCAGTCACGGCCCTGTCCTGTCAAAGAATTCGAATTTTCGCGGTCCTCTCAGGGTTTTTTCCGGATTTTCTTCCCTCCATCATTTTGGCACGAGTCTCAACGGTCCAGAACACCGGCTAGCTTTGGATTTTTGTCGAGATTTAACCCAGTGACGAGATAGAACGTCGGCCGGAACCTTGTTGGTCGGACACAACTGTCACGGCCCTGTCCTGTTTCTCAAAGTAGGTATTCAAACTTAATTTTTTTTACTTCTCAGTACCTCGTACGCAGCGTGGAGCAGTTTCGATTACGATAATAATTTTTGGAAAAAAAATTACTGTGTGGACAGGAGCGTCAAAAAACCTATGTTTTGTCACGGCCCTGTCCGTCACGGCCCTGTCCACATCTCTGAATTCGAGGACAGGGAAGGGATGAGGAGGACAGGACCGTGACAGTTCCAGCACTCTGCAGGACAAAATAGTTCCATTCTTCCCTCTTTTAGCTAGAATTTCGCCATTTTTAATCGGAATTTGAATAACTCAAAGTACTTCCGACATATTTGCATTTTTAGAGTTTTCAATTTTATTTTTTTCCGGCCTCAAAAATGAACCGATTTGAGCGTTCTTGGTCTTAAAATTGATTTTTTTTCCGGCCTAAATAAGGCAGCCACTGTTTGGATAGTTTTTGAATTTCACTTAGAACATTCAAGAGAGGGTTTCCAAATTTTTTGCGCAGAATTGGAGGAAAATTTTTATTTTGAAAACTCCAACCCGAAACTGCCCCTTTCTGTGAGAATGACCCAATTTCGTTTCAAGCTTGAGATTCCCTTTTAGTTTGAGCGGCACTTTTGTGTGAAAGTTTGATTTTTAGTTTGAGTTTCACTTCTACTTCGCGTTTGAGATTCACTTAGTTTGGTTCAAAGGGCACTTTCAGTTCGAGTTTGAGATTAACAGTTAATCTCAAAAAAGTTACTTTTAGTTTGATTGGCCCTTTCAGTTCGGGTTTTGGTTCCACTTCCAGTTTTACTTTCACTTAAGTTTGAGATTCATTTCGAGTTTGTAATCCACTTTTCGTTCGAGTGGCACTTTCAGTTTAAGTTTGATTTTCAGTTTGACATCCAGTTTTACTTTCACTTCAAATTCGAGATTCACTTCGACTTTGAAATTCACTTTTAGTTGCACTTTCATTTCAAGTTTAACTTGTAGTTTGAGTTTTAATTCCACTTTGAGTTTGATTTTCACTTTGAGTTTCAATTTCCCTTCGAGTTTGATTTTTAGTTCGCGTTTTTGTTTCTGTTCAAGTTTGATTTTTACTTTGAGTTTCAATTTCACTTCGAGATTGATTTTTAGTTCGCGTGTAAGTTTCACTTTCACTTCAAGTTTGATTTGCAGTTTGAGTTTTAGTTTCACTTAAAGTTTTACTCCAGTTTTACTTTCACTTTGAGTTTAAGATTAACTTCGAGTTTGAGTTTTAGTTTGGGTTACTTTCAATGTGAGTTGAAGGTTCACTTCGAGATTCAATTTTAGTTTGAGTTGCTCTTGTATTCCAAGTTTAAGTTGCAGTTTGAGTTTTAATTTCTCTTTGAGTTTAATTTTCAGTTCGAGTTTCTGTTTCTGTTCACGTTTGAATTTCACTTTGAGTTTCAATTTCACTTCGAGTTTGATTTTTAGTTCGCGTTTAAGTTTCCCTTTCACTTAAAGTTTTACTTTCACTTTGAGTTTTAGTTTCACTTCGAGTTTGAGTTTCAGTTTGGGTTTGAGATTCACTTCGAGTTTGAGTTTGGGTTACTTTCAATGTGAGTTTAAGGTTCACTTCGAGATTCAATTTTAGTTTGAGTTGCTATTGCATTTCAAGTTTAAGTTGCAGTTTGAGTTTTGATTTTAACTTTGAGTTTGAGCTTCGTTTTTAGTTTGAGTGGGTCTTTTAGTTCAAGTTTGATTTTCAGGTTTAGTTTGGTTTTCAGTTCGAGTTTTTTTCCCTTCCAGTTTCACTTTTACTTTGAGTTTGAGAATCACATTAGTTTAAGTGGTACTTTCACTTCAAGTTTGAGTTTTAATTCCACTTTGAGTTTGAACTTCACTTTTAGTTTGAGTGGCCCTTCCAGTTCAAGTTTTCATTTTCACTTCGAGTTTGATTTTTAGTTCGCGTTTAAGTTTCACTTTCACTTCAAGTTTGATTTTTAGTTTCACTTCCAGTTTTACTTTCACTTTGAGTTTGAGATTCACTTCGAGTTTGAGTTTTGATTTTAACTTTGAGTTTGAGCTTCACTTTTAGTTTGAGTGGGCCTTTTAGTTCAAGTTTGATTTTCAGGTTTAGTTTGGTTTTCAGTTCGAGTTTTTTTTTCGTTCCAGTTTCACTTTTACTTTGAGTTTGAGAATCACATTAGTTTAAGTGGTACTTTCACTTCAAGTTTGAGTTTTGTTTCACGTCCAGTTTTACTTTCACGTCGAGTTTTACTTTCACTTTTAGTTTGAGTGGCAATCCCAGTTCAAGTTTGATTTCTAGTTGGAATTTGAGTTTCACATCCTGTTTTTCTTAAACTTTCCTTTTGAGTAGCACTTTCAGTTCAGGTTTGATTTTCAGTTTAAATAAATGTCGAATTCCCTCTTTTTTGTATTACGTATTTTTATTTAGGACATCATCATGTTCCTAACTGCATACTAAGTACGTATTGCTTAGTATTAAATGAATTTATTTAAAAATATCGATAGGCTCCAGTCCAAAAAGCTAGTCAAGGCGGAAAAATTCCCCAAAATTCTAATTCAAGGAGATTTTGACACGGCCCATGAATGAATGTCGGGCGTGCTCGAGTGTTTCATTCATTCGCTCAACGACTGCCTCCACGATTTGCCGGTACAGGGGGGGGGGGGGTGTGGAAAATCTCCGACTTAAAAATTTCCGACTTTTATCGAAAATGCGAGAAAATGTTGATATTTTCATCGTAAAATGGGAAATTTCCTCATTTTCGGCACTCCGTCCGAAAACGGCAATTTTAGGTCAATCAGTTCACGTATTATTACGTATTGATTGCGCCAAGCACAAGAGCGCAACTCCACCGTGGCCCCGTATTGATTGAAGGGGGTGTCACCCGTCAGTGAACCCCAAGAGGTCGGCCGACATTCGGGGCCGCGGAAAAAATCGGTTTTTTGGGGCAATTTGGGTCGGAAATTATCGAATTTGAGCACCGAGACCGAATTGAGCGGAATTACAATTTTGAATTACGCTTAGCTTTAGTTTTTGCGCGCATCACCTTCGGCCTCGTCGACTTTTCGGTGAGTTTCGGTATTTCCAAACGCCTGCATGTTAGCGGAAAAGTATCATGTTTAATTTCCGTGGAAGTTTTCAATTTAAATGAACATTAGCGCCTTTGAGAATTACCAAATTTGCTTTTCGAAATTTGGCCCGAATTTATTGTGATTACAGAGTTCAATGTAGGGCAACCGAAGTGGGACTTTATGGTGATTTATGATTTGCTCTGTAAATTTATGCTTGCTAAACGACTTTTTAAAAAAATATTGGCAGGATACTCTCCACAGGAAAAGCTGCTCTATTTTAAATTAAAATGCTCCGTTTTTAATGTTAATTGTTTTTTACTAAATGCTCCGATCGGTTTTGCAAAACATTCTACAATTTTTTTTCTCGCTAAATGCAGAATTGAAATGCAGCAAATTGCCATATTGGGATTGTCAATAAAGAATGCATTTTTGACAATGCATAGTTTTCGAAATAGATACAATCTCAGATTTTTTGCAGAAAAAAATCATCATGTTATCTCATTTTTTGGGTTAGAAGATAAAAAGAGTCAAAAACTAAGTTTTAACGAGGTTTTTGAAGTTGGGGTTTTGAACAAAACCCAAAATCACTTTTCAATAAAACAATTTTCTAAACAATCTCGACCAAAGGAAAAGGTTTTCGAGGTTTCGGACCCCTTCACTATTGTGTTTTTTGTTAAGGCTCTTATGGCGTCTCATACAGCCATCAAAAAGTCATAAAAGAAGAGTAGATATTCCTTCGGGGAGAGAGACAGCGATGGGGGAAAGAAGCAGTAAAACAGTAAAAATAAAAGAGATACGAATTTTTATGATACCGGTAGCAGATTGAAAAACTTCATCCCAGTTCTGACAGAAGTTGAAAATTTTTGGATTTGAGATTTTTCTCGCGAAATCTCATCATCTCTCTTTTAATTTTTAAATTTAGGAGTTGCTGAAAAAAAAAATAATTTAGCATGTAGGTACCTGAGATAGTTAGTTTTTCAAATTCAGTAGCCACAGAGCAAATTATTTTTTCCAGCAATGAGGAACATGCACGAAAAAAAATAAACTGTTTTTTCGCCATAATATTCCTTGTTAGGCTTCAAAAATGGTGTTATGGTGGATGACGGTTCGGAAAAGAGGAGGGAGGCTTAGTAAAAATCGCAGATTTTTCGAGCGGGAAAATGGCCAGCAATGCTACACAGTGTAATGTCATCTTCCCGTGAACACCAGTGCTACCTCATCCGAGTTCATGTGTGTATGCTGTGATAGGACGGCGATAACGGATTTTTTGCCGTTACGTTAAGAAACTACGTGCAGTCACGTCCGCACAGTGACGTCATACGGTTAACCGCCAAATTCAAAAGGGCACTTTTCATTAGCGTTTTTCACCCGGAAAAATGTTGTTTTTTCGTTGTAGACCATCACTACATCATTTTCGCATCCTAAACAGCATCATTCTGGCGGAAAAAATGACTTTCGTTTTTCATGCATGTTCCTCATTCCTAAATTTTAAAAAAAATTTGAAAATTAAAAAAAAATCAGCAAGGAAGAATTTACACGAAAACTTTTTTCCAACAGATTTTGCGTTGGTGAGTTAGCACCATGGACCAGTACGGCGACGGCGGCATGGCGCCGCCCGGCCAGCGGCCCGCGCCAGGCGTCCGGCCCAAAGTCGACCCCGACGCCCTGGGCGAAGTCGACCCGGAACTCTACGGCGCGCCCAAGGAGGCGACGCACAAAATCCGCGGCAAGTCCGACATTTTGGAAATGCTCTGCGGCTCCAACGTCGACCAGGAACTCCTGACAGTGAAGACCTTCTATTTCTTCTTCTATTCGGCGTTCGGCTCACTTTTCCCACTTATGGGCATCTACTTCAAACAGATGGGCATGAATCCTGGCCAGTGCGGCTTCCTGATTGGCTCCAGGCCCTTCGTCGAATTCCTCTCGGCTCCATTCTGGGGCAGCCTTGCCGACAGGTGTGTGCACGACTTTCATTTCAGCCGCTATTTCAATTTTCAGAATGCTCTTTACCCTGAAGCGCCGAATGCTCTTTACCCTGAAGTGCTGAATTTTGTCCGAGTTTTTCTTCCGGAATTGAGCGAAAACGACCGTAGGCACGGAACTTGAATAAATTGACAGGTTGAGCGATTTTTTTCCAGGTATCAGCAGGGCAAAAAACTGCTGCTGCTGAGCCTCCTCAGCTGGATCTTGTTCACGCTCCCGCTCGGCTTCATTCAGCCGCCGGCCAAGAGCTGCGTCGTCTTCAATCAGACGCACGTCTACCTCGACACGCCGGAAGTGCGCGATCTGCGCAAGCGCGAAGCTCCCGAGTATTTCGTCGAAAATTTAGGTGAGGGAAATTCCGTTTTTGTTGTAAATCGAACTGGGAATTCCGATTGGAGGTTCTTGAGGGCCGTTGCAAATTTCTTTTCGACGAATTCTATCAAATTTCTTCAACTCGAGGTGTTTTTAATTGCTCATAATTCAGGACAGGGATTTCAATGGCGGGTAGAGAGAAAAACCGTTCGCTTTTTTCTATTCAAGACCAAACTGGTCGAGATTTTCAGAGATAGGTGTATCCGCTCAAGTTATGCCAGTCTGATTAATTTTTTACCATTTTTTACTAATTAGGTAACCCTTTTAATAATTAATTTTCTTGTAAGTAGGTACATATTAGTTTCAATTTACACCGTTTTTGTGATTTTTTCCCCTAATTTTTGGTTTTTAGCAACCATTTATTGGTCGAATTTCCACCTATTGGCACATGAGGAATCACGTATTCCACCTATGTGCACATTTTTCATGATCAATTTTTCGGATTTGTAAACATTCGAACTCTCTCTTTCAGTTCCTCTTCCTAGATTACATGTTAACGTGAGTACAAAATCGAGGATACGTTCGGCCGAACACGTTTGGCACACGGTTCGTGTCGCCCTTTGAAGTGCACTCTCTGGAAACAGCAGTGAAACTTCAAAGGGCATTTCGCTTCCCGGCTGGTTTATATTGTCGAAGGGCGGCGAAAAACCTTTGATAGCTCAAACCTCATACCTGTTGAACGAGTAGATGTTTTGAAGTGTACGGATGTAGGAGTAAGATAATTACCCTTTGCGCATGCGTGGGAGAGGCCTGTAATGGGATGCTAACTGATGTCAGCTGATCAGGGGTGCGATCAGACTGAAACAACTAAAATAAACTGAAACAACTCTCTTCTTCGCCGAGTTTTTGAAATTTTATCATACCTATCTCCATCACGGCTTGTAGACGGTTTTAAGCGGTCAAGCTCAGATGACCACCACAGTGAATAACCGCTTAGAATTGTCTCCAAGCCCTGATGAAGATCAAAATTTGATTATATCGATATTGAAAGCCCGGCAAAGGAGACAGTTGTTTGAGTCTGACCCCACCACCCTGATCAGCTCATTATTAGCATTATTCGGTGGTCGTCCATATACAGTAACCGACCTGTTGTTACCTGTTGTACTGTATTATTCGAGGGGAGAAGAAATTCCTTCAGTAGTTAACTGCATGGTTCGGAATTTTGAAGGTGCCATTGCTCCAAAAACGTCATTTTCGCTTTTCGCAGAGGAAATCGCTTTAATTGCGAGAAACATTTTTCTCACCCTCTTTCACTATACAGGTGGAGATGAACTGCTGATCAGGCACACCAGATCGATAACGCGCTTCAGGAGCGAGCCCGGCATATCGCCGCTGAACATAAAAGATATCCGATTGGTCAACTACGATGAGAAAGAGCAGAGTAGTTGGGTGAAACCGATTTTCTCCTCCATCGTCTACCGGACTCAGGTGAGGCCGAAATTTTTGAAAATTATCAAAACCTTTCAACACACCCTGGGGTAGGCCTATGTAACAACAAGTCGATGTTGTCCCTCCAAATGTTCGAACAGTCCCCCGGTTTCCCTCCTGCCATTTTTGCTTTCTTGGAGATGAAATAGTGCTATTTTCCGATGGCAGGACATCCAAAAAGCGTTCTTCCTCCTGCTCCTGTTGGTCATCATCGGGGAATTCTTCAGCGCACCAGCCATCACGTTAGCTGATTCAGCAGTCATCACGCTGCTGGGCGAGGATGCTGATAGGTACGCACTTCTCGCGTTCTTTTCGCCTTAATATTTCTTGCTAACTGTGAAAACGGTTTGAAACTGTTTTCGTGTTTCGATTGCAACAGGTACGGCCATCAGCGTATGTTTGGATCGCTGGGATGGGGCCTGGCCATGTTTTTCGTTGGGATCGCTCTCGACCATTCGACCGCCTTCCCCTACCACCCTTGCACTCCTGACACCAAAGAGAAGAATTACACCATATGTTTTGCAACATTTTCTGTGCTTATGGGTACGTTCGCTCGTTTAATGCTCAGCCCAGCAAATCATTTTCTTTATTTTTTCAACTGCTTCTTCTTCGGATTGATCACGATCTTGTAATTTGCTTCGCAGGGGCTGCCCTCATCACGGCAACTCAAATCAACTTCAAGTATGACCCTCCTCCTGAGCCGTCGCTGGAAATCGGCAAAGCGCCGGCACCCGAGCCGACGAGGGAGGACTTCCTGCAGCAGCAGCTGGCTCAGCAGCTGAACTGTCCGGCGCTTTCTGACACCTCAGCTGCACCAGCAATGCAGCCGCCTCCGAACGTCGGCAAGGTGCTAACACTTCTTCAGCCGCTGTCTTCAGATTCTTTCGCTTGTATTTTTTCTCAATAGATCATGGCTCGTATTCCGTTCTCATTTTGCAGACGCAAATGTTCGCCCAAACGATGCGCGAGATTCCAGAATGGGTGACGGTCCTCAAGCATTTCGCCAATCTCAAATGTGGCGCGTTCCTTTTCGTCGCCTGGTTCATGGGATTCGGCATCGGTCTCATTTTCACCTTCCTCTTCTGGCATCTTCAGGATTTCGGCGGCACCCCCACGCTTTTCGGCGTCGCTTCGGTCATCAATCACATTTCAGAAATCTTCGCCTATTTCTTCAGTTTCCGTCTCATTTCTCAGATGGGACACGTGAAAGTGAGCGTTCGCAATTTGCATTTCAGTATCTTTGATGCTTGAAGTTTTGGAGTGGAGTAATATGATGTTTGTACTTCCAGGTGCTATGCCTTGGCTTGGTCGGCAACATAGTGAGGTTTTTGTACATCTCCTACCTGAAGAATCCGTGGTGGGTCCTGCCGTTCGAATTCATGCAGGGTGAGTGACTAGTAGTGTCCAGTTTTCGTGATTCCAAGTAGTCTGAGGGCATTCGCCAACATTTTCGATGGGAGATTAATGGGTAACTGAGCTTGGTAACTTGGTCACCCACATCACCAGCATCTGTGCCCCGCTAATTTGCCTGCAGCCCAAAATAATCCAATGCGTTCCCTTGGTAATACCATTCCTTCGATGGCAGGAATCACTCACGCAGCCGTGTGGGCAGCATGCTGTTCGTACATCGCTCACAACACGCCTCAACATCTGCGTAGCTCAGCCCAAGGTGTACTCCAGGGCCTTCACCATGGCCTCGGTCGAGGATGTGGAGCAGTCTTTGGGGGCATATTCGTTTCATACTTTGGTGAGTTCACCTATCAGTCGAATCACCAATGATAAGAAATTTCTTGAATTCCCGTAAGATTGTCGTGTTTTCCAACTCTGCAGGCTCGACGGCCACATTCCGAGGGTACGGCCTTGTATGCCTTGTCGTCCTGGGAGCTTTCATCTTCATCAATTTCTACAGAAAAGACGAGGGTTTCATTTCAAACATTCCGGTCACGGAGGACCCGCACCAGGTAAGGCGTAGCGACGTTACTTCTATGGTTTTTAGAGCAACAATGATTTTCAGGAGCCTAAAAACTGTCTTTCCTTCAGGTTGCTGAAGAAACGGCCCACCTTGCCCCTCATGGGGTCCCGAGTAACCCCATCCCGCGTGCACTGTCGAGTACGCGCCTCCACGAATTGGCGCAAGATGGCCAGGGTTACGGGTCAACATACTCGACAACCTCCGAAGGGACCCTCGGGCTTCCTGGCCAGCAGTACCAGGCGCCACAGCCAGCCGTGCCCCAAAAACCTGGTACGAAGATTTCAGATACCTACTACACTCATATTCCACAATATTCTTGCTCATCACTCGTGTCATTCATTACTTGTGCCACTCATTACTCGGATCTCTCATCACTAGTATCACACATTACTTGTGTCACACATTACTCGTATCAATCATTGCTCAAGTCACTCATCACTCGTGACATGCATTACTCGGATCTCTTCACTCGTATCACTCATTGCTCATATCACGGTTACAGCTGTCACGAACCCATTCCTGGCCGACGCGGGCGCCACTGCTGGCTCGACATACAATTACCAGCAGCCTGCGCCGACGCAGCAATATGGAACCCAGCAATACGGAGCGCAGCAATACGGCGCACAGCAGCAATACGGTGCCCAGCAATATGGCAATCAGCAGTACGGGCAGTACCAGTGAATGGGTTGAATGCCTACTTCAAGGTGAATATTATCTATAAATACGAATTTTCTCCAAGTTATTCCAGTTTTCTTGGAATTTAACAACTTTCCAACGTGTTCGCAGGTCTGGATTCAAATTCTACCCTTCAACCATATCGTTCTGTTAATACAACGAACCCGCGTTTTATGAATTTCACATGCAATGCTGAATTGAATTTAGTAGAGTTGTTGCATATGCAAAGGTGCCATTATGGGGTCGTCGGACGTCGTGTTATAACACACGGATAAAAATCATTCAGGTACTGATACCTAGGAAGAGTCTTCCTATCGCGTAATCGTTCTGGAATCTCTAATTACCAATAGGCAACAACTCTCATGATTGGCGGAGTCGACTACGTTTATGCTATTTTCAGTATCAAAAACAAACGCCATTCAACATTTTAAGGTCGTATCGCCCGGAAAGCACGTCAGACTGTTCCCCTCCACATCCGGCAGACCCTTTCGGACAGACTGACTCTATGGTAATTTCGACATGCAAATAATTCGTGATTTTTCCAAGAAACTAGGTTCCTTAGATGGATAAAAATGCAGGTGCGCCAAAGTGAACATATCCATAGGATCAGCCAATCAGAAAATCGGGTCTGTGTGTCAGAGGGATGGGGAGGGGGTCTGACGTGTGGTACGGGCTTCAGACCTCGTAGCATCTCGAATACAGGGACCCTATTCTGTAAAGTATTCGCATTGAATTGCTATATTATCGATACAGTAATATGGATTTGCCATGGTAACGCTATATGGAATAATTGAGTACCGATGTCTTGACTATGGTGTCTTTTTGAGTAAGCGTAAAATCATTTTCGGGCCAACAACATAACAAACAACTAAAACCATGATGACACAAACTCGGGCAGTAGATAACCTATTTCGCCGCCTGTTTAAGTATCAAAAAATGATTATCGTCTGCATGGAGTTTCGACTTTGTGGCTATGCCATGGCAATACTACAGATAGAGAGAAGCCGTACTATAGCGATACGATGTCCAGTTGATTGCTGAATAGGCCCCAGCTTAAAAATGTTATCGAATCGCCGTCTCTTATCGTTTTTAGAGGGTAGACTATGAATAAAGACGCGTATATTTTGAAACGACGCATCCCCGACGAGAGCGCGTCGTATTCTGCGCGAAAAACAATAATTGTTACCCGAATCGAGGTTACCCATTTTTGAAATTTGGGATGTTATTTTTTAGCAAAAAGGCATCAAGAGAAAATGTTCCCTCGTTCGAGGCGCCTTAGGTAGCAAATAACATTTTTGGGGTCCCCGAAAAATTTAACGGAATTTCATTCACTCAGAGTTAGGAAAATGTGTTCATGCCATTGTTCTTCCTTCCTAGTATTACCCCAGCAATTCAGTAGCGCTAAAATTTACCTAACGTTTCGTGTGCCTTTCCGCCTATCCTGATATTCAAAATCGCACCGCACGTTTTCGAATTTGAATCATAGTGAGATGAAAATTTTAAAATTCCGCATTTTTCAAAATGTAGCGCTATTTTTCTTCCCCGTATGTGACTACCTACCTACGCTTTTCAAATCACGTTTAGCGCTTGTTACAGTGTTTTGTGATCGGACGTACATATCAGTTATTCACATATTTCCGTTCCCGTTGAACTTACACGCATTTAATCGTAGTTTATTTTTTTGGCACGCCGGAGAAAATTTATTTTTCGAGATCGTATCCACCCCACTTGATGGACACGAGACTATTTTTATCCTACCAACTTATATAGATTTTCGAATATTTTCAAAAAAGACCGAGAATGTCAAAATTGAATTGAAATTCTGGGGAATTGTATCGAAAAAAACTCGATTGGTTTCGAATTGGACAATTGAGCTGACAATTTTCCGTATTTTTGGTTTCCTAACGAGTTTCACCCGTTTCGTCACCCAACTGCCACCCTAGGTATCCCCTCTACTGTTGACAACTGCCACCCCACTCCAATCTTTACGTGACTGCCGGGTGGCAGTCACGGGTGGAGGTCTATTGTTAACAACTGCCACCCCATTCCCGTTTTTCACCCAGCCGCTACACTAGTCAGCAATTCATTGGTTTGGTTAAGAAATTTAACTCGACAGATATTAGTTAAACGCGTTTTCATGTTTGCTGCCAACTTTCCTGCGTGAAACGATCGTCCAAAATGGCAATTTATGAAACGACGGAGGAATAGCTTTTTTCTAGAAAAATGTACCTATACCTACACCAAAAAGTGGGATTTAATTTCTTGCATCTATGAAAAAATTGCGGTCATCAACAAGCCGTCTATTTGGAGCAAAAGTGGCGGGTTGTGAGAAATATTGGCAGTTTTGGTAAGCCAGAGTTACCTATCAAATTTTTCAAATAAAAAAATTAACAAAAGATAATACCTACAGTTTCATGTATATTCGTAAGTGAAATATAGCTTAGATAAATCACGTTTAACGGTCGATTACGCTTCGAATTGATTTTCACAAAGAGCGTCGCGTGGCCTAAGGACGAAATTTAGTTTAGGATATTTCCAGGTTAAGGATTGTTCAGTTTTTTGCCGATTGTTTGGCATTGCCAGGTTAAACTTTCTATTGATCGTAGAATCGACAGCACCATACCAAAGAAAATTATTGTATAAAGTTGATGTAAAATAATTTTTAGGTATACTTGAGTAAGCTTCAAAATATATTGGAACACAGTATCCGTATTTTTAGTGCGCAATTTCGATTTATGCAATAATGTAATAAGTTATAAAGCAATTTATTATTTCGGTCCGAAATTCAATCAGATTCAAGGACACGTGCAAAGTGTATAGAATGATAGCAATTATTGTATTTTATTGTTAAATAAATGTTCGTCAAATAATATAAAGTAATCACGTGTAATTCTGATCCTCGCTCAATTTCGACATCATGAGTGTGAGATCACTTGACTATCGTTACCAATTTTGTATTATATCACTACGTTCATTAGTGTTGTGTAAAAATCTACCAGATGCATATAATATTATTAGGTAAATGAATAACTATTATCGTTAACATAATCGTACGCCGAGGTTGGGAAAATATGATATTCACCGCGGTTACTGTAAGTAAAGCGGCTTGGATGTGAAAACGTTTTAATTGTAACTGTGTAATAAAATTAAATAAAAGTTGAAGCATTGTTCGGAGTTTGATATCGACGGTAAAGAATCAACGCGGCCTGAGGTTGGTGAAATGCATTGCTACGAGGACGTCGAATTAGATAAACAATAACAAGATTACCGCAGGCCACCTGCGGCAAGTTTGTAATCCGGCCCGCCTGGACCCGGTGATGAAGGAGTTTGCACACTCCGAACTACAAGTTCAAAAACTCATGATGAGGGCCATCAGGTCGAAAGCGCTCGAGCTTTAATGGTCTCGGGATTAAGTCGTCAAACAACTCTCATCTCTCCGAATGGAATGGGATTGGAACAAATGGAGTTGAAATAAAATTAATCTTGGTCAGCCAAATAATTTAAAATACAGACATACTAAAATGCGGTATGTACCAATATAATAAAATTTATTACCTATTTATTACCTATTAAATAGGTAATAAATAGGTAATAGATAATAGGTAATAAATTTTATTACCTATTTAATAGGTAATGCGTATCCATCGCTTACCTTATCTCTGGCGCTGCGATGGCCCCATGGCTACTCGCCTGTGAACGTGCAGGCTTACCTCGGAACAGCCTGCTGAAGTCCAGAGTGCAATATGGGGTGATCTAGTCCGCCAGTGCCACCACAATCAGGATTTTCAGGGCTGTTGCGAAGAATGAAATTTCTGTGACGGGAAAAAAATGGAAATTAAGTCACTTCTCGAGCCGATCGATTAGGTAAGTTTTTGCGACCGAAAGACATCCGTTTTGACAAGTTTTGATTCTTCAATCAACGATTTTGTGTCCAGATTTTTGTGGGGAGATTTGCCCATGGGAAGCATTTTTTCTACTGTGGATCATTTCATTCTCTGAAGGGAAAAATCAGGCGAGGACAATACGTTTTAGCGGCAATTTTATAATTTCTTTTGGGTAATTAGGAACTTTTCTTCTTGCCACAGGAATTTCATTCTTCGTGTGGAATTGGCAGACTAGAGAGCTAGTGCCAAGAATTAGCCGCCATTTTGCTTTGCGTAGGCGTAGCGAGAAGTTTAGTTCAGAATTTACCCACTAGGAGTGCTGTCCCGGTTTTCTATTCCTCTCTCCCTCACTCACGCCGGTCACGGTACGGCACATCTCTCTCACACTTGACGGTTTTCTCGGAAGTCGCCTAACGCTAGAATTGCCAACCTGGCGGTTTTCCCGACTGATTCAAAGGGGGAAATTTCTATGTGACCACACCGAAATATGGGATTTCTCGCAGTTTCGTGGAAGATGCTCCAATTTTATGAATTATGTACCTATGAATTATGTCGGTACCTATTTTCGTGGAGGTAGCTATCATGATGTATTTCTGACGATGCCTGGAAATCAGGTGAATGCTCATGAATGAAGCAGCTTCCCAAAGCAGGGTGAAGATGGAAAATCAATACTGTTTAATCGTTTTTGCCAAGACAGGAAAATCAGGTAATTTTAGAAATTCAGTAATATGGTCGTTTTGTTAGATTGCGGTTTGTCGAACTATATTTCTTCGTATTTGAGTTTGGAAAACGTTTGAGCGGGAAAAATCGTGAAACAGCGGAATTTCGAGGGTTAGTCGGAGGGATTTCATCAACTACAATTTGCTACCTTACCCGCTACCCAACGCCTTGAGTCGGGTAGGCTGAACAGTGTTGCCAAGTTGGGGGGTTTGGGGGTGAAATTTTTTGGGGGTTTTTGCGGAGGTTGGAGGGATTGGTAAAAAATTGAAAAATAAATAAATACCTAACAGCTAAGTACAGCAGATAAATGACAGCTAAGACCGCACAGCTATTTGGTTTGAAAGATAGGTACTCAAATAAAGGCTTGAAGGAGATTTAGATTGAAGTTTTGACTGACTCTGGGAACTACAGTTGTCAAAATAATTTGTCAAGTTTAGAGGTTCGTAGGTTTATAAATAGGATGATGGGAAGTCGGAAAGAGGTTCCAGGTACAATTTAAAATTCTAGATGTATGATATGGTCCTATTTTATGTGGAATAGTTTATTTTTAATTCCTCCTCAACTTTTGGGGGGTTTTCGGGGATTTGTTTTTCCACATTAAATGTGGGAAATCTCCAAATTTTGGGAGGATTTGGGGTTTTTGACCCTGTCTCAAGGGTTTTTGACGGCCTCACCTTGGCAACACTGTGGCAGAACGAAGTGTGAGTGCGGGTCGCCACTACATTGCCGGATCGCCAGAAATTGGTAAACATTTCGAGTATTTTTATTTTCGTACCGTATCAGAGCAATAATTTCCTCTGGAAAATTCGGCGTCTGAGTGAAAACGAAATTGATCTGAGCCTTTTCACCAGCGCCCGATTTTGACGATTCTGTTGCCTTCGTTGTCCGCCATTCACCGACCTGGCGTTCCTTGTAACGCTCGTATCGTCTCACCTCAAGAAAATTTATATTCTCAAGAAATCCAATCGTCCGATTTATTTTAAATTATTTTCGAAATTTCCAATTTTACGGCCCGCATCGCTGAAAAATAAGGGCTTTGATGTATTTAGGTTATAGTCGATTTTATAAGCTTCGTGTGGGCCAGTTGTACAGGGATCGACCAGCGTTCTCCTCCATGATTTTTTTTTCTCAGGCGTAGGGAAAATTTCCCGCCGTTAATTTTTCTATTTTCCTCGACGCGACTTCAAGCGCTCGCGATTTGACGAATTTGGTGGGAACTAGGTCGATATTCTTGTGACGAAATTTTCAAATTTTCTTCCAAGAAGTCGATGAAAAATTCCTACTTGCCACAGACACACAGTACTTCCGGTATTTTTCGTATTATCGGCTGGTTGCCCCATGGCGCTTATTGCCCAAGATTAGTTGACTCAATTGATTGGTAAAATAATTTTTCTCATGCTTGGGGGCTGCGAACTAATAAAAAAAACTTGCCCCAAAAAAATTTTAGCCAATGCATTAAAAACGCTGTTTGTAAGATTTGCTAGGGATTTGGTGTCAGGCGATCGAATCAATCAGTTGATCTAGAATGTGATCTATTATTGTATTGACTATCAATACCTTTATTCGTCATCCACCCCTAATGACTTACTCCCCCATTCCCACTGACCCATTTTATTGAAAAAAAAAAGTAAAAAACTCCAGTTACAAAAAGTTACAAAAAAGTCCTATGTTATAGAGTTGGAGTACCGGAATCGCCGCCATTTTTGAGTGAGAAATCCGAGACCGTACAAAAGCCCGTACAAAAGCGGTTATTCAAGTGGTGTGAACTTGACCGTTAGAAAATTTAACACGACAAAAGATGTTCTTTTACCAACTTTATTGAATCAATTTTTTACTCATTAAAACCCCATAATATTTTTAATAAAAAGAAACTATGCTAAGTAGATTGGGCTAAGTAGAGTAGGTTGGGTTATTATTGACATTGGGTTATTATCGTCATATTATAGGAGTCAAAATTTGCATACAAATAAAAGATGTACTTACAAAAAAAAAAAAAACGCCTTTGGAATCACGCGATCAACATTTTGATCAATAGACATAGGTAGATGCTTTTATTCGGTGATACAAAATCATTTATGGTGTAATGGTCAATGGTGGTTAGGTGGTACGTTTTCACAATGATCAATAAATAGGGATGGGAAAAAAACGTGAAACCGTTTCGGAGAAACGGTTTCATAAGGAAAAACGATGAAACCGTTTCAAGTAGCCTGAAATAGCCGTTTCAAAAAAAACGAAAGACCAGAAACAAACGAGTCATTTCCCCGTTCCGGTTTCTCCGTTTCATTCCATTACGGATGTATGGAATATGGATGCATGAAGAAACCGAAACCGAAGCAGAGAAACGAACCGTTCATCTCAGCCAGCTTCAGTTCTTTTGAAACGTACGTTTCATTCATGGATCACATTGAGGCCGAAACAGTTGTTTTGAAACGGTTTCGCCGAAACGGTTTCATGGTAAGACGAAACTGTTACATTTCGTTTCTTGAAAGGAACTGAAACGCCCATCCCTATCAATAAATATAAAAAAAAACAACGATTAAACAAAATAGTGATACCCAGTGGTGAGGCCTTTTCGGGACAATGCCTTCCCAATCGTTCCCGAAGAACTAGCATAATATAATATTATCATCTTAGGGGCCGTTCAATAATTACGTAAGGACATTTTTCGGATTTTTCGATTTTTTTGTATTAAAACTTAAATTATCGATACCAATCTTCAGGTTTTCTCATCGCTGAATAATTCGCCACAGTTGCTCGAAAATGGCAAGGAAGAAGGGTGCGACGAAATCAGCAGCAGCAAAAGCGGAAAATGCGGAACCCGCCGCCGAAAACAGCGAAGCGAAAACCGACGGAGAAGCGTCGCCGACTGCCAACGGCGATTCCGTGGTAATTATTGTTAATTTTCGAGCTTATCTTACACTATTGAGATCAAGCTGTGTCAATTATAGCAAAAAAAAATCATAATTTACCTTGAAAACCGGATATTTACAATGAAATTATTGTCGGTTGGTGAATTTTCCAGAAAAAAGAAACCACTCAAGGTACAAAGCGTAAAGCACCCAAAGATGACTCCCCAGCCAAAAAACGAAAGGTAGGATTGAATAATCCCTTAACAATTTTTTAGTGTTTTTCTTTCGTTTTTCGTAGCACTGAAGGTATACTCAATTTTGAATTGCAGGCGTCGCTGAACGGCGTAACCGCTTCAAGCAATTCGAGGCCCAAAAGAGCGGCAGTAGTTGCGGTGAGTAGAAATCAGCACCGGTGCAAAAGTAGTTTTTTCAAATTGATATCATTACTAACATTTTTTTATTTGACTTTCAGGCGGCCACAAAAGCCAAAGTCGTTAAAAAGAAATCGCCAAAAAAGCCCGTCAAACGGCCTGCCAAAGCTAAACCTGAACCCAAGGATTTTGAGGTGAGCTATGATAATCTATAATTGATTTATGTACTGGAATGTCTTCGGAAAATCGTTAGTCGCACTTGGACATTTGCCCGGTGGGCATTTGGACATTTGCCCGGCGGGCGCTCGGACATTTGCCTGAAAGGCGTTGGCCATATGCCCGTCAAGCGCTCGGCCATTTGCCCCAGGCGGGCGCCCAGACATTTTCCAGGTGGGCGCTCGGACATTTGCCTGACGGGCGTTGGACATTTGCCTAGCGGGCGTTTGGACATTTGCCCAGCGGGCGCTCGGACATTTGCCTGACAGGCGTTGGCCATTTGCCCGGTGGGCGCTCAAAAATTGGCCTGGCGGGCGCTCGGAAATATGCCCAGCGGGCGTTCGGCCATATGCCCGTCAAGCGCTCGGCCATTTGTCCCAGGCGGGCGCCCAGACATTTTCCCGGTGGGCGCTCGGACATTTGCCTGACAGGCGTTGGCCATTTGCCTGACGGGCGTTGCCCATTTGCCCGGCGGGTGCCCGGACATTTGCCCAGCGGGCGCTCAAATATTAGCCTGGCGGGCGCTGTGACATATGCCCGTCAGGCGCTCGGCCATTTGCTCGTAATCAAACTCAAAGTGAAGATCAGTTTGACTCAAACTTGAACTCAAACTGACCGACTTGACCACTTTCCAGCTAAATTGGGTCGAGATTTGGACCAGCTTGATGACTTTAGTCGGATCAGGTCAATTTTCGGTTTGACTTGATGCATGTTCATCAAGACCAGGTCGATATACAGGACGGGGTTTGTGACTGGGTCAAGCTGAGGGACCGGCTCGATGTCCAGCCGGACCGAGTCGATGTTCTTTTGGATTGACGCTGAGTTTTTGGTTTTCAGGTGGAGTCAATCCTCGATTCGCGGGTGAAGAAGGGCAAAACGGAGTACAAAATCAGGTGTGCATCGATTAATTGGAATTATCAATTACGGTCGGCGTTTTCGGTACTTAATGCGATATTGGCGGCCATCTTTGAAAATTTTATAGGCAATTTTCTGAATTCCCTAGATTGTCTCGCGCTAACTGGATTACCAAATTGTTTCAGGTGGAAGGGATACTCGGCGAAATCGGATACGTGGGAGCCTGAGAAGAATCTCTCCTGCCAAGATCTCCTCGCGGCATTCAAAGACGAAAAAGAAAAAGAGGTAAACGAATATTTAAGTTCTCCTCTCTTTCATCGCTGCCTGGTGGCGATTTGCAAAAACTAGGAACCCCTTAAACCCACGGAGTTTTGATTTTTCAACAATTTTTTCTACCAATTCTTGTTTTTGTTGCAGAAGTCGGACTAAAGGTTCTCCAAGATCTGGTCGACGTTCGGCGTAATGTAAAAACATTTGATTTACGATTTTCCGAAGGAATGATTTTGAGTTGGTTTTCCAAGACGTAATGTATATTGTAGAAACTATCCTGTTCAGTTCAAGGACATTGTGCGATCGCGGTGAAGACGGCGACCGGATTTTTACACTCGTGGACATTTAGAAAGGTGTATTTTTCAAGCACTCCACCTAAAAAATTGACCTGCCATCGTTTTCTGAGGATGGCGGAAAAAAAAATTTTGTTGACTTTATTATGCAATATTAACCGTTTTTTTCGGTTTTCAAATTCGAAGACCCTTCGATGCCACCCGGGTTTCAGCGGCACTTGGCGGTTTTTCTAAAAATCCAGCCTCCCCCACCCCCCCTATTGTATAGTGAATGATCGGATAAGTCAGCATACTTATCATAAGTATCCGATGGCTGAAACGGGGTTTGACTTCTATTCGTCGAAGGTGCAATGTTATAATTTCAAAAACACTACGAACCATTCTAATAATAAATTATTCATACAATCTCAAAACTTATCATGTTCCGCTCGTTATCCCCCGAATTCAGCATGAATTCCGGCGGTCCCATTTCCATGGATATGTCGGGGCAGACTCAAGGGACGATTTTTTTTTGCTGGTAAAACAAAAAAAAAAGGTATATAACGATAGGTAGGTGCCTCGAATTGTCATCAACTCAAAACTAGTCACGCACTTGTGTACGATGAATTTGATTGCTAAACCGGGCGGAGATTTTTTGCGTGTGTTCCAGTTTGTTAACAGCCCAATAAATACACGTATTCAAACCAGTTGACTGATGTTGGTCGAATTTTCCGAGATTTACAATCGCTCGTTGGTTTTTCTCAGCTAAATCCAGAACAACAACCTTTTCCATTACTTTATTACTGAATTGCAAAAGCTTTGTTCATTGGGATACTTACGATCCATTTTCATTGTGCATCCAGAAAAATTTTTCCCGGCACTCAAAAATAGATTTTTTGCCTCGCGATTAAGGGATTTCGAAAGTCAATGCGATTGCAAACTGAGAATGTAGTTTTTCCAAATAAATCTTGACAAAGATCCTCAATTTTAAAGTTTTTTTTCTGAAATTTAGGGGATTGTTGGGAGAATAACACGTTGAACGGTTTAATTTGGTTAGTTCCTCTCGTCGAGGGCGGCAGGGCACGCCTGGAACAACTTCGGTTTTGGGCCAAATTAGGGGCCCCTTTGGTGATAAGAACCGCCGTTTTAACAGTAACTATCGTTGCTATGACGACTGCCGTAACCATAAAACCGCCATCGTCACAGTTGCTACCATGGCGACCTCTGTTTCATCCGCGTTGCTAGTAGCTACCGTTGCTATAATGGCCGCCATTAGCATAGCTACCGTCGCTATGACGACCGCATTGGTTTCTTGCTGTTGGCATGGAAGTCGCCTTCGTCATGTTGTTATGGTAGCTACCGTTGCCATAGTTACGGCACATTGACTTTCGAATGTTTCTTGTTTGCCACCATATTTACAATTCGCAAAAAAAATAATAAAACCCGCAGAGCAATTTAATTAACGATAGAAAAAGGGAATTCTATCATTTTCGAAATTCGCAATTATAAAATTAGTCTACCTATTTTTCTTTGATCATACTTTTAGAAATTAGTCGTCATTTATCACTATTACAAAGCTAAGTGTAAGTTTGAATTCTCATAGTACAACACTTTTGGTTTTTTATCGATTCGCATTTTTCATTCACCTTTTCCTCACTTCATTAATGGAAATTTTCATTCCGAAATTCAATCTTTGATTTTCTTTACTGCGGGCGTACCGACGGCCCAGCGCTTTCGCCAGTACGACCCTCCTCATATTTCTCCAGCCGTGGATGGCCGGAAAAAATTGATAAACCCATGCATGCACTTACCCCAAAAAAAACGCACTTACCCCAAAAAAACGCACTTGGGACGCCAAAAACGCATTTAAACCAAAAGAACGCACTTACCTACCTCAAAAAACGAACTTCCCCAAAAAACGCATCTACCCCAAAAAACGCATTTTCCCTAAAAACGCACTTACCTAAAAAAGAACGCATTTAAAACGCTAAAAACGCACTCTTCTAAAAAAAACGCATATACCCCAAAAACGCATTTTAGACGCCAAAAACGCATTATAAAAAAAAACCGCTTTTAGGACGCTACAAACGCACTTACCCCAATAAACGCATTTACTCCTAAAACGCTCATAAATACCCCAAAAAACGCACTTTCTTAAAAAAAAACGCATTTACCCCCCAAAAAACCACTTTTAGGACGCAACAAACGCACTTACCCCAAAAAACGCTCTTTTTCCTAAAAAAACGCACTTACCCCAAAAAACGCTCTTTTTCCTCAAAAAACGCACTTACTCCAAAAAACGCATTTACCCCAAAAACCGCATTTACTCCAATACGCTCATAAATACCCCAAAAAACGCACTTTCTCCAAAAAAAACCGCACTCACCCCAAAAGCGCACTTCTCCCCCCCACAGCATTTTTCCCCGAAAAACGCTACCCCCAAAAAACGCTCCTACCTACGAGTAGAGACTCGAAATACCGACTTTCCCCATGCCTATTTCGAGTCAGAATTTTCACTGCGAATGTCGACGGTAGATTGTACGGGGGTGGGACGTGTCATGTTAAATAATGAGATTCAGCTCGTTTCCGCTGAATATGAGGACAGTGGCGGTCCCTGGTGGGAGAACGAGGCATTCCTAAGCCGGCCCCGCCATAAACCGTCGCCTGGGGACCCATAAAGTGGTCTATCGACATTCTATGGCCTCGTTGCAGTAGCCATAACCATGAGATGTATAATAAGTCACCATTATCAACATAACAATGTATGGAGAAATTGGCGAGGGAATAACCTCTGTTTTAACGTAGGCTTTTTACTTTTATTCCCCGGCTCAGAAACCTATCGAGCTTTATTGTTCGAATTTGAGTTTGAAATTCCATTTGAAACTCTATTTATGTGTATGGTGTTGACCCTTGTCCCCAAGAGAAATTAGTTAGATACCTGCTCTCTTTTTTCTCGTATTATTTTCGTGTTTTTGACTTTGCATCAGTAAAATAGCCTTAATGCCCCTAAATTTTGGAGTAATCACAAAAATAAGGATATCTTTGAAAAGGCCGTTAAATTTCCCACAACCTTGAGGTATTGGCAGTTTTTTAACGTCAAGTCAAGCCAGCAGAAAACTGGGTCAAAGATGAGAATTGCTTGATTTATAAAAATCGCCTCATATGCAACGCGCGTTTAAGACCAGAAAGAAATCGAAAAATCCCGCGCACGTTTTGAGAAAACTGGCCAAAAATGTCAGCTTTCTGACCGTATAATCATTTTTGGATTTACCACTCTCGTTAGATGAGAAATAGAGGTTTGAATGCTGAAAACGCGAATTTAGGCTGAAATAGCTCGATTTTTGCTTGGGTTTGGTTTTTTAAGGCACTGTTCTAATAATTTACGGACATATTGGGTAAAGATTCTTCGTAATTTTTCACTCTGAATCCATTGGCAGCACTCTCCTTTTCCCAAGAACCCTCCGAAATGGTTTTTCCGACTAAATGGTAGCAGAGCCAGATTCCAGGAGTTATCGAGTTAATTAACCACAATTTTGATGCGTTTTCATTAACTGAGATATATCTGCCTTGAAAAATATGAACCAAAAAATTTTAAATAAAAAAGTTGGGTACTTACTCAATGAACGGCCGATCCGCAGTCGGAAGTTGTGAGGGAAATGAAATTTCTTCGCATTTTCTCGAGATTTTATTACGGATTTTTGAGTCCCCCAACGCATAAGCAAATCCACATTGACTAGAAGAGTATAGTACATACACGCCTAGACATGTTCACTTATGTCTTCAAGCTTAGATTATACCCCGATTCCATCGTTCGAAAATACGGCGGAAGAGAAAAGAAAAATATTTATTTACAAAATATCCATCGCTGGCACTCGTTTTTTTCTCATTTAGATAAAAATTTATATTTACAAAAATTTAAAAATTCTCCCTCTCCTGATGAGCACCTTGCTTCGTTCGGCTGTAGAAACTCGCCGAAATGATAACGGTTAACTGTTCGTAGATTGTCTCGTGGTATGCGGAAAATTGTCCATAAACGTCGAAGCCGTCAATTTTACAATGTTCATTTCTCTCGGATGAATTTCCGTAGACATTTTTGGAAATTCGGGGAAAATCCCTCCGACGGCTTCGAATTTCGAAAACGAAGTCTAGATTCAATTCTGAATTTTTGCGATAACGAGAAATAAGGCCATTCATGATATGGTAACAATTACGACGAATGCTTGCAATATTTATGGGAAAAATGCTAACCTATAAATATAAACCCTGAAAAAAAAATCTGATAACCAAAAAATGATGTCGAGACTAATATCGATTTTGTAACTAAAAAAAAGAGGCTACAGCTGGTGGGTCGCCAAAGTCGCTGATTTTGCGTTTAGAAAACCAAATTTTTGGGGGCAGAATAATGAGATATATATTGAAAATGTATGTACGAATGTAATGTTCGAGGCCGCCAGCCAGTCGCCTGAAATTTTGGTTTATTTTGAGACGAAATGCGGTCAAATTGTGGCCAAATTGTCTTTTCACTCCCTCATTTCTCCAAAAAAACAAATTTCAAAAATAATTCTTTTTCATGCGCAAATTCTTCGTGCAGGCTCTTGATTGCATTAAAAAAATAGCAATAATTAAAAAATTCAAAAAAAAATTTTTTTTCACGCTTCTCTCCCTCTCATTTTTCGGAAATTTTCAAAAATGAACGATCAGCCAGCTGTGGCCCTTTTGAAGATTAATAAACTGATAAATACGTAATATATAGGTGGGAAATAATTAACGATATTATTAGTCAGTTCAAAGACGGCGGCAATCGAGATAATCTAGAATAAAACTAACTTGGGTACACCGAAACTAACATAAGTCTTACAGTAGGAAATGATCCAAAATATAATTTCTTGAATTGAGTTGAAATTTTGACTGTTCGTCCATAAAAATCGCTTTCGAATCTTTCGTTACAGTTCGAAAAACTAGAAGTTCACACTGGTAACTTCGATCGGTTGACGGTGCTCTGCTACCAATTGCACAGTTTTCCAATGTAACGGCCATCTTGGAAATCATTAAATGAAAAATTGGATAATGGATTTTGGAATTGATGCTTCTCTGAGTTGGCTCCTCGAGTTTTCCAGAATGTTCGGTTTCTGCGTCCGTTTTGGTACATTTTTTGCCAAGTTCTCATTGGAGACCCCGAGTATTGCACTTTTTTGGAAAGCCCGCGTCGAGATCTGCCATTTTCGGAGTCGAAAAAATGTCTAAGCATGAAAAATGCGAAAAAACGTCAAAATATGCACAAAAGAAGTCAAAATTTGCCAAAAAAAAATGTTCAAACATGAGATGAAGAATTAACGGAAGCCAAAATGCTAGGAGATCCAGATGTGGAAGCATACCATGCTCCCCCACTCCCAAAACCAATCGATTGAGACCTAATTTCAGATTTGCAGCACTCAAGATTCGAGAATCTGAAAAGCTGACGTATTCCGAAGAAACTTTTGGGATTGAATTTTCAAAAAATGATTTCCAAATGGCCGTAAATTCACTCGGCTTTAGAGCGCAACTTTCGCTTCGCGTTTGCGCGCGCCCGATTTCGGCGAGTCTTTCAAACAAGTCAATTTGGCGAGGACGAGGAACAACTGAGGACGACGAGCCCGACGCTTTTCGTCCTGCCGGCGGCTCCGCTAGGACGAATCCTTGGGACGCGAACTGTCGACGACGACGCTTTTGGGCAGTTCGGAATCGTCCGACGTCGTCTTGGACAGGCATTCGCGGACGGCGGACAGGATTTTGGCGACCCGACGGTCCAGAGCGACGAGGTGCGGCTCCCACAAAACCGGCGCCACCGGGTCGGACGCCATGGAGTCGCGCATGGCTCCGCTTAGCTTCTTCTCGCTCGTGTGGTACCTGGAACAAAATTTGGGCGAATGAGGAACATGCATGAAAAACGAAATCCATTTTTTCCGCCAGAATGATACAGTTTAGGATGCGAAAATGATGTAGTGAAGGTCTACAACGAAAAAACAACATTTTTCCTGGTGAAAAACGCTAATGAAAATGCCCTTTTGAATGTGGCGGTTAACCATATGACGTCACTGTGCTGACGCGACTGCACGTACTTTCTTAACGTAACGGCAAAAAATCCGTTATCTCCGTCCTATCACAGCATACACACATGAACTCGGATGAGGTTGCACTGGTGTTCACGGGAAGATGACATCACACTGTGTAACCTTGTGTAACCTTGCGGCTGGCCTTTTCCCGCTCGACTTCAAATCTGCGATTTTCACTAAGCCTCCCTCCTCTTTTAATAACCTCTTTTCCGAACCGTCATCCACCATAACACCATTTTCGAAGCCTAACAAGGAATATTATGGCGAAAAAACAGTTCATTTTTTTCATGCATGTTCCTCATTTTCAATTTCCAAAGCTGGGCCTCCTTAGAGATTTTTGCGTTACTCTGAAAAAGGAGTATTGCACCAAATATCAACGCGCTCGCTGAAACCATCGAAGTGGATGCTATCAAGATTTCAGATAGCCGAGAAAGGTCTTAAAATTTGATCCGACGTTCAACTTCGACAAGCCATTCGTACCTGATGACCCGGGAAACTTTCTCGGGAGAAATTCGGCGATAATTTAATGGCGTCTACCGAAAACAGCGACCGAGTTGTTGGAAACGGAATATTTCATGAACGCCGGAGTTTTCGCCACAAAAGACAAAGCAGTGAAAGCTTCGAAGGTTCACACGGACGCCTTGGAAATTTCGAAAATCTTTCGCGAACTGTGAACTCCGTTGTGAATCTACCTTTTCCAGCAGAAGACAAAAATCACCAACTATCGATGGTAATGAATCGATTTCTTGAAAATGGAATGAAATCTTTTGCGAACTCCATATTTGAATTTATGAATTTACCTCTTCCAGAATTAACAGAAGACAAAAATCGCCAACTATCGATGATAATAAATCGATTTTTTGAGAATAGAATGAAATTTTCTGTGAACTCCGTTATGAATCTACCTCTTCCAGAACTAACAGATGTCGTCAAAATTCACCAACTATCGATCGGTAGTAAATCGATTTCTTGAAAATGGAACGAAATCTTTTGCGAACTCCATAATGAATTTACCTCTCCCAGAATTAACAGAAGACAAAAATCACCAACTATCGATGGTAATTAATCGATTCCCTTCGCGATAGTATACAGCTGCTGATTTAGTTAGCTGCCGATTCAAATCAATCAACGCATCCGTCGATGTTAGAATCGATTGTTTTCGTTCGATTTTCCTTTTTCCCGGAGACCGGCCGAATCAGTTTGAACGTGGAAGCGATAAATACCGCGGTCGGCCGTTGGTTTCGCTTCTTGAAAGATTGAGAGGCTGCCGGGTTGTTTCATCTGGTGGAAAAGACTCATCAATGTTGTAGGCCGTCTCTAATGGTTGCCAGGTTGTGAATGGGCCGGTCTTGGTTGGCGTGTTCATTCATAATTCAGACCCGACTAAAGACTCGAGAGAAGCCCCATGAGGTCCTAATTGAGCAAGATATGCCGGCGAAAAGACAACGCAAGGGTAGGAAGGAGTTTTCAGAATAATTCGCTCTTCCAGGGTTTTCTGCGAGCCGAAAAATCGTTTGGGATGAAATTTTAGCAAGGTCCTTTCGGATTCTTTATACAAAATCCTGGGAAACTCGAGTTAATGTCTTCCAGATAAAATTTGCAAAGCTTGTCATTAGAAGCCGCCAAAGTTGACCTATGGTTTATGCGCACTGCACTTGCCCCGCTGCAAATTGAGTTTGATCTCAAAGTTGGCTTTGATCTCAAAGTTGACTTTGATCTAGAAGTTGATTTTGATCTCGAAGTTGACTTTGATCTCGAAGTTGATTTTGATCTCAAAGTTGACTTTGATCTAGAAGTTGATTTTGATCTCGAAGTTGACTTTGATCTCGAAGTTGATTTTGATCTCGAAGTTGACTTTGATCTCGAAGTTGACCTTGAACTCGACGTTGACTTTGATCTCGATGTTGAGTTTGAACTCGAAGTTGACTTTGATCTCGAAGTAGACTTTGATCTCGAAGTTGACTTTGATCTCGAAGTTGACTTTGATCTCGAAGTTGATTTTGATCTCGAAGTTGATTTTGAACTCGAAGTTGATTTTGAACTCGATGTTCACTTTGATCTCGATGCTGACTTTGAACTCGAAGTTGATTTTGATCTCGAAGATGACTTTGATCTCGAAGTTGATTTTGATCTCGAAGTTGACTTTGATCTCGAAGTTGATTTTGAACTCGATGTTCACTTTGATCTCGAAGTTGATTTTGATCTCGAAGTTGACTTTGATCTCGAAGTTCAGTTTGATGTCGATGTTGACTTTGATCTCGAAGTTGACTTTGATCTCGAAGTTGACTTTGATCTCGAAGTTGACTTTGATCTCGAAGTTGACTTTGATCTCGAAGTTGATTTTGAACTCGATGTTCACTTTGATCTCGAAGTTGATTTTGATCTCGATGTTGACTTTGATCTCGAAGTTGACTTTGATCTCGAAGTTGACTTTGATCTCGAAGTTGACTTTGATCTCGAAGTTGATTTTGAACTCGATGTTCACTTTGATCCCGAAGTTGATTTTGATCTCGATGTTGACTTTGAACTCGAAGTTGATTTTGATCTCGAAGATGACTTTGATCTCGAAGTTGACTTTGATCTCGGAGTTGACATTGATCTCGAAGTTCAGTTTGATGTCGATGTTGACTTTGATCTGGAAGTTGACTTTGAAATGACTTTGATCGTTTCATATTCGTATGTTGGAGTTAAGAACACAACTTTTCGAAAGTCAGAGGTTTTTAGTCGAATTCAGAGGTTTTTTTGGTGTTCGACAGAGGGAAAGCAAGGCGACGAGTTGGCAACACTGTTCCTGTACCATAGATCACTTCAGTGTTGTCCTGCTTCGAAGATTTTCAATGGTGCGATCACGTCCACAATCAAGCCACGCTTTCCTGCCACTTTTGTGGTGGAGGCCACTTGAGGACCTTTTGGGGTTGAAAAGGCCTCGCTCCTCTATTTTCCTTTTAAGCCAACAGAGGCGACCTTCTGTCGTCAATCGTGTCACACATTGCGGCTGAATGGTACCTAGATTAATAAATAGGGGTGTTGGGGACGTAAAAAGGATGCCATATTTTTCTGATGCAGAGCAAAATGAAAAAAATTTGTTTACATTTTCCACCCCCGAATGTCAAAATTTATTGAATTTCAGCTTTCCAAAACTGTTTTGAAGACTAATTTTTGACAATTCAAAAAACTGTCGTTTGACCTTTTGAAAAAATTCTAAAATCGGGCAAACCTGTTTTTGTAGCTTGAGGTAGGTTTATAAACGTTGAGGTAGGTATATAAATAACAAAAAATTGGCATTTTGGAAAAATGTCGAAGGTCACAAATTGTCACCTTTTTTTTGGCCTTCGAACGTGATTTTTTTACACATAGGAGTGAAAAACGGAAAAATCGTTAGCTATACTATACCGTTAAAAAGGCTAAGGAGACAAGGAGGTTTATTAATGTTGTTTTTTCTAGAGACAAAAAAAGAGCAGAAAATTTAATGGAAAAGTTGGAGTTTGAAATTTTCTAGATTTTCAAGATTCATTCATTTTTATTTACGAGTCAAGTATATCAATTTATTTTTTCTTCGCAAAAAAAAATTTTTTTTGAGCATAACGGATTTTTAAATTGTATTTTTCGACCCCATCGCGGGGGTGAGAATGCAAGAAACTACCGCAAAGTGTGAACCGGCATGCACTCTCAACCGTGGTAAGGAGTTATTCAGAAAGGAGGCCATCTCGCATGCATACACTGTCCTCTGGTCATATACTTCAAAAGGCGAATTTGAGATTGCCGTATCTCTGTGTGCTATCTCAATTTTCGGCTAGGAAGCTAAAAGGAGTCGAGTTAGACCCCTCGAGCGCTGAAATGGAGGGCAGCCCCGGAAAAAAGTTTCGTTTCAGTTGTAAATAACTTCGACACCTAAAAAATTGAATTATTTACGTGTAGGAAAATGTAGCGAATCATTTTGAAGGAATTTTGGAATCACGTAAAATTCCGTGGAGTCATGAGGGCGCATAAAAACTGCCGATTTGAACCTGAAAACGTCGAATTTGGAAAATGCTCAATTTCAGCCTTCCATAATTGAATTATTTGGGAAGAAATGTGGAAATCCATAATTCGACCATAATAAAGTGGTTGTCATGGTTGTGATGCTGAGTGTTGGTTTTGTAATGACGATGGCTTGACCGCCGAATATTAGGTATCTATGGTCATCCCTAATAGGTACTAAATCAAATTGTAATTTTGAAAAAATTTTCTCATTGTTAGGAGGTGATCCTCCGGGGGTGAACTGCTGCTAACTATCCCCATCTGAGGCGGTCTCTAGTGGCAAATGTCCGAACTATCCCATGAACTGACACTCTTCCTTTTTGATACTCGCCAGAGAACCTAACTTATGGCGTGTTGTTCCATAAATCCATAGCAGATGACCCAGAATCGGGCAGATTAGACGAGTACGCACGTGAATATGCTAACGATATTACCCTTAATGGTTTTCCGACGCATCTAAACAGATAAATCCGAGTTAATTCGCCCTGATCAACGAGCCTACTTATTCCTCGCTATACAATTGGATTTAAAACTGGTTCATCGCCATAATTGAGTGTACGAGAGGGAGAAGGAAATATAAAATGCGTCGACCGAATTGAGAATTAGGTACCGCCCGCACTCAAATACGGCGGAAATTGGCGAATGTGCGACGGGAACCGAAAAGCGAGAAAGGAAATTCCAATCCGGACAGTGTTGGAACATTTTCGCGTCGGAAAAGTCGGGAAACCCGACCAGTAATGTAGCGTCGGGTTTTTCGTTAATTAAAATCGCGAAAACCAAGCTGTTCCCGGAGCCATTGGCGGATGCAGTATTACCCGCCATTACAGGGTCAATATGGCGTAATAGTCAGTGTTGTCAGGCCATGCGATACGAGGGAAACCTTTTCGAGTTTGGAGGAGGGAAAATCCAAATAGGATGGGAGGTCTTTTTCCAAAATGAGTTTCGGAAACTTTCCCCAAACTTGGGTTACGCTATTAACGAGGGTTCGGAAAGGGCTCGTTTTCTTCTTCACCTGCGACACCCTTTGAGGGTTGTAAAAGGCGGAATTAACAGTATACCTTTCCACCCTTTGATAGGATACATTAGACTGCAAGCGTGTCTCGATATTTTGTTTTTGGGATTTATTCCACCCAAGCGTAGGCATTATTTTATTCATTATTTATTTCATTCATTATTTTATTCTACAAAATAACCCCACTTAAAGTGAAACTGATTCATACTTTTATTCATTTATTTCTATTCGCTTCAAGATTTATGATATGACGAAGGGTCTTTTCTGATGGGCAATATTGGGACCTGGGGTTTGGCTACCTGAGCCTGCAACCTCCCAAAAAACAAAAACAAAAAAAGATCTTCCTAGAGCGGATAATTTAGCTCGTGGAGCCGCCCGTTGTAAAAAGGCGGAACGTGCGGTGCTCAGCCAATCAGAGCCGCGATCGCCGCCCGACGACGGCTCAAGCTGCAGGCCGGGAAGGATTCGGCTGTCGAATGTTTCATGCCGCGCTGCGGGTTGAGCCGTTCGCCTAACCGCCTTCCTCGATTATTAATGCGTGGAAAGTTTATTTAAAAAATTTAACACGAAGCTCAAAATAGCGAATGAAGTGAATCGTGAAAAAATTTGAAGCACCAACGAAAAAAACCATACGACCGGCTAACTCTAATTGGACCGCCATCGAATTGACATGTTTTGTTCCGTTAAAACAGCTTTCGGCAGCGTCATTGAGACCACTGAGGATTTTACGGTCAAAAACGCTGAAAACACTCAGTCCCAATCAGGCTCTTTGGGTAGCTGATGAATTACGGCCGATGAATGGAACGTATATGAAAACGGGGATCGACGGTTCTCCGAATGTTACCGAGAGCACGATTTAGAAAAAAAGAATCCTCCCATTTGAACGGTCGAGTTTTGAAACTGTCAATTTTGACCGAACGAGGCACAGGTGAGGATCAAAAACAAATACTTTCAATATCAACTTCAGGGATCGTTTGACTAGTTTTTCCAAACCCAATTGATATCTCATCGGGCAGTATTCGAATTTTGGCGGAAAAAGCATTTTTCTGCTCTCTAGCGCCTTTTTGAGAACCTCGTATTTCCATCCATAGGCCCTGTGTCACTGGTAACAGGTTTTTGTCTCTCCTGAATAGTTTGGTTTTTCTGACATACGAGGTTATCAATGATAACTTATCATAATATGATAAGTTATCATTGATAACCTCGTATGACGCCATTAATGGTGGGTTCATCATGATGGGTTCAAAATTCGAGTTCGAGTTTCTATCTCGTATTACAGTTATACCCAAAATACCATTTTTTCCCTCATCGGGATATTTTCGTATTTTTTTTCGGGATACCTTAGGATTCTTTCAGCTTTCGGATGGAGAGATATTCGTGTCAAGGGTAGCCATTTTTGACCCGAAGATAGCGGGGAATTTCCGCACGGCTTTCGAACCCTAATAAATCCGGTAAGGGTAATCTGATCTTGCGTTTTACCAGCTCAACGTGAAACATTAATGGTCCGTCCATGGAAGCTTCGCCCATTGGATTTTCTCCTCTGCGGACCTTTTTCTCTACCTGAATCGCTGATATGTAGGGATAAGAAGGTTTTCTTGTTCTTCGGCTTCTTAAAGGGCGCCCTTTTCCTATTAGGTACCTTTCGGTTTGTAGGAGGGGCTTAGGACAAAAAATATTATCTAACTAACATATTTTGCCAAGGTAGAACATTTCCCGTGCAAGTGTCGCCAAGCCTATCTTTGGGTATTACTCTGCCGGATAGGTCCTGAAAGCTGATATCCTTCTAGGACATCCTTCGAAAAGCCGAGCTGGCACTTTTAAGAGTTCTCCGGATGAAACTGAAAGATTACCTTTACGCCAATCTGAGGTCTCTAGTTCGTAGGATTCGATGAAATCCCCCTCCCCCCCCCCTCATTCGGACCGATATGAATTGGGGTCCCACAAAATTAAGAATTTTCCCGGTGATTTTTCTTTAAATTTCATGCCTTTTTATTTAAAATGTAAAGAAATTCTAAAGGTAACGAGTGTCGATTTTCATGCTTTTGTTACATATTTATATTTTCGACATACTGTCGGTATTCGGTAGATTCTAACTTGTAACTCAAGTATTATCAAACGTTACGTCATAGAAGAAGTTGAGGAAAAGATGAAGAAAACGACGAGGAAGAAGATGAGGATGGCAATGAGGAAGAAGATCGGGTATAAGACGAATTTGACGATGTGGATGATGAGAAAGCTAAGGAAGAAGATGATAAGGCGGAAGATGAGGAAGAAGATGAAGATTATAGGGAAGATGATGAGGGAGATATTAGGAAGAAGATGAGGAAGAAGATTAGGAGGAAGATGAGGAAGAAGATTATGAGGAAGTTGAGGAGTAAGGTGAGGATGAAGAAGAAGATTAGGATGATGAGGAAGAAGATTAGGAAGATGATGAGGATGAACATTAGGAAGATGAGTATAACTATGAGTAAGAAGATAAGGAATAATATGAGAAAGAAGATGAAAGAGAAGATTAGGAAGATGATGAGGATGAAGAAGATAAGGATAATGATGAGTAAGAAGATAAGGAATAAGATGAGGATGATGAGGAAAATGATGAGGATAATGATGAGGATGATGAGGAAGACGATGAGAAAGAAGATTATGATAATGATGAGTAAGAAAAAGGAAGAAGATGAGGATATTGATGAGTAAGAAGACGAGGAAGAATATGAGGAAGATGATGAGGATGAAGAAGATAAGGATAACGGTGAGTAAGAAGATAAGGAATAAGATGAGGAAAATGATGAGGAAAATGATGAGGATGATGAGGAAAATGATGAGGATGATGAGGAAAATGATGAGGACGATGAGGAAAATGATGAGGATGATGATGAGTAAGAAAATTAGGAAGATCAGGAAGATTTTGCGATTTTCGTTGTATTTTGAGACGGAAAACTTGAAATTCGGATTCAGAACTAGGAAAAACTCCAGACATTCGAGAAACTAGGTAGATAAACGGGCCTGCCCTGCACACTAAATTTTTCTCATGCTGATCGCCGAAATTTCTCTAGGTGTGTTAATTTTTATGGGGATAAGCCCGTTGTAGAATAACCCCTTTAAAAGATGAGGGCTCGGCTCGTAGATCGTGACTCGTATAATATCCAATTTCCATACTGATTGACTCAGAACGCTCTCCTACTGGGATCCTCTGTTGAATTAATGGATCGCCCTACAACGATGCCATTTGCAATTTGATGGAAACGGCTAACTATCGCACACTTGAACTATCACGTTCTATCATGTGGCGTCATGTTTGCGCCAAGATGGCAGGTGTACGAATTAGTTGATATTACGCGGGCGTCTTTCGATTCTGGAGACGATTATTGCATTAGGTAGTCCCTTCCAGTTGAAGGGGTAATGATTCAATTATCGGGTCCTACCATGTTGGACAGCATGTATGGTAATTTAATTAATTTTTTTTTCATAGGAAAATCAGTCAATTAATTTATTTTTAAAATACCTTGTTATTCGTTAAATTGTTATTTGAATTTAAACAGGTCAAATTCGAATAACGGCTCAATCAAGTTTATCCATTGTGGTTTATTTCTGAACTTCCGGACCAGTTTCCCCTTTTTCGTTGACTAGGTATCCAGCTACTACGTTATTTATGTAAAAGTAACTCATTTTTAAAAAATCGCTTTGATTATAATCGAACCAACTATCGATATAATACATCGATATTGTAATATAATCAAATAATCGATTATAATGAATCGATATATAATCGGACAATCGAATAATTGATTATAAAAATTTATATAAAAGTCAAAAATCGAATAATTGATAATAAAGAATCGATATATAATCGAACAATTGAATAATCGATTATAATGAATCGATATATAATCGGACAATCGAATAATCGATTATAATGAATCGATATATAATCAAACAATCGAATAATTGATTATAATGAATCGATATATAATCAAACAATCGAATAATTGATTATAATGAATCGATATATAATCGAATAATCGATTATAACGAATCGATGTATAATCGAAAAATCGATTATAATGAATCGATATATAATCGAACAATCGAAAATCGATTATAATGAATCGATAATTATCGATAACTGACCTCAGCAGAGTTTCGAGCGTACTATGCCTGATCAGGCAGCACTGCAGCAGCGGTGCGAGGATGGTCAGCTCGTCCTGGAACGGTCGACCGAAGCCCCGACCATGGTCGAGGTGGAGGGGGAACGTGTCGTTCCCGAAAGCCCGGAACGTCTCGTAATGGTGACGGTCCATGTTGCCGGTCAGGAAGTCGAAGACGCTCATGTCCATCAGGTCGAGCAGACGTCTTCCCGTATTGTACGGCGGAATATCCTTCACCAAAGTGCAATAATCCGATTCTGAAATCGATAAATTTAAAGAATAATATCGGCGAAGTTATAGGCAATAATGCAGTAATAATTGTCGAAAAAAATCAGAATCTTTTAAGTTTGTAAACTGGAGGGAAACGAAAATTTTGAACTCGATTTTCTGCCATAATGAAGCGTCGGATCAAATAATTGCTCATTCAAAAGTTGCTAAAAATGGAATTTTCTGTAAGGCGAAAATTGCCAAGTACCCAAAAACGTATTGGTTAAGGTAGGTAATTTTTACAAACCGCTTCCCTGGCTATCCCGAGGTTTTGACTGGGTGGGCATAGGTTTTTCGCGCATCTACAGGTCGAGACGAAGAATTTGATATAAAGGTTTACGGGGTTCCGATGAGCCGTTTAGGCCCTAGGGCTAATTTTTCCGAGATTTTGTAAAATTTTCTGACTTGGTCGACTTTGAACTTGATTTTCACAATGAAGGAGCGGATTTTCGCATATTTCAAGTCCCAGGGAAGGTATAGGAAATTTCATGAAGATTTAGGATCCGTCTTTTTCAAACTTTGATTTTTCTCCGTTCTTGAGCTGTGGAAAAAAAACTTTTCAAAATTCCTCGAAAAATCTATAAGTAATATTTCATCCTGAAATCGACCAAAAACACTAAAACACCCATCAAAATGTGGGGAATTTAACTGCCCGCAAAAGGCATTTTTTACCCAAAACACCTACAACCAACAAATAGGTGCAAAAAATGACAAAAACTGAACCACCTCTTGCAGAAACATGTAGTTTTAGCTGGTTTTCGCTCGAAATGAAATAAAACTCAAAAAATTGAGGAAATGAGGATTTTTCCCGTTGGTTCCAGGCGAAAACCAACGCATTTCAAAATACCACGTTTTAATACCTATCCGTTTTTCGCAATTAATGCTATCATTTTCTTCTTCATCATTATCATCATTTAAGTACCTACCTACAATCGAGCTCCATGGTATTGAAAATGTTTTCAAAGTTTGATAAAAAAAATTTCAAGAAGTGGGAATAAACTCAAAAATTAATTATTTATTCCGCTTGGTTCTAACCAAAAACACCCAATACAAAAAATGTAAAAACCCGCTTTCTAAATCAGTTTTTTTAAAAATAATTCTCCTCTTTATCATCATCTATGTACCTACAATCGAGCTCAAATATATTTAGAAATTAAAATTAATTTTTCAAAAAATTAAGAATAAAAATTAACTTGAAAAAAAAAAACTTTTTTCAATAAGCTGAGGGTAATAAAAGTTGAAAATAGTCAGTTATTATTCTAAAAAAATGAATTAGTTAGAATTGAAATTTTGAAAAAAATTAAATTAATAAAACAACACACTAATAATTGGTTAAAAACAGAACACATCAAGTGGAATGAATAACTTTCAACTTGCACTTAATTAGGTAATGAAAATACCCCCCTCCTTGATTAGTTGGCGTTTCTCTTCTCTAAAAGCGAATCGACTCACATTTGAGCTTCGCGTCTCTTTTTCCGAATTTACCGTCTCTCTTCACCTCTAATTAACCGGGCGACGCTCAAATGAGGCGATTCGGATGACTTCATAGAAAAACTAGAGCTAGGAGAGGAGAAAGCTCTATGAAAAAAACGGCCCGGCAAGTCGAATGGAAAAAGGCGAATGGCGGACGTTTGTGTTTTTTAACCCCCCGTCGTGCAAATGGTAAAAAGCGAAAAAAAAAACACCCGACTGTTTCTGCGGATCGTCATCGCTCTGTATACAGAAGGGTTTGCTCCGCTTTGAACGTCGCTGCATCCCGACTTGCATTTCCTTTTCAACTTGGGGGTTCCCTCTGTTTATTCTGTCGATTTTCCCTTTTTCGCCCCTTACTTTAAACATCTTGGCGAGGTTTTCCCGTCCCGTATTTTTCGAATATTCCGCCGTCGGGTCAATTTGTTTAATTGAGTGCCGGGCGAATTCCGAGCTGGGTTTTTAAGCTTTTGAAAAACGTATTCCTCTCCGTGAGATTAGTCGCTAGTTTATTATAAGTGATAAATGGCAAATTGCTTATTTTCCCCCTCCTAAGCTCATTTGAGCGAAGAATATGTTCTGACGTGGAATTTATAAAATGTCTCTGTCCCACTTCCGCGAGACCGAAGTGAATTATCGCGAAAAATGAAGCGGTTTTCAAATTATTTTTATTCAATTATTATTAATTTTTTTTTCTAATTATTTTACAATTCAAGGGGGATTCGCGATTTTCAAATTCACTCCATAGTTTTTACCTGTGAGCATTCTTGACGAAAATGCGAGAAATCCGATATTATAAAATAAATTTATCGGCAAAAAGTATTAAACGTAAAATTAGTAAATTGTTTGTCAGTAATTAAATTAATTCGATGAAATTCGAAGTGATTGAATGAAATAATAATGAAATTACTATTTCAATTTTAGTGGGCACTATTTTTAATGAATTAAAAATGGATATGAAAATACTATAATTTTTTATCATTGACAAAAAGTAGGTACTAGGTACCTAGTGTTGACAAAAATGAATTTTCCTGCCTATTTATCGGTGGAAATATAAAATGGTAAATCATTACTAATTAATTGATCATTTAGCTGGTTTGTAAAATGTGCGAATAAGTTAATTTAGTAAAATTTATATTTTCAAGTTTTGTGAAAATTTTCACGTCTAGTACCTAATTTTTAATAGCTTTTGTTGGTAGCTATACTAATGATGACGAACGCAGTTTTTAATGAATTAAATTTTTTTCTTCGCATTTTTCTTTTATTTTGACGAAAAAAATTAATTAATTAATAGCTAGGTAGTACAAAAATGTAGTAATTTTCAATGGCTTTTGTTAGTAATTATTAATGATGATGAACGCAATTTTTAATCAATGAAATTTTCTCCTTCTCATTTTTCTTTTTTTAACGCAAAAAATTAAATTAATTTATTACTAAAAGCTACCACAAAAATGTCTTCTACTTTATATAGTAGAGAAAAATTCATCGTTTTCGACAAAAGATAGAATTTCGACAAAATTAAATATATTTTATTAGTAAAATGATGATATCGTACTCGAATTGGGAAGTTGGTACAAATTTTTAATAAACAAGAACGATTTGTAAAAATAAAAAACATGAACACATTTTCGCATACTTTTTCAAGTTCACTGAGCGAATTTTTTGAAATTCCGACCCTTTTAAATCAGTCAATAAATTTGCACCGAATTTTTAGTGCCTATATGTTTCGTGCGTTGTCTGTCTCCAGTATAATAACAATTTATTCGGATTGATTTTTTCAAAAATGAATTTTCACGGACCTTGTTCCCATTGAGCCTTCCGCCGTTTGTGGTACGACCTGCGCCACGGATGCCGCCACACTTTTCGTGGCCCCATGTCTTTGTTGGGTAGAAAAGCGGCGAACGAACCTTCCAACGTGTCGGGATTTCCGCAAATGGCGTGCCCCGTATCGCAGTAGTACGTGCATTTCCCGTGAAAGCACCTAAATAAAAAAAAAAAATTATTTAAAAATCTTATTTTTTCTAAGAGTCTTTTATGGGACTCAAGACTCGACTCGACTCAAGACTCGACTTGACTCAAGACTCGACTCGACTCAAGACTCGACTCAAGACTCGACTCGACTCGACTCAACTCAAGACTCGACTCGACTCGACTCGACTCAAGACTCGACTCGACTCGACTCGACTCGACTCGACTCAAGACTCGACTCGACTCGACCCGACTCAAGACTCGACCCGACTCAAAACTCGACTCGACTCAAGACTCGACTCAACTCGACTCAAGACTCAACTCGACTCAAGACTCGACTCGACTCAAGACTCGACTCGACTCAAGACTCGACTCGACTCAAGACTCGACCCGACTCAAAACTCGACTCGACTCAAGACTCGACTCAACTCGACTCAAGACTCAACTCGACTCAAGACTCGACTCGACTCAAGACTCGACTCGACTCAAGACTCGACTCGACTCAAGACTCGACTCGACTCAAGACTCGACCCGACTCAAAACTCGACTCGACTCAAGACTCGACTCGACTCGACTCAAGACTCGACTCGACTCAACTCGACTCAAGACTTGACTCGACTCGACTCAAGACTCGACTCGACTCAAGACTCGACTCGACTCAAGACTTGACTCGACTCGACTCAAGACTCGACTCGACTCGACTCAAGACTCGACTCGACTCGACTCAAGACTCGACTCAAGACTCGACTCGACTCAACTCGACTCAAGACTTGACTCGACTCGACTCAAGACTCGACTCGACTCAAGACTCGACTCGACTCAAGACTTGACTCGACTCGACTCAAGACTCGACTCGACTCGACTCAAGACTCGACTCGACTCGACTCAAGACTCGACTCGACTCGACTCAAGACTCGACTCGACTCAACTCAACTCAACTCTGGGCGCAAACGTGGGAAAAGCCAAGAAACAAACTTCGCTTTTAGACTCTTTGAAAATTTGATTCCCCTCATGTAATATTTATAATAAAGGATATTATAATATCTTTCCCTTTATAATAAAATATTATGGATATTCCGCTGATTGAGATTTCAAACGACTGACGATTCTTCGACGTTTCTCCCGTTGTACTTCAAATTTTAAACAATACTTTTTTTGCTAGGAAAAATTTTTTTTTGCTCACTTGTTGTTTGAAGGAGAGACGAAAAACGTTTTCAGCAACTCGTCGTCGGCCAGTTCGTAAATTTCGGTCGTAATATTCAGCGTCCGACCCGTGACGGGCATCGCTCTCCGGAAACCCAACAATCTGCAAGAAAAAAAAAATAAAAAAATTTTAATTTAAATTAGAATGAAATTTCCACCAGCATAGGAATTGTAGCATAATTTGTCACGAGTGAACCAAAAAAGTGGGGTTTTCAAAATTGACGGAGAAATTTTCCATTTGCGTCGTAAAAAACAAATCCTGAAGTTAGAAATGAAAATTTTTTTATAATAAATTAAATAAAAATAATAAAAAAGATTGGAATAAAAATAAAATGAATCAAAAATCAATAAAAACTCGTTGATTTGGTAAAAATGTCAGAAAAAATATTTAGGTACGTAGTCTAATTGATTTAAATTGACCAAAAACACATTGATTTGAATGAATTTGAATTTAAATGAAATAATAATGTTTTTTTTTCTTTATATGACTCTTCTTAACGTAGGGAGGTATTAATAAATATAATAAAATTCCAAAAATAAACTTTTGAAAATTGAGGCACTTGAATAAGTGACATTATTAAATTGGTGATATTATCCCCAAAATCGGAGAATTTTAACTAGAAGATTTTTCAGAAATTGTTAAAAAACTTGCACGATCATATACGTGTGAAAATTTGAAATTATTGCTAATTCTGGAAGTCCAAAACATTTTCAGCGATGTTCGCTTTTAGTCAAAATCAACAGAACGGACGGAAAATGAAATAGTTTTTTTCGTTGAAATTTTAGAGTGTTAGTGCATCAATCAGTACTTGAAGAGTACCCATCGAATAAAAAAATGGCGGTTTTATTTATTATGTTATTATTATGATTTTATTTTTTTATTATGTTATTTTATTTGTATTTATTATTTTTATTTATTTATTATTTTATTTATTTATTTATTTATATAATATTTATTATATTACATGAATTTATTATAAATATTTTAAATAAATAAATTTTATATAAATTTACTATAGTATAATTATTATACTTATATATATTTATTTATATTTATTTATAAGGATATTTATACATATTTATATTTATTTATATTTATTTATTTATATATATTTTTATTTATTTTATTTACCGTATTTATCCTATTTATTCTATTTATCCTATTTATCCTATTTATCCTATTTGTCCTATTTGTCCTATTTGTCCGATTTGTCCTATTTATCCTATTTATCATGTTTATCCTAATTATCCGAATAATCCTACTTATCCTACTTATCCTATTCATCCTAATTATCCTATTTATCCTAGTTATCCTATTTATCCTATTTATCCTATTTATTCTATTTATTTTATGTATTATTTTATACCATAAAACCCGCGAGCATCGGGGCGATTTTAATCATCATAATTTTTCACCTTACAGCTGGCATAATTTCGTCAAAATTATTTATTAAAGCGTTTCCAAGCGAGAATCGTCCGCGATCGATTATACGTCATTGCCGAGCCGGGAACGGATAAATGAAAAAGTTGCTCGGATTTTTATGAAAAGGTTTTTTTTGAACATCAGCCCACACTTGGAAAGTTGTATGGCCAGTTCAGCGGGCAACTGTATCGAGAACGCATGTATGTAAATTTATCTGTCAAAAGCAAACATTCGAGTTTCAGAAATGAGGATCATCCTTTTAGGAACGATCGCAAACGTTCGACGCATAATTTCGGGAAAAAATGACGGCGAAAACTGTTACTAACAGGTAACGCTATTTTCGAACAGTAAAAAAACTCTCTTTTAAATGTCAAAATGTTCTATCTCAACTACTGCTGGAGCACGCTTGAAAAAAAAATCACTGAAATGAACGAAAACCCGAAATAATAAAATAAATAAATGACGAAATTAATATTCAAAAACATATAATGTTATATTAAGTGTTTAATATTTAAATTAACTATTTAATATGTTACATTAAAAACATATAATATACGTTATATTATTATAACAGAATATTTTTCTGAAATAATATTATATTTGAAATATATGTTGAAAATGAGGAATCGGAATGCATAAAATTCGAAAGTACTTTCGGAGCCGAGTCGAGAATATTAAAACTCTGAAAACGCGAATTGTTTTAGCTGTTAACTGAAAACTATAAGGTTGGAATAATTCCAATTCAATTCAATTAATAATAGAAGAGTTTTCCCCCTAAGAGGAAGAAAACTGTTATTTTGGGTCTTGCCGAGGCTTGACCCATTGGAGATTACCTTCCTGTTTTCCATCCTCCATGGTGCGTTCTGTGCCGATTTCAGCGCTCTCTAGGCCTACTTGTGCTCGCTGTCTCCCCAGCCGCCAAGATTGGCTTCAGCTGTGTTCAGGTTACGCCAGAATGAAAGCCGGCAAGAGCTTGAATTATGGGTCAAGCCTCGGCAAGACCCAAAATAACAGTTTTCTTCCTCTTAGGGGGAAAACTCTTCTATTTTGGGGTCTGTGCCTCCGCTTGACCCATTGGAGATATGTTTGATTTCTGCCGGCTGGAGGAGACAAACAGAGAGCGCAAAAAGGCGTACTGTGAAAATACGCAGTGAGATATTTTATGGGCTAGGAAGGTGAAATAATACTTTATGAACAAAACATCAAAACGTTTTAATATCTAAAGTACGGGCTCAAAACTTCCCGTAACATCAGGAATCGAAGAAAGTGTAGAGTTGTCAAGTGACACAGGTCTATAGTAATGTGCGAAAAAATTACGTTCGTTTCGCCAATTTCCTAAACGTAGAATAACATCAATAGGCACGTCAGAATTAAAACGGTAAGTCCCAACTGCAGAACGAACACTTCCCGGAGAATACGGTATTCCAGCTGCCGAAAGAGCCGTCTTTATCCAACCTCCAATGACTGTACGGGAAGCCGGCGCTACTTTTCCTCGCGTTGTGATAAAAAGAGAATCCATGGCTTGGGAACCCAACCGTTTCCTGGATAAAATCACAAGTTTTTTAACCCAACACACTACGTCGAACGTAGAGTCCTCGACGTTTGGAGAAAACTTCCAACCTGACTGCCGGAGGCGATAAGAGTCCGTTTTTGAACCACGTCGAGGCCAGAAAATAACAGAATCGTCGATTTCTTGAAAGCCATCAGCACTCACAGACAGAAGGGTTAAATCATGAACGCGTCGTCCTGTAGATAGCAGCATCAAAAGGGCGACATGACGAGACACTTCGAAATGACTGAGTTCGTTGGGTGGATTGTTTTTGATCCATGTGACCAGCAAATTTAAATCCCAGATGCTCCGCTTGAGATCAGGCTGATTTGCCCGAATCGCTTTCAACATTCGCTGGACCAGAAAGTGCGAGGACAGCTGGGATGAAAGGGACGGGTTAGCAAGAGTGGTAATCGCAGATTTGTGTACACAAATAGTGCGATATGCTAGACCCTTGATCCGATGTAGATATGCCAGGTATTGAGCCAAAGCCTGAGGGGTAGGATTATTGACCGAAATGTCCTTCCCCGAAGCCCAAACGACCCACTGACGCCAAGGAGCTCTATAGGTTTTGAGAGTCGAGCCCCGCCATGATGCTAAAAGCAACTGTTTGTCCCCTGGGTCCCAATCAGCGAAGTCCGTCGACCACCCATTACCTTCCAAGCCTCCAAGTAAAGCTGTTGGACTTTGGGAGGGGGCCGTCCTGTCGCCAAATCGAGAAGATCGTCGTTGGAGATAAAGAGCCGGACTGGTGGGAACTGGCTGCGAGATTTCAGGTCTGGTCTCCAGAATACCTTCTCCCAACGAGGGGCTATCAGAATGTAGTTGCCGCTGGCTGAGTTGAGGTGTTGCAGCACTCGAGGAATCAGGGCTGGAGGAGGGAAAACCCAAGCCAGATCGAAGCTCCAAGTCCTTGAGAATGCATTTGTGAACAGAGCATTTTGATCTGTTGCATCCAACGTGGCATAATTCGGAACCACCGCTGATCTCGCGGTCGCAAAAAGATCGATTTCTGGTACACCCCACAGCCGAAAAATCTTGTTTGTGACTCGGGGAAGCAGATGCCAATCTGGTAGAGACTTCTGGCGGGACAGATTGTCGGCAATCGTATTGCAGATGCTCGGATGTACTGAGCAGTCAGCGTCATGTTGTGAGACTGTGCAAGGAGCAATAATTCTCTCACATCGTTCAAAAGGTTGAGCGACTTGGTCCCTCCTTGTTTCTGGATGTAAGACACTACGGTTCGATTGTCCGATTGAATCAATATCGAAGCGCCGACTAGTTGCGTCAGGTTGGCCTCCAGGGCTTGCTGGACGGCGAACATCTCTTTCCTGTTTATGTGCCAGTTGGACTGTTCTTCCATCCACACCCCGCCTTGAACTGAATCGTTGAGTTGAACTCCCCAACCTGAATCCGACGCGTCTGTTGTGATGAAGACTTCGACTGGATTTGGAAAAATTTCTGATCGTTTGGATAAGGCGCTTTTCCACCAATCGATTTCCTCTCTCACCTTCACTGGAAGACGGAAATAGCGGTGAGGCGACTCCTGGGGTAGCCAACGCATCTTTCTCTGAATGGCCCGGCAGTGAAGTCGGCCATATGGAATTACGAATGAGGCGAAGCTGAGATAGCCAAGAAGAGATTTGGCATCCTGCCAACACCAACGACCGTTTGTCAGTAGAGTAGACAGAACCACTGATATTACCTCCACCTTGTCCAGAGGAAGGTATTTTTGATCTTGGTGAGGATTCCACATAATCCCAAGAAATTGAAGAGTCGAAGTCGGTTTTAATTGAGATTTTTCCACATTGATCGTCCAACCAAGGGATTTTAGAGTTGAGACAGCCTGATTTCCCTGACTTTCCAAAACGACTGGATCCTGGTGCGCCAGAAGAAAATCGTCCAGGTATACGATTACGCGCATGCCAAGGTCTCGTAGAACTCCAGCTGTCCAATTTGAAAGGGAAGCAAACGCTTGTGGAGCAGACGCCAGACCGAAGGGGAGACAAGTCATGCAGTATAGGCTTTCCTGGTAGGAAATGGCCAGGAACCGCTGATGAGTAGGTTTGATTGGCACGTGGAAGTAAGCTTGGGTCAGGTCTATCTTGATCAGGAAGTCGTTTCGTTGAAGGAACGATGGTACCTTGAAGTGGCTGACGAGACGAAATTTCTTTGGAGTTAGATATTCGTTGAGGCGCTGAAGGTTGAAAATCGGACGAAGTGAGCCGTTTCCCTTCGGGACTAGAAACATGCGCGAAATGAATCCCGTCTTGGTCGTCAGAGGCACCAAGACTTTCGAGTTTAGCATCTCGGCAATAATCGTGGTCATGTCTGATGATATTGGAGTGCAAAAGCGGGATATCTCTACTTTGTTCAGCGGAATGAGAGGGGGTCTCTTTGAAAACGGGATCGAATATCCCTGGATTATTTTTATCAGGGACAAAGGGGCCTTTCTCTTTTCCCATTCGTTCACAAAGAGACTGAGTTGCCCCCCCTCCACTTTTGCACTCGTATCTCCGTCAAAATCGGCGCCCTGGTTTTTGGTTTCTCTTGGGGTCAAAGGACTTCTTGTTCCCTTCTCCTTGAAATTGCCGATTTTTCCGAAATGCTTGTCCCTGTCCTCTCCTTGTGGCTGTAGAGTTCCTGGATGTTGAGGGCGCGGATGGCATACTAACTCCAGAGGTTTCAGGCACCCTGTATGAGGACCTGTAATTCTGCATGTGGTCAGATCTGGAACCACGAAAAGACCGACGTCTACCAAGTGAAGGATAACGTTGCACCAAACCATTGAGTAAACCCTCGTCATACAAATATTTTTGAGAAGGAGGAATTTCCCTGAGTTTTTGAGCAACTCGCGGGTTGTCAGGCTCATACAGCTTCCGACGGGCTTCAAACACTTCAGCCCGTTTCCCGCACGAATACTGCAGAAGGTCGTCTGAGATCCTTTTGAACTTACTGTCAGCTGAGGTGAAGGCCAATCTTGCATCATCGGCGATAGCAGGGTATTTTTTGATGATTGTCGAAATTATATCAGCGAAAGCTTTCCTTTGCTGCAGAAGACCATGGGAGATAATCCCCAGCGATTGGTCAAACTTCTCGAGGATATCAGAAGACGGTTTGGAGCCTGGATGAGGCAACTCAGGGTTGACCTGGAGCTGACTGAAGACACCTCCTACTTGCAAGGCTTTCTGAACTTCTTTATAACGAACCTGGTTCCACCCTGAGGAACCAATTCTTTGACAAGAAATACCCTGTTCATTGATATCTGATTCCGGGTCAGGAATTGATGGCCCCTGGACCTGGACAGCAGGGGGAAACGAAATAGCCTGAGTGCTATCGCCCATGAGATCTGGAGGTTGCCATCTCGGTGGAGAACAGGGAAGGGAAGACTGGGACTCCCCATCAGAATCACCAAACTCGCTATTTTCCTCATCAAAGGCGACTGAAGGTTCGCGTTGGGTCATGTTTTGTAAAATTTGTTCCAATAAGGTCTCCATCTTTCCTTGTCGATCTTCCAAGGACTTGAACCGCTTGGCAGATTGATCGTCCATGCTTGGAGAAGCTGCTCTCTTAGTAGAAGGGCCGGGTTGGTTATCCATCTGAAAATGGGATAAACAAACACGCTTTATGCCACCTTTTATTTCCAAGATGGACCACCATTCCAACGCTGTAATGCCCATAGTAAATATTATTATAGTAACCAGGGAGGTGTACTAGCAAAACTTGAAACTAATTTCCATTATATAGCAACCAGGGAGGTGTACTATAAAAACTTCGGACTATCTCGATCGTCAGTTGACAACAGGGCAATTAAAGAACTACCTCCGTAAGTTGTCCCATTGCAATTAGAGCGACGTGCAATGACAACTCAAATATATAAATATTTCGATTTATTGCAACCACAGGAGAGTACAATAAAACCTTGTGCAGATATTGGTAAATTGGAGTGATTGCAACCAGGGAGGTGTACAAAGAAAAACCAAGACTGAAACGATTATATTGCAACCAGGATGGTGTACAATAATATCACTTTGAAGATACAGGCCACCTGGGAGATCCTCAAACGTCTAGCTTGAAGCTGCAGAAGTGTTGGTGTTTGGACAAGATCGCAAGACACCCAACAAAGCACCCTCCACTCGTCATCCCGTCGGGGAGTGAGTCGATTGGAGATGGGTTCAGGTGCTGACGTGGTTGGGTAAAGACCGCAAGCCACTCACACGGACTTACAATGCATTCCATGTCGAAATGCACGGCCGCAAAATAAACATGATGACATTCGTGGCCGTCGTCTTTTCCTAGCATTCTTCCAATTTTCACGAACAAGCAATAATTTCATGAAGCAATCCCATCGACGCAGTAGACCTATGGTTGGAACCTACGCATCGCCAAGGGAGAGCTACAAACTTGATAATGACATATTTAAGGAGATCCAGACTTGACTATTAATTGTTAACCTAGGACCTTAGCAAGCTAAATAAATAGATTGAAACACCTATTTAGAAAAGATGAGCCCATAAAATAATTAACTCACCTTTTTCGACACAGAAGACCACGTAGGTGACGAAAAACAAAGGCGTACTGAACACAGCTGAAGCCAATCTTGGCGGCTGGGGAGACAGCGAGCACAAGTAGGCCTAGAGAGCGCTGAAATCGGCACAGAACGCACCATGGAGGATGGAAAACAGGAAGGTAATCTCCAATGGGTCAAGCGGAGGCACAGACCCCAAAATAATTCAATTATTGAGCAGAGAATATTTTCAGGATATACTAAACCCTCAAGACTGTCCGGATATGCGTTTTTAATCTATCCTCGATGGAGACTGTGGCGCTTTTTATTAAATAAACAAATATTGTTCTATTGAATAAACAAATTTTGTTTTGCACTATCAAAGTAATTCCATAGATCAATGCCAGCGTGTTTTCCTGTGCTAAAGAAAACTGATACTCAAACTCAACTTCAAACTGAAACTGAACCTCAAAGTCAAACTGAAATTAAAACTCAAACTCAAACTGAACCCGAACGTCGAAAAAAAGGTTAACTTAAAGTCAAACTGGAGCTCAAAATAAAACTAAAACTCAAACCGAAACTCAAACTGAGGCTGAACCTCAAACTCAAACTGAAATTAAAACTCAAACGTCGAAAGAAAGCTAAACTCAAACTGGACCGAAAAAAAAACTCAAACTCAAAGTGATACACACAAACCCAAACTCAAAGGTCGGAAGAAAGGATAACTCAAACCCGAACTGAAACCTGAAAACTCAAACTCAAACTCAATGTAAATTTTCTTCCAAAAATAAAATTTTTCCTCATTCTCAATTACAAAAGAGTTTCAGTTCCAGTTCGAGTTAGAATTTGTATTTCAAAACCAATGATATTTTTCAGGTTACCTTTCATTCGACCTTTGAGACATCAGTATCAGTTTGAGATTGTGTATCAGTGTCAATTTAAGTTCGAGTTTCTGCATCATTTTTGGTTTCAGTTTATGAGTCTCATTTCGAGCTCGAGTTTCCTCTGCATGGAACATGCTTTGACCTAACTGGCAAAAAATGTTACCGAAAAAATATTCCAGAGGTCGAAAGTTTTCAGAGATTTTTTAGTGAAATACAAGATACTAATTAATTTCCTGTCATCGTAATATTAGATCTCGCTCTATTAGCTGGCCGGTGCATGGAAATCCATGCCGGCCATGTCGCCCGCGCGGTCGGCAATGCTGCTGACGTCAGTTGCAAGAGCCGCATCCGTTGTCAGGTGCCGGCCGACATATCCGCACTCTTCAGCTCCCCCGGGGTAAAACGCGGCTGGAATTGCGGCTTTTGCTCGAATGAATTGAAAACCGCAACATTCCATTAGCCTCGCTGGGGATATGTAGTCTGGCGGAGAAATCCGGCGTCGTAACTGAATAATACTTTATTGCGAGCGATTCGACTCGAAGTACCTGCCTTGATAAGACCGCGATTTTCTGGCGGATAAATGAACCTTCCATATTAGAATGTTATGTGAGAGATTTCTGACCGCAGGACATAATATGTCCTTTGTATTATTGTATTGTTACGTTATTTATTTTACATTATTTATATTATTTTATTCAGTACCTATTTTATTGAATTGTTATTATTATTATCATTATCATTATCATCATCATTATCGTCATCGTCATCATCATCGTCATCATTATCATCATCATCATCATCATCATCATCATCATCATCATCATCATCATCATCATCATCATCATCATCATCATCATCATCATCATCATCATCATCATCATCATCATCATCATCATCATCATCATCATCATCATCATCATCATCATCATCATCATCATCATCATCATCATCATCATCATCATCATCATCATCATCATCATCATCATCATCATCATCATCATCATCATCATCATCATCATCATCATCATCATCATCATCATCATCATCATCATCATCATCATCATCATCATCATCATCATCATCATCATCATCATCATCATCATCATCATCATCATCATCATCATCATCATCATCATCATCATCATCATCATCATCATCATCATCATCATCATCATCATCATCATCATCATCATCATCATCATCATCATCATCATCATCATCATCATCATCATCATCATCATCATCATCATCATCATCATCATCATCATCATCATCATCATCATCATCATCATCATCATCATCATCATCATCATCATCATCATCATCATCATCATCATCATCATCATCATCATCATCATCATCATCATCATCATCATCATCATCATCATCATCATCATCATCATCATCATCATCATCATCATCATCATCATCATCATCATCATCATCATCATCATCATCATCATCATCATCATCATCATCATCATCATCATCATCATCATCATCATCATCATCATCATCATCATCATCATCATCATCATCATCATCATCATCATCATCATCATCATCATCATCATCATCATCATCATCATCATCATCATCATCATCATCATCATCATCATCATCATCATCATCATCATCATCATCATCATCATCATCATCATCATCATCATCATCATCATCATCATCATCATCATCATCATCATCATCATCATCATCATCATCATCATCATCATCATCATCATCATCATCATCATCATCATCATCATCATCATCATCATCATCATCATCATCATCATCATCATCATCATCATCATCATCATCATCATCATCATCATCATCATCATCATCATCATCATCATCATCATCATCATCATCATCATCATCATCATCATCATCATCATCATCATCATCATCATCATCATCATCATCATCATCATCATCATCATCATCATCATCATCATCATCATCATCATCATCATCATCATCATCATTATCATTATCATTATCATTATCATTATCAATATCATTATCATTATCACTATCATTATCATTATCATTATCATTTCCCCACATCATCTCAACATCTTCGAGTTTCTCTTCTTTTAAGTTTTGCGCTATTTCAATGAGATTTCTTGAGATGTTCAACTTTAAGAAAGATTTCAAGAGTGTGTCTTAAGATTTCTTAAGATTCCAAGAGATTTTTAACATTTTTCAACTTTCCACATTTTTCAAATTCAACGTTTTTCCTTATTCGGTCGTATCAAGTACCGATCAAAACATTTTCGAGCTTTAACTTATTTTCATCATTGTACCAAATTTCAAGGATAGAGTGTAGTCAAAATATTCTCAATGTTCAAGGTTTTCTTTCGAAAGCGCTTGAGATTTCAAGAGATTTCGCGAGACTTTCAAAAAAGATTTGGCGTGCGTCAGGATTTCTCGAGATTCCAAGAGATTTTGAGAGATTTTTAACATATTTTCAGCATTTTTTCAACATTTTATCAATTCGAAATTTCAATATCGTTCGAAAGCAAGTCAAGTCGCACTTTCTGTATATTGGGAAATAAACAACAACCCCCCACGGCAGACGGTTCAACTCCCAAAGGCATCTTGATGAGCGAGTTGGCCCATCGTCAAAGAAGTGAGGTGCCCGGTAATTACCGGCAGTAAATCCGGCTCGTCAGTTGCTGAATCCCTCGCGGGACTAGTTAGTGTTCCAGGATCCGAATCAGCTTTTCCTCAGGTTTCCCAACCGCGGCCATTCTGAGCCTTGATGTTCCTCAGATGCTGATCTTCGCACTTCGAACCTTGATGAGTGGCCTGGCCTCGGAAGACGTTTGTTATCTTGCAGCGAGCCCGAATCGGCTGGAAAACCGGGCAATTACTCGAGAACCGAGCGAAAGAGTACGGAAAAACACTCGATTTTGCAGGTGATGCTGTGGATTTGGAATTTTTCGAGTATTTTTCCCGGATTTCTCGCTCGATTTACCACTATATTACTTGTTTTTCCCGAAACTTTAGACGAAAAATATTTTTTTGGCCCCAGATTTCCGGTGGCGGTTTCCTTTTTTCACATTTTTTGTCGGATTTTAATAGACCAGTCTCAATTTACGCACGACAAACTTGAAATGGAAGTGAATACCGTAAATACTGTACTGTAAATTCGCATGATAATATGGTCAACCTGTCGAGCCTAAATCTGGATTTGCAGCCCTTGAAAATGTGAACGAGACGCGTGATGGTCCAAAACCGCTAAATATTGGTACTTATTTCGGGGTTTTGCATAAAAAACGTCAAGAGAATGGTGTTTCCTTACCCTATACCAATAAAGAAGTAGATAATGATTTCTACTTTATTGGAGGTCTGTAGCTCCAGTTTAGATGATACAGCTTTGAGAAAATTGGCAATTTGTAACTAAAAGGGGAGATTTTTTGATTTTTTGAACAAAACTCGTCGAAGGGATGGTTTCACATAGAAACTTATTATTACCAAAAAGAAAGTAGATTAAATTTGCTACAGTTTGAGCTTTAACGGAGCTCTGTAGCTCCAGTAGTTTAGAAGTTACAGCATCGAGCAAATACAATGTTTTCGAAAAAGGGGAGATTTTTTGAACAAAAGTCGTCGAAGGAATGGTTTTTTCAAAACGCTTATTAGCACCAAAAAGAAAGAAGATTAAATTTTCTACAATTTCAGATTTAACTTAGCTCTGTAGCCCCAGTAGTTCAGGAGATACAGCTTCTAGAAAATTAGAATATTTCCGAAAGACGGGAATGATTTGTATTTTGATTTTTCGAGTAAAAGTCGTCGAAGGAATGGTTTCACCTAGAAACTTATCCTCACCAAAAAGAAAGTAGATTAAATTTGCAACAATTTTAGCTTTAATTTAGCTCTGTAGCCCCAGTAATTTAGCAGATAGAGCGAAAAGAAAATTGAAAAATTTCCTAAACAAATAAACTCTCCATTGCGCTAATTAATTAGCAATTTCTAGAGTCAAATTTTCCATCTAACGTGAAATTTTCATCTTGAATGAAATTTAACCTCATGATAGGTACCTACGTGAAACTCGGCCGCAATTCTTGGGCGGACGCGGCGTTTCGAAGAGGAAATTCGCGGAAACGAAGATACGTATAATATTAAACACGTGTTGAGCTAAATCATTTCTCATGGGAGTTTAAAAGCTGCAGAGGATGGGAAACTTGGAGAAAAGCTTTTCCAGTCAGAGGGCGGTTATTCCTCGTCATAACAAACTTCCCTAACTGAGCAATTTCTGACGACGTGATTACGCCGTGGCCCCTTCTCTTTCGGCGAGTTTGGATCCGAACCGTAATTAAGACAACAATTACAACTGTTACAACAGCTGTCACTGGTTCCTTTCTAGGAAAGGATACGCCCCTTAAAGCCGAATTCTACAGTAATTGCCTTATCCCCCGTCTTCTATGGGGTTTTCCCTCGTTGTCATATAATACCGCGGCTGTTCTAAACTATGGCCGAATCGGGACGGTCTATCTTACAGCGCAGCAATGGGACAGCGCAACAATTGTGAGATTCTCACTCAGCACGTACGAAAATGAAATTTTTTCCTTCTTTTTTTCACGGAATTACAGCTTTAACGCTCAAAAAAGGTCCAGGCTACACAGATCTAGACAGATTTATGATTTCTACTAAGGTCCTCGACCCTTGACCCAGTGCCAAAGCCAAGGAAGGCCAAAAACTGGGAGAATTTCGGATTCTTTTTGTTATTTTGGCCTATAACGCAAAAAATATGCCTCCCACCAAAAAATCCATTCCCAGCAAAAAGAAAGCTGATGAAATTACCTAAAAGACCCAGTTTCCATACCTGTTTTATCTTCATGCGTTCTCGATTTAGAGAATTTTGAAAAATGCCAATTTTCAGAACTTGTCTTTTCGCCAGGTTTCTGACCGGAATTGGTTTCTTAAAGAAAGTTATCAGACTATATCGTCGCATCCTTATTTATTTCGACCCTAGACCCAGTGCCAAAGCGAGGAGAAGCCAAGAACAAGGGGTGAATTTCTGACTTTTTTCGGTTTTTTGCCTGTAACGTGAAAACCATGCCTCCCACAAAAACAATCATTTACAGCAAAAAGAAAGCTGTTGAAATTTCCTATGAGAATCATTCATTAGACCCTTTTTATTTTCCCCTGTTCTTTAATCATAGACTTTTATAAACGTCCTTTTCAGAATTTTTCATTTTTCTGACCACGGTTGGGCTTAAGTTAACTCTCAAACCTTGTTTTCAGAATATGACTCTTCTAGGAAATTTTATCAGCTTTCTTTTCGCTACGAATGATTTTTTTCGTGGGACGCATAGTATTCGCGTTATAGGCGAAAAACTAAAGCAACTTCGAAATTCTTCCGTTTTAGGCCTTCGCTCGCTCGATAAAATACGCAAAATAAAAACTTCACTTTTTCAGAATTATCGTCAAACCTTGTGCAATCGATCCTGAGGATTTGTCCCAGCATTCCAGGGGGAATCGACGCTTTCGTAATCCGCCCGACTGAACTTTTTCGCTCTTCAACTTTCTCCGACGACTTTCCGTATAAATATTCAATTCAATGCAGTCCCCCGATTTTCTCGAGGCACTTAAACCCTGATTGTCTGGTTCGCGGTTGGAAAGCAAACTATCAAAAAGCTCAACCTGCCCCTTTTCCGAGGCAATGAAACTTCTGTCGACTCTTGATGAGCGCGAGATTTTCGACGCACAAGTCGAAGCGGACGTTGACGATTTTACGAAATCTCCCCGTAAACGGAGGCCTTGTTTATCTTGAGAAGCTTTTTCGAAGCTACTCCAAATGACAATTCGAGGTGCGGGCCACTTGGATTTGAATTTCCCTCGAAAACCTTCGAATTCGGTCTTTCCAAGAAGGCCGACCGGAATCCCATTTATTCGACCTCATCGCTAATACGAGGAGGCCCCTACTTACCGCAACTTCAGTATTTCGACTCCCCTTTTACCCGGTCAATGTCGCTATTGATTTACCTATAAAATAATGTTTCGGATTATGTTGAAAAAAAAACCGTGTAAAAAAATAAACCTAAGATTCGAGGGGTAACATATTTCGAACATTCGATCAGGATCTATCTTGGGCATTAATTGTTCGAAGAGCTCAAAGTACAGTCCACCTAAGCATTAAAACCACTTACGCAGTCCGGCTGAAATGATTTCCCCGCTCAAGCGACAATCCCCGAGCGAGTTGTTATAGGATACAAGGCCGGGGAAATACATAAGAACGCATATAATGGAACCGGGAATAATCCGCATGAACTCGGCATTTTCCCGCGGAACTTTCGTTGTCCCGAACCTCGCAATAACGCAGGATCGCGCAAAACCGCAGTCGAGCTGCGAGGGCTATAGGTGTCACTCGAAGGGCAGAGCGACTGAGTTGGTTAAGTGGGAGGTGGAGGGACGCCGTTGCTGTGGAACGCGAAAAATTGCACCACCATCATCCAAGAGGAGGAGGAGGAGGAGGCGTTAGAGGAGGTGGAGGAGAGGGTGGAGGAGGAGAAAATGAAGTAGAAGGAGATGGAAGAGGAGTAGAGCGCGGAGGAAGCTGTGCAGAAGGAGGAAGTAGTGAAAGAGGTAAAGATAGAAGAGGAGGAGATGGAAGAGGAAACTCCAGAGTAGGAGGAGGTGGTGGAAGGGGAGAAGATGGAGGAGGAGGAGTCGATGCAGGAGGAGGGTATGGAGGCGATAGAGAAGGGGGAGGAGAGGATGGAGGAGGAAGCTGTGGAAGAGGTGAAGATACTGGGGGAGGGGAGGAGGAGATGGAGAAAAAGGAGGAGGAGTTGGAAGGGGAGAAGATGGAGGAGGAGGAGTCGAGGGAGGAGGAGGAGTCGATGGAGGAGGAGGGTATTGGGGCGATAGAGTAAGAGGAGGAGAGGATTGAGGAGAGGATTGAGGAGGAAGCTGTGGAGGAGGAGGAAGCGGTCAAAGAGGTGAAGATACTGGAGGAGGGGGTGGAGGAGGAAGCTCTAGAGTAGGAGGAGGTGGTGGAAGGGGAGAATATGGAGGAGGAGGAGTCGATGGAGGAGGAGGAGTCGATGGAGGAGGGGGTATGGAGGCGATAGAGAAGGAAGAGGAGAGGATGGATGAGGAAGCTGGGAGGAGGAGGAAGCGGTGGAAGAGGTGAAGATACTGGAGGAGGGGGTGGAGGAGGAGGAGATGGAGGAAAAGGAGGAGGAGGAGTTGGAAGGGGAGAAGATGGAGGAGGAGGATGGAGGAGGAGGATGGAGGTGGAAGCTGTGGAGGAGGAGGAAGCGGTCGAAGAGGTGAGATACTGGAGAAGGAGAAGGAGTTGAAAGGGGAGAGGATGGAGGAGGAGGCTTGGAGGAGTAGGAAGCGGTGGAAGAGGTGAAGATACTGGAGGAGGGGGTGGAGGAGGAGGAGATGGAGGAAAAGGAGGAGGAGGAGTTGGAAGGGGAGAAGATGGAGGAGGAGGAAGAGTCGATGGAGGAGGAGGAGATGGAGGAAAAGGAGGAGGAGGAGTTGGAAGGGGAGAAGATGGAGGAGGAGTTGGAGGAGGAGGAGGAGTCGATGGAGGAGGAGGGTATGGAGGCGATAGAGAAGGAAGAGGAGGAAGCGGTGGAAGAAATTAAGATACTGGAGGAGGGGGTGGAGGAGGAGGGTATGGAGGCGATAGAGGAGGAGGGTATGGAGGAGGACTAGATGGGAGAGAAGATGGAGGCGGTGGACGAGGAGGAGATGGATATAGAGAAGAGCAGGAGGAGTTGTCGGCGGGGGGATGGAGGAGGAGGTGATGAAGGAGGAGTAGGTGAATGAGGGGAGGAGGAAGTAGTAAAGGAGGAGGTAATAGAGGAGGAGGAGGGGACGGTGGAGTAAGAGTAGGAGGAGGGGCTGATGGAGGAGGATGAGTAGGAGGAGGAGGTGATGGAGGAAGATGGGATGGAGGAGGAGGAAATGAACAAAAAAAATTTATTCTTCCTTCTCTGATTACTTACTGAGTTACTAAATTACATTTATCAGTGAATATTGTTTCAATACTGAAAGTATCACCCTATTCAATCGAAAATTCATAATATCTTACTAGAGTAAATAACATCGAAGTATTGGTAAGAAACTTTCGATAGTACCAAATATTTGACAATTCGCAGGGTTTGAACTTGAAGCCGTCAGATGGTCCTCTAGAAATATCAGCAATTCAAGGCGCTTCTCTATCTAAACATAATTGTATTCAAAGTAGGTACAATAATTCGCTTTGTTCAGCATCCCAATGTCGACTGTGCCAAATAAGGGGGCGGGGGGTCATAAAATAAAGTGCGGTGTCACCCCCCAGTACACTTTGCCCCGCTTTATCCTTCCTAGGAAGCTTAGGCAACCGACTCACGTCCAATAGAGAGGGCAAGGAGTCGAGGGTTAGTAGCTACCCCATCCTGACACATATCGTGCATGTGTGTGATAAGGCTTCAACTTTGCGCCGGAGATCTCACCTATGCCCTCCCCTCCCCCACCCCCTCGCTCCCCTTGTCACTTCCGTACCCCAACTCGACCCCTTGCACTTCTGGGTTAACATCGGCTCAATTCATTTCCCAGATGTGGCAAATACGTGTGGCAAACAAACTTTGCGGGATTAGGAGAAATACGAGCGACGGAGGAAGTTAAGTTTGCGACAAAAACTACGAGCCAGCCAACGTGAAGCCGTACAGCTGATGTTTTCCGGGAAAATTTTCATTTATTTCAGGTAGCATTAAATACTCCTTATATTTGCGATTACTGTTGTATGGTTTGTTATCGTAGTATAGAACTCAGATAAACATGTAAAGAAAATCACGCCGCTTTTCTTCAGTAGTTCTGTCGGCCACGGCAGAGGACGGACCGAAAGTGGATAAGATGATAAGAGTGATAGCCTATCACTGATAGGTACCTACTTATGTGATTAACATCTGTAAAATTTACAGAAGTAAATATTTAATATTAAAAGTAACATTTAATATTATTGTATTACTGAATTATTGTAAATTCTATAGAGAAAACCCGAAATAGAGGCATTTAATGTTGTTTCTCTATTATTACAGAGACTTGCCCCCGTTTCACCCCTGGAGCGTCTGTCATATTATCATGTATAAAAATATTTCAATGCTGCGGGGTTTCAATTTTAATGTTTCCAATTGTTTATTGGTAATTTTGGCTACCTAGTTGATCCTAGAGCTAACATCTCGAAAAAGGTGGAAGGCAAAAGGACCTAATTGGCATAATATGCCAATGTATTATATGTAGGTATATTATACAGTGTCAGCTGGTTTTAGGGTTGGCCTAAGGGTTTGCCGGAGTTATGGGGTATTCGGACAAGGGATCGGTCGGCCAAAGAGGTAAAACATGGGGTAAAAGCATTTTAGCCACAGGTTAGCTACTGTAAAAATTATTATATTTAAAAAAAAAACAGTTTTTCCAAATTCTGGCTATAATTACGCAAGCAATTTGCGTAAAAATTTATTTAGAAATAACACACTATTGATTGGCGCAAATTATTGCAATTTTTTAAGTAAATTGATTTTGTGCGAATCTGGAGAAAAATGTTGCTAGAAAATTACAATTGAAAAGCAACCCTTGGGTATTTTTGAGAGAAGTCTAAAAAATCAATTAATGTTATGACCCAACAAGGAAACATTTCACACCCTTTTTGGGACGAAAGTGGTCGGGAAATAATATCTAATGAGAACAATGATACTTATGGAAAAAAATATGTTTCTGCAGAACCTCCGACCCAATTTTTGATTTTTGAACAATCGCCATTATAACAAATTTATTCGGGGGTAAAAACTTGAGGAAATCGATCGTGAATAGGTTCTCTTCGAAGACCTCCCATCGATATGACCCCAACTCCGGCGATTAGCATTTTAATTTCGATTAGCGAGTCCAAACTCGAACGTATGGCCGACACCTGAAGTTAAACGGAGCGTTAAACTGTTCGGTAAAACTCTGCTGGCCATTAAACGGCTCCATGGAACAACAACAATCGTTAGCCGTGGGAAGAGATAGCCATTAAAGTTGTCCGATTGAAATCTGCCTCAACATTGAAGGGTTCGCCAACTTCGATTTTAATTACTCTAAGGAAAAAAAATTGGAGAAAAAAGAAAACGCTAATAGCGCGCAAAAACACAGATTACATCCATATTCAAAGTATTATCTAATTAGAAAATATTGGGCTGAATTTATTACGATTATCAAAAATTAATAATTTTTTCAATGGGTAATGTACATTTTATGTATTGACTACTTTATCGGTGAAATATTTAGCTTGGAAATTTTGACTGATTTGGAGGCTGAGGATCGAAAATCAAGAAAGAACGCGATTTTTTTTTATTAGATACCGACATGATTGGTGAAAAATTTAGCTTGGAAAAATGAACTAATTTTGGTGATGAGGACCAAAAATGAGTAGTTTTCAAAATGCTAATTGATTTAATGTTAATGATGATGTTTAATGATAATGATGATGATGTTCAATGTTAATGATGATAAATGTTAATTGATTAATTTTTTCATTTGGCAACTATATTAATCATATTTTGACTGCTTTCAAGGGTGTTTAGATCAAAAATATCAAAAAACTCTCTATTTACATTTTAAAAATTGCTCAAAATAAAATAATGCCAAATTATCGGAATATAAAAAATATTCACATATTCTGCACGGTAAAACAAAGATGTTAAGACCACGAACAAAATGTATCAAATTGATAATTTCTAGTAAGGAAAGTAATCCGTTTTTATACCCCATCTCCTTCGCAAGCTCTTCGGTCGATTTCATGCCGCCATATTGTATTCCGGACCGAAAACCGGCAGGTTATCAACAGGGAATTAGCTGGAAGGTTAGTCCGTTATCAAGGGGAGTTAGGTCATCTGCTATGGATACCAGGCCCTGTCGGCGGTGGCAGTTTCTTAACCTCAGGCCATCAATCATTCTCCTGTTGTAGCGGGACGACCTTCCCTCGACCTTCGCGAACAGGATCGTTTCAGAAATTACCTTCCCTTAGCTCAGGGGTCGAAGGGGGTTGAAACGTGGAGCCGGGTCGGACAAAGTATCAATCAGGTAACGAGAGCATGAATGCTTTTACGGATTAATCGACGCCGTTTCGTTTTTCGAAAAGGTTCTTCCAAATTTCGTTATTCGATGCCCGTAAGAGGACCAACAATATAATAAAAGTTCAACTTACTCCTGTACCGGCTTAACCGATTTTTATGATCTTTTTTTGAAATTCAAGATAGTTTTAAGTTAAAAAGGTATAGGTGATCGGCGATGGGTGATGGGCGATGGGTGATGGGCGATGGTGATGGGTGATGGTGATGGGTGATGGTGATGGGTGATGGTGATGGGTGATGGTGATGGTGATGGGTGATGGTGATGGGTGATGGTGATGGGTGATGGTGATGGGTGATGGTGATGGGCGATGGTGATGGGCGATGGTGATGGGTGATGGTGATGGGTGATGGTGATGGGTGATGGTGATGGGTGATGGTGATGGGTGATGGTGATGGGTGATGGTGATGGTGATGGTGATGGTGATGGTGATGGTGATGGTGATGGTGATGGTGATGGTGATGGTGATGGGTGATGGTGATGGGTGATGGGTGATGGGTGATGGTGATGGGTGATGGGTGATGGGTGATGGTGATGGGTGATGGTGATGGGTGATGGGTGATGGGTGATGGGTGATGGTGATGGGTGATGGTGATGGGCGATGGTTGGTGGATGATGGGTGATGGTACCTAATTAGTTATGGGTGTTTGTGATGGCGATAGTTTATGGCGATGGGTGGTGCACCATGGGCGCCCATGGGCGATTGTTGATAAATTGTTGAGAAACAGATAGTATTAAACGTGAATTTTCTTTATAGTTTAGTTAGCTCGTATTATAATAAATAATTACAAATTAATAAATGATGAATTAGAATATATTATTTCAGTTTTTTGGAACGTACGAACCCAACGCTCCAAAGCGATTGGAAGACAAGTTGAAAAAGTTTCGAGATCTAGAGAATGTTTTCCGCACAGACTAGAGATCTCTGACTTTCAGATATCTGACTTTCAATTGTTTCAATTATTACCGAGTGACGAAGTAGCGAAACTTTGCCGACTTGAAATCTGATTTTAAACTTTCCCTCGCCATTTCTGAGAGTTCGTTCGCGAGAAAAGTAATAGGTAAGTAACTAGCTCGGTAATACCTACAGTGCCCTGTCCATTAGGTTTTTCCGAAGGTTGGAGTTTTCCACGTATTTCCATCAGTCGGACACGACCGAATGAGTAGCAGAAATGGAAAAATATAAAATGGGAAAATTCCAAAAATGTGTTCGCCAATTTTGTTCCCGGTTGTCGATTTTTGTCAAAATTTGGTCAGCGGAAAAATCCAACTCACTTGTCCAGGTGAAAAGCGGCGATCTCTGCGTTGTGTCGCTCGTAATCGGTGAAATAGAAATGGTTCGGCAGAGTCTGCTGTTCTCTGGGGAACCTGGAATGAAGAAAAAAAAAAATTAATAAATAAAATTGTAGTATTTTTGAGATGCGAGGGCCCAGAGTGTTGGTGGAAGACGGAGCCTTTTTTCTCGGTTTAACTTTTTTTGCCTAGAACAAACCCAATGGTACCCAATAACATGCGAGATAGCGAAATGTTATGCGCTTATTTAGCATTTTTTCCCCAGTTGAGAATTTTTCGAAGAAATTTGAGAATTTTCGGCAAAAAGAGCTATCATGGCCGATTTTGTTAAAGCAATTTTATTCGAGTAGGCACCTAAATAAATTTGTATTTTTTGCTGTGAACTTGTGGTAAGAAAAAAGGTCCAGAGCCCTGAGCAATTCTGGCAATCTAAAGGAACAAAAAAATCAATAAATAATTGTAAATTAATGTATCTAGCTTTGAATAAACGACATTTTTAAATGTTTTTCCTTCATATCTTTAACTTAGCTTTAACTTGTTTTTGTAAAAACACGTTTAAGGAAAAAAATGAAAAAAATTGAAAATTTACTCGAATTAATTCTTTACAATGATTAGTTTTTCAAAAAATTGATATATTGATATTTTTTACCTAAACCTTCTTAAAAGCAGTCAGAATGTGATCAAATTTTGTCAAACTTTTACGTTTCAAAATATGGAAGTAGGTATTATTTGTTATCTACGCACCACCGGTTTACCAAATAATTTTTAACCTATATTGAATTTCCACGACTGCATTGCTGAATTTATCGCATATATGATGGGGGGTATATAAGCAGAAAGTCGTTCGAGGGAAGGATTAAATTGGATGAAACGAATAGAGGCAGAACTCTTGAAATGAGATCGAACGGTTGATAAATTAATCATAGCAACCAGCTTCCACGACCTAATTGGGAACTCATTGTTCCCGACTCTCATTGTTTGACCGGCCGACATGAATAAAGAGCGGAAAAATAGATAATGTTGGCCCGGAATTTTATAGTACAGAATAACGAGAGGAAATCGAACATTTCCACTGTCAATCTAGTTAAAAGTGAGCATCAAGTGTGCACGTTGCACTTGGAAAGTGAGTTGTCCTTGGTACTGAGCTATTCAGTAGAAAGCGCCTTTAGGGTAGGTATAGTTTTCTCATCATTTTAAAGTTTGCTGTCTGGATCTTTTTACATATTTACGAAGTAAATGGAAGTATTGTAATCGTCTTAAAATTGAAAATCGGATCGGAGCTTTACAACAATTTTTAATCGAGAACAAAGTCAACTTCGAGTTCAAAGTCAACTTCGAGATCAAAGCCAACTTGGAGATCAAAGTCAACTTCGAGTTCAAACTCGACATCGAGATCAAAGTCAACTTCGAGATCAAAGTCAACTTCGAGATCAAAGTCAACTTCGAGTTGAAACTCAACTTCGAGAACAAACTCAACTTCGAGTTCAAAGTCAACTTCGAGATCAAAGCCAACTTGGAGAGCAAACTCAACTTCGAGTTCAAACTCGACATCGAGATCAAAGTCAACTTCGAGATCAAAGTCAACTTCGAGATCAAAGTCAACTTCGAGATCAAAATCAACTTCGAGATCAAAGTCAACTTCGAGATCAAAGTCAACTTCGAGATCAAAATCAACGTCGAGATCAAATTCAACTTCGAGATCAGAGTCAACTTCGAGATCAAAATCAACTTCGAGATCAAAGTCAACTTCGAGATCAAAGTCAACTTCGAGATCAAAGTCAACTTCGAGTTGAAACTCAACTTCGAGATCAAAATCAACTTCGAGATCAAAGTCAACTTCGAGATCAAAGTCAACTTCGAGTTCAAACTCAACTTCGAGATCAAAGTCAACTTCGAGATCAAAATCAACTTCGAGATCAATGTCAACTTCGAGTTCAAACCACTTTCCATCATTTTCATTCACCTGAGTCAGTGCTGTCTGAATTTATATTCAGTATTTAATTTTTCTAAACAAGCAGAAAGAAAAATTGAAGTTACTTGAATGAATTTGCATTTGGTCTCTGGTTGGGCCAATTTTATTGAGAAATGATATCGTTCTTTCTACGTTTGTCAGGGAAAACACCCATAGAAAGTATCGAATGATACCCATGGAATCGAGTACTTGTGTTTCGATAAAATATCGATATCAGTACTGAGACTTCGATACTCGTTGGATACCAAGTGTCGAGTATATGGGGGTATCGAAATGTCACTAAGGCTGAGTCACGAGAAGGCCGACCTGACGTCCTCAGTAACCGGACCGTAAGGAGCAGCCCCAGATGCCGCGCGCCCGAGGCGCCTTTCTATTTCAACTAGCGCCAGAGCCTTGCCGCTAAGAATTGCCGTATCTCCCTCAATTCTCAACCTTTTTTCAAATTTCTTGAACTGGAATGTTCCTCTTGGCAAGACCTATCACCCTGTTTAATCGGAATTCGAATAACTCACAGTACTTCCGATATATTTGCATTTTTAGTGTTTTCTTTTTTATTTTTTCCCGGCCACAAAAACGAACCGATTTGAGCGTTCTTGGTCTTAAAATCTTTATTTTACCTTGCAGAATAAGGGGATATTTTTTATATGCCGATAACATGGCGTATTTTTATTTTAGGCGAGTTTTAAAATTTGCAACGTGAGTTTTTTATATTTTTGACCAAAACACCATTAAAAGCAGTCAAAAGGTGGTCGAATTTGCAGCCACGGACGTTACCACGCCGAACAAAAAACAAAATAACTCGAGACTTTTTGAAAAAATCCATTTCTGTCGCACAAAATGCATTTTGTAAGCATAGGCACACGTCGTGTCCGAATTTTCCGAGCATTCTCAGGATTCGCCTGGTGACTTCTTTCTGCAAACTATCAATTTCGCACTACGGAATTGCCGAAAACTTCTTTAACGTTCATCCGCGGAAAAGTGCGCAAGGTAGGATAAAATAGCGCCGAGCTTTCGGTCTGTATCTGCGTTAAAGTGGACAGGCAAAGAGCAGAGTAAACCGTTTGTGGCTGTGATCCAATCATCCGAAGCAAATCCACTTTGTGAATCGTCCTCGTACCTCCTGTTGTGTTCCTGGGGCCCCGGGCGACTAAAACCGAACCTTTGGGTCAACCTCTAACCCGAAACCCTAACTCGAGGCTAAATAACTAATTCGCTGAAATACGAGGGTCATGATGGAAACAAGGCTCGACTATTAACTTAGTTTTTGCTTTTCGCCCTCTCGCGCCAATTTTGGGCGGGGTAGTGAAGCGGCGGATTCTATTACCGCCCGCCGTCGCGATGAAAATTGACGGAACAATATACCCAATTAGGTTTCTCTTTCTCTATTCGGACGATAAGCATCGCGGATTATTTATATCGTGTAAAACAGTCGATTCTATTATGAGAGTATTTTCTGAATACGGTATTTCAAGCATTTTCTAGCTATATCCATATCAAACTTGATAATCGATATATCGATGTATAAATATCTAATATCGAGACAGAGCATAGTTTTTTCGTCAATGTCTCTTCCTCACAAACTTAATAATCGATTTATCGATGTGTAAATATCCAATATCGAGGAAGAACATCGATTTTTTATCGATATCCTCTCTTCACCCAAAATATATGAGGCGGTCGGGTTTCTAGGTACTATATCAAACTTAATAATCTATATATCGATGTGCAAATATCTAATGTTGGGGCAGAATATCGATTTTTCATCGATATCCCTTCCGTACCCCAAATATAGTATGTGGCGGTCGGGTTTCTAGTATATCAAACTTGATAATCGATATATCGATGTATAAATATCTGATATTGAGGAAGAACATTGATTTTTCATCGATATCCCTTCCTTATCCCAAGTAAATGCGTCGATCGGTTCCTAGATATATCAAACTTAATAATCGATAATATATCGATCTATAAATATCTAATAATGAAACAGAACAACGTCGATATCCCCTCCTTACGACAAAATTTGGCGTATATCACATATATTCAATGTATGTGACGGTTGGGTTTCTAGGTACCTATATCGAACCAAATAATCGATATATCGATACAAAAATATCCAATATCGAGGCGGAGCATGGATTTTTCATCGATATCCTTACCCCAATTACACGAGACGGTCGGTTGTCTTCCATTACCATTGAGCAGACATCTGCTATTGGCCAGTATTAGTATCACTATCAGCCACCGTATCAGGATATCACTCCTGTAATAATAATATCCGGCCATTCTCGATTGTAGCTGATGACAGCGCTTCAATCCGTTCACAGCTGCTGGCGTCAGGGTGAGAGCTGAACTCGTAATCGGCTGAACACGGCAGGCGCTAATTGAACGGAACGGATGACTGGGGAATTCGCCAAATTCGACCCGTTGTCCGTTCTATTTCCAAAGTTAACCCCCCCCCCCTCCCCGACGAGATTTAGAGCAATCAACGTTTCATCGTCCGCACCCCTAACAGTCAGCATCGTCGCGTCAATCCCTACGGCCATTAAGCCATCAACTGTCCAATTATCAAATTGATTCGTCCCACGTTTTGATTGGAAATCCGATTTTAAAGTTGGAGCATCAAGAACGGAACAAATTCCAAGGGCCGTCCCGGATCGGAGTTCAACGGGATTTGCGGAAAATTGATGGAAATAGGTACGCGTTCGATTAGACTTCTTTATTTTGTAGGGACCGGAGAAGGTAAACTTGCAGAGTAAAATAGGTTCGCTGCAATCCAAAAATTTTGATGAAATTTTCGGGGCCCTTGTAGAAAAATAGATTCATTCGTTTTTGCGAATTTTCCCAAGAAACATCCGCTTTTCGCGGTTAGAGGAATAATCGAAATAACTCCACGTGAAACGAAATCTCGATCGAAACTGTTGCGGGGCGGATTGATTTGATAATCGGATAGCGGCAGCTTCAGCGCCGCCGACTAATGACCCAACGTGGACTGTCAATGCGAACTGAGCCAGATGAACTTTAGGGTCGGCAGTTGGGTCTGATGGACAGTTACCCCATCCAGGCAATTTGGAAATCCCCCGGACGACCGATCGTATGCCCACTTATCGGCTTGTATCAATTAGCCTTTCCGTACAGAACGCCAATCCTACCCCAATTTTGATTCTAAGAAATTCTTCGGGTTCGCTCGAGCAAAAAAATAAAAATGTGCCGGAAAGTTTTTTTTATTTCAAATTTTTGTATTTATAGCATATTGACGAACTAGCTAATTTTATTATAAAGATCAGGTTATGCCGCACTGTGCGAGATGGTGCAGAGTGCGGATTACCTTCGATTTTGAATTCGTGCGAAAATTGGGGGCGGAAAATGGGAAATCGGTTCTATTCAACGCGAGGAGATAGGAGCCTCTGGAGCGGGGGATACAATATTTTCACCCCCTCAGCTCATACTACACTCTTCACCAACACAACGCTCCAACACTGCGCTCTAACACTGCGCTCTCATACGCTATAGTACTACGCTCTAACACTACGCTCTCATACGCTATAGTACTACGCTCTTCTCCACGCTCTAATACTACGCTTTAACACTCTAATACTACTTACGAAGTTTGAGTATTTAATACTACGTTTTAACACACTAACAATACGCTCTAATACTCTAATACTACGCTCTAATAAGCGCTATAACACTACTCTATAACACTGCGCTCTATTGCTACGCTATAACACTACTCTATAACACTGCGCTCTAATACTACGCTCTAATACTACGCTCTTATACCACGATCTTTTCCAAGCTCTAATACTACGCTTTAACCCTCTAATACTACGTTCAAATACTACGCTCTTCTCCACGCTCTAATTCTACGCTTTAACACTCTATACTACTTTCAAAATTTGAGTATTTAATACTACGTTTCAACACACTAACACTAAGCTCTAATACTCTAATACTACGCTTTAATAAGCTCTATTGCTAGGCTATAACACTATAACACTGCGCTCTAATGCTACGCTCTAACACTACGCTCTTATACCACGCTCTTCTCCACGCTCTAATAATACGCTCTAATACTACGCTCTAATACTACGTTCAAATACTACGCTCTTTACCACGCTCTAATACTACGCTTTAACACTCTAATACTACTTTCAAAATTTGAGTATTTAATACTACGTTTTAACACGCTAACACTAAGCTCTAATACTCTAATACTACGCTCTAATAAGCTCTATTGCTACGCTATAACACTACTCTATAACACTGCGCTCTAATACTACGCTCTAATACTACGCTCTAACACTACGCTCTTATACCACGCTCTTCACCACGCTCTAATACTACGCTCCTCACCACGCGGGTCAATAAATGCCACTACTGAGCCCAGAGATTCACTCTAACTTTTCACTGCGGCACTCCACTCTACGTGCCGCCGGGCTTGGGATTCACCCTCAAGCTTTGGACTTGGCGCTTGAAACGTATACTTGTAAAATTTGAAAAAAGAAAGTTTTTTTGCTTCAAATAAATTAGCAATAACAAGAAAAACAATTTTAACGATATTTTAATAAATATAATTTTTTTAAATATAATTAACAAAACAAAAAAATATTTTTCGCTTCGAATAAATTTTTGCCACTTATCACTGGCGTTTAGGCTCGTTTCACCCGATTTTCAGATGATACCAAATTATCGGATACTTATCGGCCCTTGATCTCGTTACCGTCAACGCCGTTCAGTCCGAACAAAGAAGGCTTATAGCAGCGAAGCTGTTTTTAACTCTTTTTAATTGCCAATTAACAATTTACCTGTGGTCGGAAAGGGAAAAATCTTTTGTGTAATTTTCCCTTTTATCCTCTCGTTTCGCGGCTTATCCGCTGCTAGGGGGTTGGAGGTTGCCTTTTATCTTCCCCTTGTTATCCTACTTATCGTCCTGCTCGGCTGGGGTTCTTTTCTAAGTCATTTCATTATTTATTTTATTCGCGAGGGCTTCCCAGACTGGAGTTCGTCGTTTTTAAAGCCAGATTAATGCTCTACCATTCGCATAATGACAAGCGATAAGGGGTAATAGGGCGATTGTTTGTAGATCTTTATTTGATCATAATTATTCCGAAGACGAGTAGTGCACCGGGAAAATTATATTCGAAAACTGTTGCTAGGATAAGGATGTCTGCTGAAGTTGAATAGATAGTTGGCTAATGTTTACATAATTTTAGCGAATTGAAAATGTTCCGGTTCGATTCAGCGGAGGCAAAACGCAGTATCTCGAGTCTCCCCATTTCTACTGCGAAAAATGATATCTATATTTTGAAATTTTGAAAATTATGGGCAATGTTTTGATATGAGTGAGATATCGAGGGTTTGCTTTGTTAATCGATACTTTCAATTATTTATATCTGCCATAGATATTATCGATTATTAGGTTCGATATTAATCACTTTTTATCGTAATACGATATTGATTGAAATCGATGTTTTGTCACACTATCCTGATCGATACCTCGGATGGGATATCAATGAAAATCGATGTATGGCCGCGGCATTCGATAGTTTTTATCGATACATCTATTATAAAGTTTGATATAATCATGAAAGGAATGGGAATCGATAAAAATCGATGTTTTGCCCCGATATCTAATTTTTTCGTCTTAACGCTCTAAATTGTTATCGATTACCATGTTTGATGTGGATAAGATAGAGATGAGAAATCGATTAAAAAATCGATTTTTAGCCTCAATTACCGTCCCCATAGCACAAAATTGTTCGATATATCGACCTTTAATGGTACTCACCATCCGATCATCAATCGATTAATCGATTCACCTCACACTATCGATATATCGTGCTAGATATGGAAAATATTTCGATATGAATGGGATATCAATGAAAATCGATGTAGGTATACGATAGGTCGGCTAACATTTCATAGAATGGGGTATCAATAAAATGTATGGCCTAGGTATTCGATATTTTTATCAATATTTTGTTCAATTTTCTACGATATATATACGCAGTATAAAATCAATAGGTACATGAAAATGAAAATTTGCTAAAATATCATTCTAACTGGGAATAATGTACCTACCAAATAAACTGGTATTTGATGATTTCTATTATAATAGAAATGAGCGAAGATTAATTCATTTCTACTGGTTAACATAATGAATCGTTTTAATAATCCGCACTAATCTTCAATACGGAAGATTTCCTAGCCGATGATCATCATGATATTGTACTGAGCTTTAGATTCCCCACTACTAATTGCCGTAATGGACCGAATCGGCTGAAACTTCATCAGTTAGTGATTAGGACGCTCCGTAAGCTGATAACGGCCCTTTCAGCCCAATTAGGTATGATGATTAATGATTATCGGCACGGTAAACAGGTGTTTTGAAGGTAACCCATTATCGAATTACGAGATTTTAATTGTTGATGAAATCGGCCCTCGAGTTATCCTGATTTACTGAAATACTGTGCGAACTAGACGAAAATTTAAAAATTCTAAAATTAACACAAATTGCGCGTTAAAAAAATAAAATCTAAAAAAATTCCCATCGACAAAATTTGCGTAAAAAATGTGTCAAATTTTGACAAAAATTTGCAAATTTGAAAATGATGAAAATTTGGCCATTTTGCATTATAATGCATAAATGCATAATATAAATCTTCATTTTTGTGTATGAGTACTACTCATTGAGGTAACCTTACCTAACCTCTACAAATTGGGTAATCTACCTACTGACTTTATTCAAGCCAAATCGTCAAATTTTTCCAAAAACATTTCAAAATTAGTTAATTAATAATCTTTTTCCAGCACATGGATTTCGAAAAAATAATTCCCTCCGCTTTTATCGAGGAATTTTTTCAAAGTCGAGATCATCAGTCCTTTGCAGTAGAGGGGCCAACTCCTGGAAATTCAGATCACGTCCAAGGGTCGACTTTTTCCCTCCGATGGATCCGACTAGTGATACGTTCAACTGAACCTTTGCCTCAGGCTTACCCTTCAACCCTAAAAGGGTCACGCCTCAACAAAACACACAGATGCCCTCCTTCAAAAGAACCCCTTCAATTCGGAGCGAAAAGTACGAACAATAATTGATTAGAGCTCTCCACCAGAGCGCAAAGCGGATTGTTGAAATAAGAACGAGATAATATGACCCCCTCAGCTTGACAGCGGCAGGGCACACCCGGGGCAACTTCGGTTAAGAAGAGGTTGGACCCAAAGCTGTGTTGCGCACCACCACCACTCTCCAGCTCTCTTGCTAACTGTTAATTCACTCTCTCCAGCTTCACTTCCGTTTTATCTTTTTCGAATTTCCAAAAGGCTGCGCACGTTTGAAAATTAACCCTGCGCATGTTTAAAGACTAAAAATTAACTCAGCCCAATTTATCATTCCTGGGGGCGTGGTCGGCCTTTGAATTTCCCTTTACCGTAGAAATAGCTGAATGGATGAATCATATCTTGGAAGGGAGGAAATGCGAGGGCATGCAACACCTGCGAGAAATGGCTGGGGAAAAACGACGCTTTTCTTTAGGAAAAAATCCAATCCTACTTTCAATTTCCTCATACACCACGACTCGAGCTCTTATTTCTCATTTTCAATTTTTCATCCCCCGAAATACGAGGTACGGATGAAAGAGTTGAACCTCGTCATGACACGATACATGCGGGTCAATTATAAGAGTTATGCGATCGACGAATATCGTTGATGCCGATGAAAAACTATTCTTGGAAAAACAATCTAAAAATTCGGATCCCAGATTTATCCGATCAGCAAAAAATGTAATTACCTACTTCCATATTTAAAAAATAAATGGAAGTATTGGAATCGCCCTAAAATCGAGAATCGGAACGAGCATCAGAAAAATTTTAATCTATACACATTCACTCAGTATCACTTCCAGAACGAGTATCCGCATGTCCGTCTGTGGTCGTTTACAAAAATGGCCACAGCTCCCTCAATTCTCAAACTTTTTTCAAATTTCTTGAACTGAAATGTTAGTCTCGGCAAGGCGTAACACCCTGTTTGATCGGAATCGGGGAGCCTACACGGGAGCGATTGGGAGCGTCCTAGGGAGCGATAGGCAGCGTCCGTAGAGCGATAGAGACCGTCCGAGGGAGCAATTGGGAGCGTCCTAGGGAGCGTCCGAGGGAGCGATTGGGAGCGTCCGAGGGAGCGATAGGCAGAGTCCGATGGAGCGATAGAAACCGTCTGAGGGAGCAATTGGGAGCGTCCTAGGAAGCGATAGAGACCGTGCGAGGGAGCAATAGGGAGCGTCCCATGGAGCGATAGAGAGCGTCCTAGGGAGCCGTAGGGAGCGTCCTAGGGAGCGATAGGCAGCGTCCGATGGAGCGATGGAAACCGTCCGATGGAGCGATGGAAACCGTCCAAGGGAGCAATTGGGAGCGTCCTAGGGAGCGATAGAGACCGTCCTCGGGAGCGATAGGCAGCGTCCGATGGAGCAATTGGGAGCGTCCTAGGAAGCGATAGAGACCGTGCGAGGGAGCGGTAGGGAGCATCCTAGGGAGCGGTAGAGACCGTCCGAGGGAGCGATAGGGATCAAAATATAGTTCTTTTTTGTGATTTCTAATATCAATCTATTAAGTTTAAATGAAAAATGAATTAAATAAAAAAAGTTCTTAATCCAGATATTTGGTAGGTAGGTATTAAAAAAAGTTTAGATCGAACTAGCGATTTTATTTTTTTGCGTAAAACCATCATAACAGTAGAAAGAGCTAAAAGCGAGCTTTGAATAAAATCGGCCGCAGAGCATTATGTTTCAGGAATTTTCGAGAAAGTTAGTTCCCACAAATACTCCTTTCACTCAGAAAAGTAACAACCTACGGAAAAATTTAACATCATGGATGACGGGAAGCTTTCAAATAGCGATGATTTCAGAGCCGTTTTAATATTTCATCCGCCATTATTCCACTCTCTGACAACTTGGGGGATGAAAAATCAGGAAACGAAAACAAGAATAAATATAGATTTTCCATACGCTGAAAACTCGGGTGGCCGTTGGGCGTCTGCATATTTTAGTGTTATATCAATTATATATAAAGGAAAAGGCGAAGGTTTATATTTTTTCGCATTTTTATTTTTTTCCCACTCAAAAACATTCAGAAACATTCGAGCTTAGCTGCATTAGCATGAAGAGGATGACAGGCTCCGTCACATCCCACAGGCCGTCATTAATGGAAAAGTTGAAAAACTGGACGGCGAATGGGAAAAACTTAGTGATGGGCGATACCACAAAATATTCGATACCTGTACTCGATACTAGTATCGAAACAAATATTTGATACTTCTCAGATATCGAAAGAAAATATTCGATACTGAAGAGTATCGAATCATATGAGTACTTTTTCATTTCACACACCAAATTGCATGTTAATAAAATGGAAATGACTGATTAAAAAAACTCTATTAAGCCCTTACGTTATTTATTTTACGTTATATTACTTTTCAACAAGGTTAACAGGTCATTTCATGTGTAAAAGTTATTTGTAAGATTAGACGAATGTCGAAGAAGTGGTGATGGAGATGGGGAGGAAAACTTTACACCACCGGTGTCATTCACTCAGTCAAGTCCCAGAACTGCTTCCCTACTAAACGCAGGAATGTCAATTTGTCAACATTAGCTGGCGAGAGTCGGTTCCTTTTGTAAATTTTATTACTTAGTATGAATAGAGTAGGTAGGTAATTTTGAGACTATCCATTTGAGTATTTTTTCTGTCGGGAAAAATACTCGATACCTACACTAGTATCGAAACAAAATATTCGATACCAAATGTACTTGGTATTGAAAGAAGATATTCGATACCATACTCATATCGATAGGTATCGCCCATCACTAGAAAAACTTCCAAGAAAATTAAAGAGAACAGGAAACGCCGCTCATTCGATGTTATTAAAAAAGGGTATCTCCGAAGGATTGAATCCAGTTATGCCTGACCAAGAATCAGTTCGTAATTATAATATAATTTAATTATTTAATATAATTAAATTACCTATAATATAATTTAAATATTATTTTAAAAAAATTTAGCATGAAAAAGAGAAAAAGCATGATAATTTATTATTATAATATTTTGACAAATCTGGAGGCTGCAATGATCAAATCAAACAACGCACCATAAAAAGTTTAACCCCCAAAAAAATCAAAGTACGCAAAAATACCGGAATAAAAAAATATACCGAACGGCATCCGCTGGCCGTCTCGTCCGCACAGCCGTCACGCCGTGCGGCTCTCAGCCGGGCGGCAAGGCAGTCGTGCGGTACCCAGCCGCCTCAGCGGGTTCGTTGCGGCTGAGCGTCAGCCTGTCACGCCCACCGACGGCTCAAACCGCCGGTCACAGAAGATTCGATTGTCGAACCCCGTCACGGTAGCGGGTTGAGCCTCTGATAAGGCCTCAAGGGCTCAACGCGAATAAATTTAGAAAGATAAATATTTTTTGTCCTTTAACATTTTACCTGGTTCTAATTGTTGGGATAAATTTTAAAATAAATTAAGATCAACTGTAAAATACAATACGCTGAAATTAATGCTAGAATATGATGGATTAAAATTAATTTTATAATAAAATACATTGAAATAAATTTCAAAATAAAATGAATTTTAGATCAATGATCACTGATCATATACCATTATTTTCACGTATATAATTTTTAATAGGTTATTTTCTTTTTGTTATTTCATTCTTATTTTCTACCAATTATTTTCACGTACCTATACGTGATTATAACATTATATACATATAATTTTTAACAGGTTATTTTCATTTTTTTTTTGTTTTTGTTATTTAATTCTTATTTATTTTTCAATATTATTTTATCTCCGAAGTAAGGTGGGTATATTAGTGGTCGGATAAATTTTTCCATGCCTAGCTGGATTTGTCGAATAATCGATTATGAAGCCTGGGCAGGGACATTGTTGGCGGGGCAGAGAACCGCCGCATTTGCGGCCTGGCTGGCAGGTCCTAACGAAGCGACGCGGAGCCGGCCGGCTCGATGCCGCCTCTACTAATCAGTGTCATATAGAATTCAAAAGCGGCCAAACACCGGGCGGCGGGGCGGCGTTATCCTTTACCTCATCGCCCAGTTTCTAACAGGATTAGGTAGTCGACCCTTGAGCGGGGAATATCCGCCCCGAGGGCCGGGCGGCACCGCCGCTGACCTTTAATGCCGAATAGAATTCCTGGATTCTGAGAAGATAACGGTAAACCTGGAATAAAATCGTTATCCAGAGTAAATAATTCTATTGATAAATTTAAAAACAACTACCTAGCTCAAATCGGGTAAAATGGCGTGCAATTTTTTTCTCCAATTCGACCTTCGAATAACAATGGAATTCCGGCCGGTTTTTCCCATTTTTGACAACTGGTGAACATAATGTATATTATACACGGACGGATGGTCTTGAAATTCTCGATAAATCACCTAAAATTATTCACCTGTATTATACACCTACTATTGGACAAAAGTTGGAATTTTATTTGTTTCAATTTAAAAAAGGAAATTTAGATTAAAATTGTTTGAAGAATTTATCACGATACCTCTTCGAGAGTCGTTATGACAAATCCAAATCTTTTTGAAATGTGAAAATCGGTTCATCGGTTTTTCAAGGTGAATAGGAGCGGTAGAAAAGAACCGACCTTGAACCAATGCGATTTTCGTTATTTTGGAGCTTAAAGACGAAACGAGCTTTATTTAATTTTTTTTTGGCGAAAATATTTTCCCAGGCACCTCACTGGAATATTTTACGAGTTCGGGCAAAACCCATCCGCCGGTAGAATTATTTATCGGGACGGGAATAATTAAAATCGGGCCAGCTGAGAAACGGCCCTCAGCTAAGTCTGTCGGTTAAGTCGGGAGGATTAGGAGCGAAGAGATTAGCGGCCACTCAGCGCTTACAGACAACGAATTACAACCGAACTAAATAGCCTGGGAAATCCGCTAAAATTTGAAAATTAGGTGATCACTTATTCCATCTTCTTTCACGTTTGAGAGGGTCAAGAACACATATCTGCAATAATTTTTTTCCGTCCGCCGTACGCAGCAGAACGCATAAAAGAAGTTGTCCAATTTCAAAAAAAAAAAAAAAAAAATGGAAAATTATTGTAGTTGTGGATAACACACAATACTCCCATATTTTCAAACGTAAAATTGTGACACAATTTGATCATATTCTGACTGCTTGTTTAGGTCAAAAATATCAAAAAACACTATGCAAATTTTAAAACTTGCCTAAAATAAAAATACGCCACGTTATCGGCATATAAAAAATATCCACTTATTCTGCAACGTACGAGTCGTATAACAAAGATTTTAAGACCATGAAATCCCAAATCGGTTCATTTTTGTAGCCGGAAAAAAATAAAATGGAAAATACTAGAAATGCAAATATATTGGAGCACTGTGAGTTATTCTCTATCGCTCCCTTGGACGGTCTCTACCGCTCCCTATAGCTCCCAGGGACGCTCCCTATCGCTCCATTGGACGCTGCCTATCGCCCCCTCGGACGGTCTCTATCGCTCCCTAGGACGCTCCCAGGGACGCTCCCTATTGCTCCCTCGCACGGTCCTTATCGCTCCCTAGGACGCTCCCAATTGCTCCCTCGGACGGTTTCTATCGCTCCATCGGACGGTTTCTATCGCTCCATCGGACGCTGCCTATCGCTCCCTGGGACGCTCCCTATTGCTCCCTCGCACGGTCTCCATCGCTCTGAGGACGGTCTCTATCGCTCCCGAGGACGGTCTCTATCGCTCCCGAGGACGGTCTCTATCGCTCCCTAGGACGCAGCCTATCGCTCCCTCGGACGCTCCCAATCGCTCCCGTGGAGGCTCCCTGATTCCGATCAAACAGGGGGTTACGTCTTATATTATATTCGTTATATTAATTATTATAATATAATAATAATAGGTAATTATTAATATAACAATAATTATTTATATATATTATTTATTAATTAACAATAATTATTATTGTTACAATAATAATTAATTTTAGTATAATTAATTTTAATTATGAGGATATTATCCTATTCTTGGGGGTTGGCCGTGAACGCTCGAGAGGCTTGAATGAGCCTCAACGGTTAGTCCTCTCGAGAAGGTCCGTCTGACTTATCGGCCGGTTATGGAGAGCTTTTCGAAAATTGCTGGAACCGAATCATCCGAAGAAAAGCTCTAGAAGTTGAACAGAGCGAGGAAAATTTGACCGGCGGCGGAAAAGTATAAATCAAGTTTATGATAAATTTAGCGTTTCAGCTCAGCCGCTAAAATATTAAAAGCGAGAATTTCGAGCAGTAATTCACCCGGCAGTTAGGAAACAATAAAAACATACCGTCCCCGATTCATTTCTCCCGGGGTTGAATTCGAAGAATAAACCGTTATTATTCAAAACACCCAACAACCGGGGAATCTTAATTCATTTGTAATGTCAAGACGGAGAAAGATTTCCTGTAACCGGCAGCAGGCTACCGGGAATATTAATTGCTGATTCTCACCACGGAAAATTGCTCGGATTAAGAGGTAGATTTATTTCAAAATCCGCCCGAGGGGGTGAAAATGGAAATTTAGCACCCCGCGAAGAATCGCGCGCTGCGGTACATTATAATTTCGGTCGAGAAAGTCGAGATGGTAAATCAGCCACCTGACGGTTGCATGTTAAACCGAGTGTCTAATGCGGGTGAATTTTCGGCGCAGGAGCGAACAAGAAGATTCACCGGGAATAAAGTTGGCCCTAAGTCAAAAAGATTGTTGAGGTCGGCCGAGCGAGATTAAGCAAATGCGGGATAATTTGGAAAACAACAACTCCCCGGTTAACTTGGAGCGGAACGCCTTCCACGGCCCGATGTGAAACTCCGAAGGATTACAAGATTAGGGAAATTAGCTCAGGCGTTGAAGGATGAGCTCGTGTTGGCAAGACTGTCGGATGTTCGGACGGTACAAGTCTGCGAGTGAACGCGCATAAATCAAACTCGCACCCCGCTGCTCGGCTACCAAGTTGGCAACACTGTTTTCAGCCGCCGAGGTACATTTCACACTTGAGCGATGAGGTCGAGCCGAGTCGATTAATTTGGAGCGGTCAATTTACAAAATTGGGCCGACGAGGCTGCGCGATGTGAGACATGGAAGAGCCGGAACGGCCTGGTTCGCCTGGCGCAGCGTTAATCCGTCAGTTTTGAACATTCGGCGTCCGAATATTGGACGGAATATCGAGAGAAAATATCGATAGTGTGAGGCGAATCGATTGATACGAATGATCGAACGGTATGTACCAATATAATGTCGATATATCGAACGATTTTGCGCTATGGGGACGAGCGAGGTAATTGAGGCTAAATATCGATTTTCTAATCGATATCTCGATCCTATCTCAAACACATCAAACTTGACAATCAATAATATCTCGAGACATATGTCGACAAAATCGGATATCGAGGCAAAACATCGATTTCTATCGATATCCCATTCCCATCATGATTATATCGAACTTTATTATAGATATACCAATAAAAACTATCGAATGCCTCGGCCATACATCGATTTTCGTTGAAATCCCATTCCTATCAGAATATTTTCAATATCTAAGAAGATATGCCAATAGAGCAAAATATCGATAAAAACATCGAATACCGAGGCCATACATTTTGTTGATACCCCATTCTATGAAATGTTGGCTGTATCAAACTTGCAAAGCTAAATATCGATATCTCTCTCTCTCTATCTTATCCACATCAAATCGACAATCGATATATCGATAATATCCAGAGCCATATATCGAAACAAATTGTATATCGAAGAAAGATATCGATTTCTATCGATACCCCATCCCTATCATGATATTTCGAAGTTTATAATCGATGTATCGATTATTATTGAATACCTAGGCCATACATCGATTTTAATTGATATTCCATTCCTGTCAAAATATTTTCCATATCTTTTAAATATTTTTTTCTCGTCAAATTTGTAATCAATTTGATAAATTAATGAATTTTCGCCTCTAGACTCACCTCATAGGCTTGAAAAGAGCCTGATCCTGGTTCTCGTAGTCGATCACCAGTTTGATCTGAGTGCCGCCGTCCTTTTGACCTGGAACAATCGATAAATAAATCATAAGCTCAATCTCAAACTGAAACCCATACCCATAATCAGACTCAAAACCTAACTCATCCTCATTATTATACTCAGAGTAAAACTGAAACTCAAACACATAATAAGATCATGCTCATAATTAAACTCAAAGTGAAACTAAACTCAAACTCATAATCAAACCGAAACTCAAACTCATTCTCATAATTCAACTCAAACCCATGCTCATAATTATACTTAAAGTCAAACTGAAACTCAAACTCTTTAATTGAACTCATACTCATATTTAAACCTAAAATCAAACTCAAAGTGTCAATTCTCAAACTCGAACACATTATCAAACCGAAACAGAAACTCAAACTCATAATTAAACTCGAGGTCAAACTCAAACTCATAATTAAACTCAAAGTCAGACTGAAAGTCAAACTCATGCTCGAACTCGAACTCAAAATGAAACTGAACTCAAACTCATAATCTTCAAACTGTAACTTTCATACTCAAACTCATGATTGAACTTGAAGTCAAATTGACACTCAAACCCATGATCGAACTCAATGTGAAACAAAAACTCGAACTCATACTCTATAAGTTTGATAAGTGTTTCTAGTATGGCATACTTGAGGGGTCCCGCTTTGTAGGGTTGTGCCCCGGTGTCCCCACGATCTCGTAGGGGACGGCCAAATGTCTCGCTTTGAGGGCAAAGCCCCGCTTTGGGAAGGCATCCTCTAAAAAATTAGGTACCTACCTACCTATGTAAGTATGAGGTACATACTCGATGACCGCTAGATCAGTCTCGCGGCAGTTCCTTGGCGTCACAAAAACGAATGAATGGCGAAGAGGAAGACGAATCCCTTATCTTCAATTTCTTATCATATCTTATCAGTCTCATTAATTCGAATTAGAAACTCAAATTGAGGGAATGGAAGTTGTCTGTTATGGGTTGGAAGTTGTGTTTACCGCTCGAAATTTGGTTTGGTTCCTACCTATTCTGCGTCATTTTGTTTTTTGTTTTTATTGATTCGTTATAATTTAATACACTTGATATTCATTTTTATACCAACTTTGATATACCTATACCTATTGTTCATTTCATAGCGTCCCGCTTTTGAATTTTGGATATCTGGTTACCTTAGGCATACTCCCATTAAATGGGAAGTAAATTTTACTTCGTAATATTGAAGTTAAACTAACCCTAGGGCAGACTATTCCTCAGGAGTCGAACTCATGGGCTTTCCGGAGGAAATATGGTACATTTGTGTTGTTCCCCCCGCGAAACCGCGGTTGGTTAAGGAGTACCTGGCCCTCGCGGCCTTAACCTCCCCCTATGAGGCAAGCCTCATAGGAACCAGCTCCCCTAGGGGAGCCTAGCCTTCCGAAGAAGTCCCCGTACGCAAAAAGCACTACGGGTAAAGTCGTGTGTTTCAGCTCACACTACCAACTTTGCAGGTTGGTACCCGAGTTATCGACCGGGGTCACGTAACTCACACGCCGGGGTTGCCCCCTCCCTCACGCACCTCACTAGCATTATTTCAGCCGAGAGGCCGAGGTGTGCAACCACAGCCACCACGAAACCAAACCGCTTCGATGGGCAGGCCGGCGATACTTTGCCTTATGGCGCTGTATCTGTGGCCTGGGGCATCCCATCGCCCGTGGTACCATTTTGAGTGATCTGATGGGATCACCCTTAAGGCCCGAATGGTCACGTGCCTCAGGCATTGCTGCCCTACCGTTTACGTTGATGTACATCGCCGAGGGACGAGGTTCCCTGAAAGGGTGGAGGGCCACAGGCGCCCGACCCCGAAGGAGCGGCCGCCTGTGCCCCCCCACCGGGCCGCCAGTCACATGACCAACGGCCCCTACAGCTATGCATCGAGAGAAGCCGGCCCTCGCGGCTAGAAGGTTAAGGGCAGACTCTCACGACACAGTTAAACTACCCTACGCTAACAGCCTCAGCTGTGTACAGACATCCTTAACTTACGCTTACCCTACAGGATAACATCACATCTTAACAGGTAAACATCACATCTTAACTTACGGCTTTACAACGGTCCTTCCTGTCCTAGCCACAACTTAGCTTAACACTGGTTCCCTAGGTGCACTTTACAGTCCTACTGCTATAAGAACGCCACTACCCCAAGTGTTCAGTGCTCGATACACCAACAACTCCTCCACCCGCAGAGCGATGATCGCACCTCGCACTTCCACCGCCGGCCAGGGGCCTCCTTCACAAGGAGGGAGAGCTCCCCCTATTCGGACCCTCAGAACAGACGAACCTCTAGGACAAGTGGATCCTACCAAGGGGACCCCCCACCCTGCTCGTCAACCCCTGACCAGCACCGGCTCATGGCTTACAGTACTGTGCTACCCCGCCTGCTGTACGGCTCCACCTACCCCAGATGCGTGCCAAGCAACCAGCCTTTTCAGGGCGGCCCTGGCAAAGCTCCTCAGATCGTCCATCGTCCCTGGTCTTCCTACCATGTCTCTGAGCGTCAGTCCCCTCAGTCTAAATTGTTCCCTTAGGTCATTGTACCGCGCACAGTCCACCAACACATGTCTAGCCGTTTCCGGCTCCCCGCACGAACACCTGTCCTGATCACGAAGCCCCAGGCTGTGGAGCTTTGCCAGGAATTCCCCATGACCCACGAGGAACTGCGTCACCTCAAAGTCCGGCCTAATAAACTTCTTACTCATTCGGTCCCTAACGTCAGGCAGGAACTCGTGAGTGAGCCTACCTGTGCTGGCCGCCTCCCAGTCCCTCTGCCACGCAGTCATCAGAGCGTCCTTCACTATCGCATACCTACGGACAGAGCGGTCTTCAACTTGCTCGGCCGTCAACTCTACAATCCCAGGCACACAGACCGGCACCCGGCGCTTGATCCGGTACGCCGCCCACCGCCACCACGCCTCATACCTAATAGGCAGCACTCCTGCCAGTACCGGCATGGCAACCGTCGGCGCCGTCCGGTACGCCCGATTCACCTTCAACAAAACCGTCCTCTGGGCCGAGGCCAGCTTCTTCCAGTGTCTCTCCTTCAACCTGTGCGCCCAAAATTGCACGCCATACAGCAGGATTCCCAGAAACAGTCCTCTATACCAGGTCACGAGTCCGTTGAACTCGTACCCCCAACCCGCACCGGCCAACCTCGTCACCTTGGCCATACAGTTAATGGCCTTCGCGCTTACAGTTTCCACATGAGTATCAAGTCCCATTCCCGCACTTAGCGTCACCCCCAGGTACTTGAACTCCCGCACAGCCCTAACGCGCACTCCTTCCACGTCTACGATGGGGGGTCGGTCCGCGCTCAGGTGCCCCCTGAGGAGCATCATGACCGTCTTCTCCCGAGACACCGTCAACCTAACTTCCCCACATAGTGCTATCAGCTGAGCCACAACGTCCGTGGCAGTCCGCTCAAGCGCGGCCCTGCTGTTCTCCGTCACCAGCACGACCAGGTCATCGGCGTAGGCAATAACGTCTCTACCCGATTCACTGAGCCGTCGCAACACTCCGTCGAACAGCAGGTTCCACAGCCTCGGACCCAACACAGATCCCTGCGGGCATCCCTTCGTCACGGCTTTCGCCCTAGTGTTCATTCCCTCCCTATACATAACTCTCCTGTCCCTGAAATAGTCCACCAGGAGTCTATAGCTCCTCCTATCACAGTCCCGGTACAGTACTTCCCTTAGCACGGCTGGCCACCACACGTTGTCGAACGCGCCACGAATGTCCACGAAAACCCCCAAAACGTACTTCGACTCAGCCATGGCAACCTTCCGTTCAAGGGCGAGCAGAGCGTCTACAGTAGATCGGTTTTTGACAAACCCATACTGCGACTCCTCTCCTCGCCCCATCACATCACCCAACATGTCAACCATGTGTTTCTCCATCAGCTTCCCCGGCAGGGACAGGAGACACAGCGGTCTATACGTACTCGCGTCGGAGGGATCCCTGTCCTCGCTCTTCTTTAGAACACAGACTCTACCCTCTTTCCACCTGTTTGGGAAAACCCCCAGTTCAACACAGGCTTCAATCACCCACTTGTACCATGGTCCCAGGACCTCCCACCCCCTCTGGAGCGCTCGTACCTCTATCCTGTCTAGGCCAGGGGCCTTTCCAGGCTTGAAGCCGCGCACCAGGGCATGTAGTCGGTCCGGGCACACTGGCACTCTCTCCTCCTCGATCCCACTCTCAGGCTCCTGAGGGACTATCTGTTCATCCTCGCAGTCGGGGAACAGAGCATTCAGCAATTCACCTGCTGCCTCCTGCCAGTCCAGCGCTTCACTACCCCTCAGGGTTGAGAGGACAAACTGAGATCTGCCCCCTCTAGCAACCCTGTACACTGGCCCCCACGGCCCTTGGTCAACTCCGTCGGAGACAAACTTCCGCCAGTCACTCCGTTTAGCTTCACGGACCGCACTGCGGTATTCCGCCCGCTTAGCGCGGTGCTCTTCAGCGACCAACACTCTCTCCACACCCCTACACCGTTGGAAACGCCTACGAGCAGAAAGAGTGGCTGCCTTCAGCCTCTCCAACTCCCGAGTCCACCATCCAGCGCTTACCCTTGGGGCCCGCCGAACGGGCATAGATGCAGACGCCGCCCGGACAATCACCCTTTCCAGGTTGACCACCGCAGCCTCTACATCCCCCCGCCCAGAAAGGCGTCCCGTGGGCTCCTCAGGAAGAGCCTCTCTCAGCCGCTCCAAAAAGATGGGCCAATTGGCCTTCGCCTCATTGAACCTACCCTGCTCAGCTGGGCCCACCTCTACTCTTCCTGGTCTCCGTCCGACAATACTAAACACGATGGCATTGTGTTGGCTGCTGAGCAAGTCCTCACGGACCGCCCAGCCCACCACCCTGCCAACCGCCCCCGGAGAGCTGAGGGTGACGTCTATGTTAGAACAGCCACCTGCAGCTCCCCCAAACGTGGGAACTTGCCCAACCCTGTTCTCGACAGACAATCCCTGCGCAAAGATCAGGCGTTCAAGCTCCTCCCCACGCTCCCAGGGGCGCCTGTGCGTACCCTGCGCCCCCTGCCGGTCAAAGACATCACTGAACCACATGGTTGACCGTGCGTTGGCATCCATGCCCACCACCACGGGCTTGCCCCTAAGCGCCTGCAAAACCCGTTCCAGTTTTCCCAAGTGTACCTCTATCCGGTCACTGAACTTACAATATACACTTACCATGTAGCAGCAGTGGCCTCCTGTCCTCACCTCCACTGCCACTACACTACTGTCACTCACGTGTCCTAGCAATGTCACGACTATATCCGTCCGTCCTATCACAATAGCAGCTAACGGGCTGCTCCCGACAGCCACTACGCGCGCGCTGCCGTACCCAGACACTTTCCCGTTCACCACGTAGGGCTCCTGCACCAGGGCAATGTCCGCGCGGCCCCTGGCCAGAAGCTCCCGCAGTTCATCGGTCACCAGCCGCGACTTGTCCACATTGTTCTGAATTACCCGCACCATGTTTATCGCGGTCTCGGATCAACACCGCGCACATATTTCCTTACTGCGTACTCATACGCCGGGCACTGTAAGCTGCTCACCGAGTGGTTTGCAGCCTTCCCTGCCCGCACGCAGTTCGCGCATTTAGGTCCTTGCTCCCGCTCCGTACACGCGGCCGAAACATGCTCCCCAGCACAGTGAGAACACACCTCCTTCTGCTCCGGGCAGCGTACCGACAGGTGCCCAAAGGCTTGACACTTGAAGCAGCGAAGCACATCCAGGTAGTCCTCCACACGGCACCTTTCAAATCCCACGTTGACCGCTCGCGCCACATTGACCAGATGGTCCCGAACCTTGTGCGAGACCCGCACCACCCATATGCAATCCGCAAATTTCCTCGCCCCCGTCTGGAACACCGGCTCAAAGCTCTCGTTCCATTCTGCGTACGTGAAGTTCTCCCGAACGCCCGGGTTCTGCTGGTACACCGCTGCCGGCAGCTCACACTTGGCCAGCGCCCTGTCCACACGGTGCACCTTGACAAGGGGTGCCCTGCTCTTACCTGAGCCTACTCTGACGTTGAAGCCTTTCTCCGTCATTTCCTTCGCTAAGACTTCCCTCTCTGCATCACTGCGAGGAACCATCACCACTGCGTCGTGTCCCTTCCTGCAGACGTCAACACCAACTCCGAGCTTCATTACGTCCACCCTCTGTCCAATAAGTCTCCTTGTCGTTGTCGGCGAGGTCACTTTGCCGTTCTCGTCCTGTCCTTGCACCAACAGAGGCACCCTACGAGGCACAGGCTTGCGCCTCAGGGCCTCTGAGTACAAGCTCTTGATTACCCTACGGTCCACTTCTGTACCAGACTCAGAGGACACCGACGCCCTCCTTCTCTGTCTCCTCCTCTGCTTCCTCGTTGAGGCCTTGGTGAACTGGGTAGTCTCCTCCTCCGAGGATTCCTCTCCAGTCGACGTCGCCTGCGCAGTCTCAGATCCGGTCGCCTCCTCCAATTCCTTCTGAAGGGACCTGCTCACTATCTTCCGCCGACTTTGAGTCCGTTGCTGCTGTTGCTGAAATATGGTACCGTGGAAATATGCGGCATTTGCATTCTTCGAATTGAACAGGGAATTCCCAGGGTTTCCAGTAGACGGAAAAGGAGAACTTTACTGCGCCATTTTCTCTCTTAGTCGGCCTAAGCAGAAAAAGGACAAGTGTGTGTGTGTGTGTGTGAAGCCGCTAAATGAGAAAGTAGGTGAACTATGTGAGGGCCGCATTCTTGAGCGTTCTGCCTTTCAAGACTATGATTCCTCCCAATTTACTCGAAGTGTCAACAGTTGAGCCGATTTTGATTTATTATTCGATCGATTGTGCTCTATTACTGAAAACGTGTTTTTCCTTTGATCTGAAGGTGTGGTGCTGAATTTGAAAAATAAACAAAATGTAAGAACGCTGCTAAAAAATTATCATTCTGAAGAAGCTCTTTCGGTTTTGAAAATTGTAGTGAATTTTTTACTTCCATATTAGAGAGTAAATGGAAGTACTGTAGTATTCCTGAAACCGACAATCGGAACGGAGGGAAAAAACTTTTCCTTTTACACTTTTACTCTGAACCACTTCCTGAAGTGTCTGTGGTAACTCACAAAAATGACCATACCTCCCTCAATTTTCAACCTTTTTTCTAATTTCTTGAACTGGGACGTTTGTCTCAGTAAGACCTATCACCCTGTTTAACCGGAATCCAAATTACTCTCAGTACTTCCGACAAATAAGTACTTTTATAAAAAGTTTAGAAAAAAGTTTAAAAAAAAATGTTTGGCTACAAAAATGAACAGATTTGAGCGTTTTTGTCTCAATATTTTTGTTTTACCTGGCAAAATACGTTAATAATTGTTATATTCCGATAACTTGACGTATTTTGATATTAGGCGAGTTTTTAAATGTGAATAGAGAGTTTTTTGATATTTTTGACCCAAAAACCCACAAAAGTAGTTGAAATAATGTTTCGAATATATTATAATCAAATCGTATCAACCTTTTACGTCTCTATGTATAGAAGTATTGTGTGTTAGATTTTTGTTTTCTTTTGACAGTGATATGAAATTTATGCGATACAAGAAAATTTCATGATGTTTTTCTCTCATAAAAAATTAAACCTCGTTCTTTCCAAACCACCTTAATAACCTTTGGTGGCTTAGGGTAATTTCCACTCCATGTTTTTCCGCCGGTGAAAATGTTCGAAAATCCGCCGTTGAAGGAAATTCATTGTGACGTAATTTGTTGACGCGGGGGCTTAAACCGCGGCTTTCGACCCCCCCCTCAAAATCGAGTTTGACGCGCTTTCTCCATCCTACGCCTGTCCGTCATGAACTGCGCTCAGCAGCTGCCCGTTTCAGCCGTTCGGCGAACTTCCATTTTGTTGGACAGTTCACAAGAGTAAAACAGGTTAGGATGCAACGCCGAGTACAAATGATTGTTAATTGCGTTTTAGAGTTGAATCGTGAACTTCTCATATGAAATTAACTGAACTGAAGGCTTTTCTGTTTTACCCTTTTCACCTTGAAGCATCTATGTATCTAGTCAATCAAGATGAAGAAATAAGTGCTTTTCAAAAACTGATGTTTATTATAAAATGTTTTTACAGGTCTGCAGAAAAAAACTATAATAAAATCAATTTTTCGAAATAATTTATCTCTCGTTTTCTACACCATTGTAATCAAGCTAGAGGTCGATTTTCGTGCAGGTCAATTTATGTTACCTACATCAAGAAATAGCATTCTGGTCTTAACTGATTACGAAACTTTCCATCTCAGTAATTCGTTAGATCTCGAGCGAAACCCGATATTGGTGCGGTTACACGATGTATCGTCTTTCCTCGATGTCTTCCATACGATTGTATCAACGGCTGCGATTCACATGGGACGAGCAGAGAAAAAACACGCGGCAAAAACGGAAAGTGAGGTGTGAAAAATATTTTAACAATTTTGAGGAAAAATTAAACAAATCAACTCATCGTTGACATTCTCGAACTTTGAAGCTCAGTTTTTCGAAAGAGAACCAACCAAAAATAAACTTTGAGTAGTGGAAATGGAAGGTTTTTTTACGTTCTAAAACTTTGTAATTACATGTGGTACACAAAAAACTTATAGTTTAGGAGATATTTGCGAGTTAACTGAAAAAGTGATCACACCATCTCGTTAATTTCATTCTCAAACTTCGAAGCTCGGTTCTCAGCCGAAAAACGGCCCAAAATCAATTTTGAGTAGTGGAAATGGAAGGTTTTTTTACGTTCTAAAACTTTGTAATTACATATGGTACACAAAAAAGTTATAGTTTAAGAGTTTTTTCCGAGTCAACTAGAAAAGTGATTACACCATTTCATCAATGACATTTTCAAACTTCGAAGCCTGGTTTCTCGGTTGGGAATCAACCGAAAATCAATTTTGAGTAGTGGAAATGGAAGGTTTTTTTACGTTCTAAAACTTTGTAATTACATGTGGTACACAAAAAAGTTATAGTTTAAGAGTTATTTGCGAGTCAACTAGAAAAGTGATTACACCATCTCATCGATGTCATTTTCAAACTTCGAAGCCTGGTTTCTTGGTTGGGAATCGACCGAAAATCAATTTTGAGTAGTGGAAATGGAAGGTTTTTTTACGTTCTAAAACTTTGTAATTACATGTGGTACACAAAAAAGTTATAGTTTAAGAGTTATTTGCGAGTCAACTAGAAAAGTGATTACACCATCTCATCAATGTCATTTTCAAACTTCGAAGCTCAGTTTCTCGGCCGAAAACGGTCCAAAATCAATTTTGAGTAGTGGAAATGGTAGATTTTTTTACGTTCTAAAACTTTGTAATTACATGTGGTACACAAAAAAGTTATAGTTTAGGAGATATTTGCGAGTCAACTGAAAAAATTATTCATCTCATCGATGTCATTTTCAAACTTCGAAGCCTGGTTTCTTGGTTGGGAATCGACCGAAAATCAATTTTGAGTAATGAAAATGGAAGGTTTTTTCACGTTCTAAAACTTTGTAATTACATGTGGTACACAAAAAAGTTATAGTTTAGAAGATATTTGTTAGTGAACTGAAAAAGTGATCACATCATCTCATCAATGTCATTTTCAAACTTCGAAGCCTGGTTTCTCGGTTAGGAATCAACCGAAAATCAACTTTGAGCAGTGGAAATGGAAGGTTTTTTCACGTTCTGAAGCTTTGTAATTACATGTGGTACACAAAAAAGTTATAGTTTAGGAGGTATTTGCGAGTTAACTGAAAAAGTGATCACACCATCTGATCGATGTCGTTTTAAACTTCGAAGCCTGGTTTCTCGGCCGAAAACGGTCCAAAATCAATTTTGAGTAGTGGAAATGGTAGATTTTTTTACGTTCTAAAACTTTGTAATTACATGTGGTCCACAAAAAAGTTATAGTTTAGGAGATATTTGCGAGTTAACTGAAAAAGTGATCACACCATCTGATCGATGTCGTTTTCAAACTTCGAAGCCTGGTTTCTCGGTTGGGAATCGACCGAAAATCAATTTTGAGTAGTGAAAATGGAAGGTTTTTTTACGTTCTAAAACTTTGTAATTACATGTGGTACACAAAAAAGTTATAGTTTAAGAGTTATTTGCGAGTTAACTAGAAAAGTGATCACACCATCTCATCAATGTCATTTTCAAACTTCGAAGCCTGGTTTCTCGGTTGGAAATCAACCAAAAATCAACTTTGAGTAGTGGAAATGGAAGGTTTTTGACGTTCTACAACTTTGTAATTACATGTGGTACACAAAAAAGTTATAGTTTAAGAGTTATTTGCGAGTTAACTAGAAAAGTGATCACACTATCTCATCAATGTCATTTTCAAACTTCGAAGCCTGGTTTCTCGGTTGGAAATCAACCGAAAATCAATTTTGAGTAGTGGAAATGGAAGGTTTTTTTACGTTCTAAAACTTTGTAATTACATGTGGTACACAAAAAAGTTATAGTTTAAGAGTTATTTGCGAGTCAACTAGAAAAGTGATTACACCATCTCATCGATGTCATTTTCAAACTTCGAAGCCTGGTTTCTTGGTTGGGAATCGACCGAAAATCAATTTTGAGTAGTGGAAATGTTCGTACTTCTAAAGCTTTGTAATTACATGTGGTACACAAAAAAGTTATAGTTTAGGAGATATTTGCGAGTTAACTGAAAAAGTGATCACACCATCTCATCAATGTCATTTTCAAACTTCGAAGCCTGGTTTCTCGGTTGGGAATCAACCGAAAATCAATTTTGAGTAGCGAAAATGGAAGGTTTTTTTACGTTCTAAAACTTTGTAATTACATGTGGTACACAAAAAAGTTATAGTTTAAGAGTTATTTGCGAGTTAACTAGAAAAGTGATCACACCATCTCATCAATGTCATTTTCGAACTTCGAAGCCTGGTCGAAGCTCGGTTGGAAATCAACCGAAAATAATTTTGAGCAGTGGAAATGGAAGGTTTTTTTACGTTTTAAAACTTTGTAATTACATGTGGTACACAAAAAAGTTATAGTTTAGGAGATATTTGCGAGTCAACTGAAAAAATTATTACACCATCTCATCGATGTCATTTTCAAGCTTCGAAGCCTGGTTTCTCGGTTGGGAATCGACCGAAAATCAATTCTGAGTAGTGAAAATGGAAGGTTTTTTTACGTTCTAAAACTTTGTAATTACATGTGGTACACAAAAAAGTTATAGTTTAAGAGTTATTTGCGAGTTAACTAGAAAAGTGATCACACCATCTCATCAATGTCATTTTCAAACTTCGAAGCCTGGTTTCTCGGTTGGAAATCAACCAAAAATCAACTTTGAGTAGTGGAAAGAGAAGGTTTTTTTACGTTCTAAAACTTTGTAATTACATATGGTACACAAAAAAGTTATAGTTTAGTAGATAATTGCGGCTTTATGAATTTCTTTAGTTTCGACGCTTGCGAACGATCGGTTCGCTCGTGCTCGGCACGTGTGAATCGGCCTTAGCTGATAATAACGTTGGCAACTATTGTCGGCGGCTCTTTCAGCTCGTATAGAATTGATGTAGACCTCGCACGTCTTTGGTAAAAGCGTGTTTCTGTTTCGAGAAACCGTACCGCCGAAAGCACGTGGTCTCGCTGAAGAATGACCGCTCATATTTCACGATTTAACGCCTCTCCATCTGTATAGCGTTTCTCTTTCCAGAATAAAGCGTCGGATTCCGTCATGAGATTGATCGGGTTCATCTTCTAAAGGAAACAACGTTATCGATATGATCCCATACTGGTGTATAATTGCGATGTTACCTATATAGCCTGTGATGGATTGGTAGCGATATCAATCAGCCCGATAATGGGCAATCGTGAAATTGTATGGAAGTTCGGCTGAATAGTTGACGCTAAGTATCGAAACAGTTCAACTGGGGACAACGCGCCTTTCATTCCGGCGAATTGGCGACTTGCACCTTGCATCATGAACAGTTAGAACATTAGGAACATGCACGGGAAACATTTTTTCGTTTTCCAGCAGAAGAGTTGATTTTTACGATTTTTGAATGCAAGTCTTGGTTTATTGTTCACAAATAAACCATTGTAATCGCCCAAGATATTTTTTTCTAACCTACCCTGATATTCTCAGGGTTTACGTTTCAAAGGGTGTAAAATCCGAATCTGCGATGAAGAAAAATCCGTCCATCCGCCGTCCCCGGTCTGCCGTCGTCGTCCGCCCGCCGTCCGCTGTCCGCCATTCCCCGTCCGCCGTCCATTGTCCGCTGTCTATTGTCCGCTGTCTACTGTCCGCCGTCCACTGTCCGCTGTCCACTGTCCGCCGTCCTCCGTCCGCCGTGAACACGTTTTCTCCCAAACGGCTGGAGAGTTTTTTTGAAATTTTCAGGAAAACGCAACCTTGTTCCAGGACAGCCCCAAATTTTTAGCCAAGTCAACAATTAAGCCCTCTAAAAAAATTGTTAAAATCTTGCAAAAATTGCGTTTTTTTTTAAATATTTGAAATGAAAAAAAATTTAACCGTTTTAAATATTCTTGGGTGAAAATATTTTTATTTAATGAATGTCAAAGCAACATTATGTTAATGTTTGGGTGTACGGTTATCTGTGTACTTAAATAATTATAGGAATGCAATCCAATGTCGAGAATTTGTATACAAGTTCCTCCTTGTATTTCAAGTTTCTCCCAGTTTTTGATGTTACAACATAAACGATTATTTTATTTTTATCTTCTCGTGAATTTTAGATATTTTCCTTCGCTTATTTTCCCCATACTTTTTATTCAATAAAATAAATTCTCTATGGATCTATAGCCCTAAACGTTGTACCCAAGGGTTATCTGGTTTGTATATCTGGCGTGAGAAATTCTTCGGCCCATCTTTCAAGACCATTCGTCGGGACTTATAACAACTTGAAGCACGTCCCTTAGCATTATCCATTTTAACTTTTCCGCCGCGATAACAATCGATAAAAGTATTTACAGGGACAGTTACCTCGGAGAAAATCGTACGGGGAAAAAAGGTCGGAACGCGACGAAACGAAAAACTCCAGTAAAATAAACAACAAAGTTGAAATAACCTACGACAAATACCATTATCCCCCACTTCAGCCCACGCCTGGCACACCTGCTGTTTGTACCTTCCCGGTAGTTTGCGGGTATGTACCATTGGTTTTCCCCTTTCCCAACATCTGTCTTGCCGCATAATATATTCTTGTTCCTATACTCATACTCGTTCCAGTATAATGTCTTTTCCTTTCCGGTATATTTTTTGCTTATTTTCCCCACAGCTATGGAAAAGAGAGGAAAATTTCCCGCAGCCGAGTTTTCGTATATTCTTTGTCTCATTCCCATCGCGTGGAATAGCGACGGCCCATTTCGACTTAATTTTACGCTCTGTCGTCCACGTATCGTTGGATTCATGTTCGCACATCACCTTCAATATTGATGGTGTACATCTGGTGTGCACTCTTAAGATTGTCTTCCTTGAAGGGATCAATTCTCAAGATGATTTGCTGCAATTTTTGTTCTATGAAATTTTTTGTGGGCCCGAGAAAAAATACACTTTTTTCGCTTTGAAGATTTTTTCGACTTTGTTTCAGTACATCAAGTGTACACAGTCTTTAGACTGTCTTCCTTGAAGGGATCAATTCTTAAGATGATTTGCTGCAATTTTTGTTCTATGAAATTTTTTGTGGGCCCGAGAAAAAATACACTTTTATCGCTTTGAAGATTTTTTTTTACTTAGTTTCAGTAAAATGACCATAAGTCCCTTGAATTTTAAAGCAATTTAAAAAATAAAGATACCGTTGGAAAGCCTGTTAAATTTCCAGTAATCTTACGGCATTTGCAACTTATTAACAGTGAGTGAAAAAAATCCAAAAATTAAGTCAAAGTCGGGAAATGCTCAATTATTAAAAATTCCGGATTTTTCAACGTTTGCTTAGGACAAGAAAAAATTAAAAATCCCGTGCAGGTTCCGGGAAAAACGGGTACAGAATGGCAGATTCCCAAGCATTCATGAAATTACTTCAAAATTTAAAGAAGTTATAGCCATTTTACTAAGACTAAGTCGACAACTCGAAAAAATCTTAAAACCAATAAAAGAACACTTTCGTTGGGGCTCGCAAAAAATTTTGTGGAACAAAAATTGTTGCAAATTAACGAAAGAATTGACTCCTCTTATGTGTGAACATCCTGCATAGATGAATAAAGGATTTGTCGTGCCTACTGATCCCATAAATATTCAAAAACATACCAAAATGCTTATTACTTTTCTTTATCTGTCCTTTGCATCACACTACAAGAAATGTTTAATACTTACAGACTTTGATGATCTTATTGGTAGCCATGTCGTGCAGGAGCGCCGGTACGACAGGACTATCCTTAGGGTAAAGTTCATGTTTCGCAATCCCCAGATGGAATTTGTCCAGATTCGTCATGTTGGACCTGCAACACGAAGGAGAAATCGCAGATTTAATATTTGAAATCTCCGATGAGAGTATTATCACTACGTTCGTGATAATACTCGTGATAATACTAGGTTCGTGATAATACCCTTATGACTTAAGAGGGTTTTTCCTTTTTCTTTTTACCAGGTGGTTTCTGAATTTGGCAAAATATCAACATTGACTAACGGAATAGTGGGAGTGTTGCGTGTTGACATTTATCGGCATAACAAATTAATCAATCTTTCGAGATTTTTCAAAATTTTTCAAATTCCATTTACAGGATTTCTGATCGTATTGGCTAAAGAATCTATTCAATCTCTTCAATATCAATATTAAAATAATTTCAATAGTTGGAATAGCCAATGCAAATACCGAACTCGACGAATTTACATATCTGAATATAGAACGCCATATTTCACTCTCGACTGGTATGTATTTGTACTGCTCAGTTGGAACATCCTTCTGTATTCTATCGCAATATTAATTTTTGCATGAAATCAGCGATTAATTACGTATGACAATTTCCTTCGATGCCCAATTTCTGGATGGTGCAACCCAGAATCCATTATACAACGTGGCGGTTCTGGATTCGCCCGAATTTCACAGCTCCACGCGGTCGTAACTCCTCGCCCGGAGACACTAGCGAATGTGGAGTCGTAAATTTTCGGCCCGACTCCGTATTTGGTAAATGTGCCCGGGTTCCTTATCGAATTATACAATCACCAGTATACTATACAATGTGTATGTCAAGTAGGCGAATAAAGGCCAACTTGTGCGTTTCAATTTTTTTATCATTCGACTGTTATATTTCAAATTTTTTACGATTTCAATGATTTAATCCGTTTCTCAAGAGCCAAGTGATTTGAATGTGAATTTTCAGATTGTTTTATGTATGTGAGGGATTCGGATTAATATTTTAGGTTAACCCCTTGAAAATCTCGAATTTTAATATTTTATCTTGTTATTTATTCATTTATTTTTTTTTGTACTTCCATATTTAATACCTAATGCTTTTATTTTTATTTTAATTGTGGCGTCCACAGTCCAGTGACGGGACAAGAAAAAAACAATTCGACTAATCAGCCTAATTCTTCATCACTATCAATCAACAGAAGAAGAAGAAGGAGAAGAAGAACGTTGTTGTTTATCAGTCAAAATTTATCTATCGATGATGTAAAATGTTCCACGTGTAAAAAAAGAACTCGAGAATAAAAAATTAAAACAAATTTATTTATTTGGTGAAGTTATTCCACCAAACCACCAAATGAATGTGAATCTTCAGATTGTTTTATGCATGTGAGGGATTCGGATTAAAATTCAAGGTTAACCCCTTGAAAATCTCGAATTTTAATATTGTTTTTCGAATTTCAGCACTCGAAAGTTAATTCTTGAACGTTTTCTTTTCCGCAAGTTTTCTCTTTTAGGAATTTTCCAGGTACGAAAGTCAAAAGAGTCAAGTGGACGAAGTCGGAGGGCAAAGGAAGTGGGAAAACAGATAAACTCAACTCCGATTCCCCTTTCGCTCGCATTGTTGCGGATATTTTGTTCCGTCGAGAGAGATTTCATTAATTCTCGAAATTCTCCTCCCGGTATCTTCACAATCTACAATACTCCGCGCCATTAGAATTTCCACCGCCCCAGCCACAGCTCGGCTTCCTGTTTAGCAACGTTCCTATCAAAAATGTTAATCATGAAAAACAGTTACGCCTGATTACTCGCTGTTGGGGAACCGTGCTCATTAAATGTTCGTTTTTATGTTTTCATTTCCCTCCAAAGGTTAACGAGTGAAATTTTAACGGAAATTGACGGCCGCCAACGTGCCGCTGCTTAGATGGTAGATAGAACGAGATACGGATGAACGCAAAGGAACAAGGAGCAAGTATAAAATAGTTATTAACAGATTTTGATAAGAACAGCCGTGAAGGAATATTGAAATAAGAATAAAAACAACAAATTGAACAACCATTGAGGCCATGTGAGATGTTTTGTCAGCGTAATTATTTCAATAAAAAGTCTGAAAATGTAAACCACGAATTTTTCTACCCCTCCTCAATTTTCTTCATCTTCGCTATTGTCTTCACCACCTCCTTCACTTTCTTTTCCTACTACATCTCCTTCATCTACATCACCTTCTTGACCTCCTCCATTTTCTTCTACACATTCTTCACCACCTTCTTCACCGTCCAAACCTCACCATCTACACCTTCTTCAAGTTCTTCCCTTTCTCCTCCCCCTTCACTTTCTTTCTGTACTTCACCGCCTTTTTCACCGCCATCACCTACTTCACCACCTTCTCAACTTCACCATTTTCTTCCCCTTCTTCAAGTTCTTCACCCACTTCATGTTCGTCACCTTCTTGACCTTCCCCACCTTCTTCAACACATTCTTCACATTCCTCTCCTTCATTATCCACCTTCACCTTCTTCCCCGTTTCCGCATTCTTCTCCTCCTTCACGTTCTTTCTGTTCTTCACCATCTTCTTCACCGCCATTTATGACTTCACCACTTTCTTCTCCTTCGCTATTTTCAGAGAGATTCGGACATCTTCTTCGCCAACTTCATTTTCGTCACCTTCTTGACCTCCTCCGCCATCTTTAACACATTTTCACCCCCTTCTTCGCCTTCAACAGCTTCACCACCAATACCTTCTTCACATTCTTTCCTTTCTCCACCTTCTTCTTCCCCTTCACTTTCTTTCCGCACTTCACCACCTTTTTCACCACCTTCTTTCCTTGACCACTTTCTTCAACTTTTTCAACACAATCTTCTCCACCTCGATGACCTTCCATACCTTCCACATCTTCTTCTCCTACTTCATCTTCGTCACTATCTTGACCTTCTCCACCTTCTTCTCCAACTTCTTCTCCACCTTCTTCACTACATTCTTCACCATCTTCTTCACATTCCTCTCCTTCTTCCCCGTTTCCGCCTCCTCCTCCTCCTTCACGTTCTTTCTGTTCTTCACCACCTTTTTCATCGCGATTACCTACTTCACCACCTCCTTCACCTTCGACATTTTCTTCACCTTCTTCAACACAATTTTCACCACCTCCCTCACTTTCTATGCCTTCCACAACTTCTTCACCTACTTCATCTTCGTCACTTTGACCTTCCTCGCCATCCACACCTCCACCATCTCGCACTTCACTTCCTTTCCGTTCTTCACCACCCTTTTCACCTCCATCACCTGCTTCACCACCTCTGCCATCTTCTTCACCTTCACCGCCAGCTTCACCATCTTCTTCACCGCCTACTGGACCTCCTACACTACCATCACCTTCTCCGCCTTCTATCGTGCAGGGATTTAACGGTTAATTGAGGGAAATTTCATACGTCACCTGGCGGATGTTTCTCCCAACTCTTCCAAATACACGGCTGCAGTTTTCGTTCAGCATTCATGCTTATTGTTCATTAAACCCTGCTTACCGGCTTTTCTATTTTAACTATCTTATTTTTAACGGTCCCCGGCGGATTCTTTAAATTCCCTTTGTCACCTCCTTCGCCTATTTCGCCATCATCTTCCACCCATTGCTGACGTACCGATTCTGCGCGACAAATTTTGATGCGCCGAGTACGAGGGAAATTCGCCTAACACGAGTCCCACTTCGTTTTCGTCTACGTTAACAACCCCTCAACTCTTCGCGTGAAATTTCCTTCATATGGCAACCTCGGGCGTATCCTTTCCAAGGTAAATCCTCGCAAATACCCCCGCGGGGAAACTTGGCTCTTGGGAAACTTCGTGGAAATCCTCCCGCCTTTCGGAACGGTGCCAAGACTTGAAAACTTCGAGTGGGAGGCGGCGAATCAGAGACGATAATAGTTTTGATGGACGTGCGCCCTGACGCTTTTCATCATAGCGGAGGCGAAACTGTCGAGTGTTTGGAAATTTTCCGGTATGCCGCCACGCATTATTTAACGCTCTTTAATGCGTCGAAATTCGCCGAGATCGCTCGATAAAAAATTCAGAGCGAAAATCATTTGCATTATTGTTTTTGAAGGGCGAATTTCGTATCCCTCGAAATCCTTGCAGGTTTCTTCAGATGTGTCCGGGAGTTGTCGGGTGTCAAATATCAGGCTATTAGTCCAACCTTAAAGCCTCTACAGTGGCATAAATTACGACTAACGGTGCAAGTAATTGATCCGGGTTTTCCAGATTTCAAACGCTCTCAAACCTACGAAGTTGTGACCTCGACCTGACCGTAAAATAAAATACCGAGCGCCTGAATTAGAGCGGGGCAAAAGGGGAATACGAATCAAAGGAAACGACGAACAAAAGATAGCCATGCTGTTCCAGGCTGTTCTGAAGACTGGAGCCGGCGCTGAATTCGGCAGAGAACCTTTTCAAATAAATCCTTACTCGGAAATACAGGTGGTATCATTAACGTACAACTGGGCCACGATTAATGGATTGCGCTTTGATTTGCGCACTTCAAATCCAAACGAGAACACGTATCTGCTCAGTGGAGATTTTACAAGAGAGGTGGAACAGCATTGATGTCTTTTGGGACAGCAATCAGTCAGATTGAAGCAGTTCGGCGAAGATTTCTTCGATTGTCCGCCGTAGATGTGTAGAATCGATCTGACGTTGAAAAGGGTGGAACATGGTGGAATCGAGTGGAAAAGAGTGGAAAACTACGGAACAGAGTAGAGTAGAATGGAATGGAGTGGAGTAGAATGGAATTGAGTGGAGTAGAATAGGATAGAGTGGAGTAGAATGGAATAGAGTGGAGTAGAATGGAATAGAACGGAATAGAGTGTAGTTGAATGGAATAGAACGGAATAGAGTGAAGTAGAATGAAATAGAACGGAATAGAGTGGAGTAGAATGGAATAGAGTGGAGTAGAATGGAATAGAACGGAATAGAGTGGAGTAGAATGGAATAGAACGGAATAGAGTGGAGTAGAATGGAATAGAGTGGAGTAGAATAGAATAGAACGGAATAGGGTAGAGTAGAATGGAATAGAACGGAATAGAGTGGAGTAGAATGGAATAGAGTGGAGTAGAATGGAATAGAGTGGTGTAGAATGGAATGGAGTGGAGTAGAATGGAATAGAGTGGAGCAGAATGGAATAAAACGGAATAAAGTGGAGTAGAACGGAATAGATTGGAGTAGAATGGAATAGAGTGGAGTAGAATGGAATAGAACGGAATAGAGTGGAGTAGAATGGAATAGAGTGGAGTAGAATAGAATAGAACGGAATAGAGTAGAGTAGAATGGAATAGAACGGAATAGAGTGGAGTAGAACGGAATAGAGTGGAGTAGAATGGAATAGAGTGGAGTAGAATGGAATAGAGTGGAGTAGAATGGAATAGAGTGGAGTAGAATGGAATAGAGTGGAGTAGAATGGAATAGAGTGGAGTAGAATGGAATAGAACGGAATAGAGTGGAGTAGAATGGAATAGAACGGAATAGAGTGGAGTAGAATCTAATAGAACGGAATAGAGTGGAGTAGAATGGAATAGATCGGAATAGAGAGTAATAGAATGGAACAGAGTGGAATAGAACGGAACAGAGTGGAATAGAATGGAACAGAGTTGAATAGAATGGAACAGAGTGGAATAGAATGGAACAGAGTGGAATAGAATGGAACAGAGTGGAATAGAATGGAGTAGAACGGGATAGAGTGGAGTAGAACGGAATAGAGTGGGATAGAATGGGACAGAACGGAATAGAGTGGGATAGAATGGAATAGAATGGAACAGAGTGGAATAGAGTTCAATAGAGTGGAATAGAATAGATCAGAAGCTGTGTGAATGGAGAGGACAGCGGGCATACGTGATAGCAGAGTAGGGTGGGCGATTCATTGCGTTCTACTGCCCATACACATCACTAATCTGCTTTTATGGCAGAGTTTTAGTTTTCCAAAGTTAACCAGGAGAATGTCGAAGTTTCCATTCAGTGTACGATTAACATCGAAGAAGAAAACGGCCGGATATTGGCCCCCGGTGTATCAGACTAGTTCGATAATCGGTTCGTTGACTTGCAGGCTCCCGTTTGATCGTTCGTATGCGTGCAAACTCCGTTCTACGCAGGGGTACATTCGGTGGAAACGGTGTAGAACTAGTTCGACAGAACATTCTCCCGGGGGTCGTTACGAGTTTTGTTATAAGATGTTCGCCGGCAGAAAACATCGTGTTCCCCGACTGTTTGTGCCATTTCCCCCGAGTCTTTGAGCCACTTATTCCGGCGATAAGGCAATGCTGTACCGCAGGAATCCTATTGCCCCATCGGCCTTATCACCGGCGATCGTTCCGATTCAATTTGCCCCAAGGTCTATACAGGAGGTGGAGATTTACGATCCAGAGATTCAAGGTGTGATCCGGTTCGTGGAGGAAATTGTTTCTCCGAGACCGTTCAACTTACTGTTGGAAGATTTCCCGAAATGAGGGAAATTCAGTCGGTTTTATTAAAATGTCGAAATTCAAAACCGAAATTTCTACGTTAAGCTCGGCGTATAACTGAGAATGTTGTTCTTTCAGTACGGAGCGTAATCAATCAACCACTGTCATTTCCTTATCGTCCAGCCTTTCAATATTTATTGCACGGAGTCGCTCCAGCTGTTATCGCGAGGGCATAGAGATTACCCTTATATGAGGGTTAGTAGGGGGACGGGGAAAAACGCAGATTCATGCCCCGAACGTTAGCGGAGACGAGTTTATCTTGTTGACATTAAAAGTGAGTAAATAGAGCTTTGACGTGAAAAATACCTGAGCGTTATCGCCCGAACAAAAAAATGAAGTGCGTGTAAGAAAGGTTCAAAAAGGTTGGGTTAAAAATCGGAACTTTGATGTTGGGCAATTCCCTAAAACTAGCCTTTTAATGTAAAAACCAGTGGTGAGTAGATAACGCACAATACTTACATATTCGGATATGTAAATTTTTGAACCGAATTTCTTTGATTTTTCCTCATTTGGAGGCAACAGTGATAGAAATAATATTTCGATATTATGAAATATCAATTTGATAAATCAAAAACACACTATGAAAAATTTAAAACCCTCCTAAAACGAAAATTCCTCCAGTAACTTGAACAATACAGTAGAACACACTAAAAATGCAAATATATTGCACAGTACTGTGAGATATTCAAATTCCGATTAAACAGGTTGTTAGGACTTGCCGAGACAAACATTTCAGTTCAAGAAATTTGGAAAAAAGGTTAAGAATTGAGAGAGTTACGGGCATTTTTCTAAATGAGCATAGGCGGAAACAACCACTCGAGCAGGAAGTGATTTTGGTTAAAAGTGAAAGTGAAATAAGTGAAAGTTTTTTCAAAGCTCTGATCCGATTTTCGATTTTAGGACGATTTTTCCCAGAAATTAAACAAAGTAAAATATTGTTCATTCACGTTGAATTTTTTGTACAGACTGTATATCTCATGAAATACAGCTGTACAGCCTTCCTGCCAAAAAAGGACTCGCTTATTCAGACGGGAAGCGACGTGAAGCAAAAAATGTGCGCCAAAAAGCTTTTTACACAGCAAAGCAAGCAATTATCGCCGAGGAAAGTAACTTTTTCCGCTTTTACGACCATTTAAAACCTTTCAGACGACTGGGCTTGCTTCAAAGGACGAAAGTCTCCGTTCGGTTCCTGTTCGAAGGTTTCACAACAATCGTTTTCTCCAACGTTTGTGCTCCCAGAGGTACGTCCATAAGTGCCAATCGCTGCCTAACAAATAGACTTTTCAGACTATTTTAGCGGGTCTTCGAAAGGTGTTTTGAAAACATGTAGGTAACTGAAAGATCTCTGTGTTGCTTGCCTTTAATCATCGAGGATTGCGACTGCATTCAGCTGCTCTCATGAAGCGGCAAGGCAAAAGTTGAATTGAAGTGTGGATAAGATGGACGCGGGGGCAGCGATTATATGTGAGGAAGGACTCCTTTGGGCTTCAAACCTCCTCAGACCTGTCCAGACTACTTCGGACATCTTCAGAGCCTTTCAGACCACTTCAGGCCAAATCAGACTTCTTCACAACACTTCAGACCTCTTCAGACCTCTTTAGACCTCTTCAGCCCACTTCAGACCTCCTCAGTTCAGACCTCTTCAGATCTCTTTAGATCACTTCGGACCTCTTCAGACCTCTTTGGACACTTCGAACCTTTACAGATCTCTTTAGATCACTTCGGACCTCTTCAGGCCTTTTCAGATCTCTTTAGATCACGTCGGACCTCTTCAGACCTTTTCAGACCACTTCAGGCCAAATCAGACTTCTTCACCCCAATTCAGACCTCTTCAGACCACTTTAGACCTCTTCAGACCTCTTCGGATCACTTCGGACCTCTTCAGACCACCTCAGACCTCTTCGGATCACTTCAGACCTTTTTACATCTCTTTAGATCACTTCGGACCTCTTCAGACCTCCTCAGACCTCTTCGGATCACTTCGAACCTCTTCAGACCTCCTCAGACCTCTTTGGATCACTTCGGACCTTTTCAGATCTCTTTAGATCACTTCGGACCTCTTCAGACCTTTTCAGACCACTTCAGGCCAAATCAGACTTCTTCACAACACTTCAGACCTTATCAGTACAGACCTCTTTAGATCACTTCAGACCACTTCTGGACCTCTTCAGACCCCTTCAGACCTCCTCAGTTCAGACCACTTCAGACCTTGTCAGACGTCTTCAGACCACTTCTGACCTCTACAGTTCAGACCTCTTCAGACCGCTTCAGACCTCCTAGTTCAGACCTCTTCAGATCACTTCAGACCTTATCAGTTCAGACCTCTTTAGATCACTTCAGACCACTTCTGGACCTCTTCAGACCCCTTCAGACCTCCTCAGTTCAGACCACTTCAGACCTTGTCAGACCTCTTCAGACCACTTCAGACCACTTCTGACCTCTACAGTTCAGACCTCTTCAGACCGCTTCAGACCCCCTAGTTCAGACCTCTTCAGATCACTTCAGACCTCCTAGTTCAGACCTCTTCAGATCACTTCAGACCCATTCAGACTTCCTCAGTTCAGACCACTCCAGACCTCGTCAGACCACTCCAGACCTCGTCAGACCACTTCAAACCTCATCAGCCCTCTTCAGACCTTTTCAGTTTAGACCTCTTCAGACCACATCAGACCTCTTCAGACCTCTTTAGATCACTTCAGACCCACACATGCGGAATTTTCCGATCAACCTACCCTTGCGTCCTGTTAATCAAATCAAAATTTTTCCCGAAAAGCTTCAAATATTTTTTTTTCAATTTCTGGCCATAGTTTCGTGTTTACTGATGAAAATGAGAAGGACCAAATTCCAACAAGTGCCCATACCAATCAACCAATGGGGTCAAGCCAACGAAAATCTGCAGCGCTAATAAATCTTGTCGCGACAGCCGGTGGCTTGAGAAGTAATTAGAAAGAACCCGCCCTATATAGGAACTGATAGCGCCTCGCCAGAAAGTGACACCGAACGTGTGTCTGGCGCATGCGCGTGTGCAGGTGTGCGGCGTTTTCTGCAAGACGTGTGCGAAAAGACGTACGAAAGGATCCTCGAAGTCGGACAGGGGGATTTAGAAGGAAGAAAGAGAGCGGAAGCATCTAACGTCCTGTGCATTGTATCGGCGGGGGGAGGCGGTAGACCAATAAATTCCGACGAACCTCGAGCCGAAAAAGTCCGTTGGAAATTGAGAAAGGATATTGAGGTAGCTCGAAAAATGGCTTTTCTACCATTTGAAAAATCCAGCAGTGCGTCGCTAACCCACATTAAATGCATAAAGAAAATTTCTGCGTGCATTTTTTAGCCAAACCAATGTAAAAATTTTACTTTTCTAAAACGCACTTTTTTGAAATTTAATTTTGGAAAAATTTAAGCACCTAGAAGTTTCAATTTTCTGAATCTCAAAAAACTAAATAAAATGTACAAGGTAAATCTCAAAAAAGCTAATAAATCTCGAAAACTGCTATCAAAGAGTAACCTGAAGAAGCAACACATGGCATTGTGAATTCTAGGAGCCTACCTGCCTGTAAACATTTTCATACTATTCCGAAAACCACATTTTCTTGCGGAGAAATCGGCTAATTTCCAAAATTTGCGAGACCCCTCGACTCGGCAGATTTCCATATTTTTCTAAACCGCTATAGCGGATGAGCGGTCGGAATTAATATGCCCTACAGCCTTGATGACGTGTCCCCTGTCACATTACTGTCAATACTGGCAGTCATAGGATGGCAGCTTGGGAGTTGGCCTAGTCATGTGACAATCTAACCGCGAGTAATTAGGTTGATATTTGGACAGGTGTGGCAACCTCTGCTCTTGCTGCGGCGATGACATAATAATGCCGCACGATTCGAAAAAACCGTCGGATAATTTTAGTCCGGTAAAATTATCATGGGAAAGTGTCATCTCGGAGAGAAATTGGAACTTTCTGAAATCGGAGATAAATTTTGAGGATGAAACCAACAAAATCCTGATGTATAAATCTTCAAGACGTCTTGAAAGGTACTTAGAAACTGGGGTAAGGAAAGTTGGAGCTGAGCGGGATACAGCAGACCTCACATTTTGAGCCTATAACCCTTCGAAACATAAGCATAATATTTTGAAAAAATGCCTACAATTACCATTTGATTGACCTCCCAGAAGACTGAGGGGAAAGTTCCTGTCTTCCAAGACTTGCGGTAGGTACATTAATGGATAATACCTATCTCAAACGATAAAACACACGTTTTTAAATCCCATATCACCCGTCCAAGCCATACGAAGATTTACAGTCCCATCTCCCCAGTTGGCCAGGATGGCCCAAGTTCCCATCGTTTATCTCAACCTTGTAAGTATCCTTTTCTGATGGTCCGTTTTTACGATTCGTCAACGACATGGAAGGAAAACATTTCTCCGTCTGCCAAAGCAACTCGTGTCGGGACAATAAGATAACGATACTCGTAAAATGAAGACCAGGCACGCGTTCCTGTATCGGAATGGCCATCTGGGCCGTTTTCAGGTCGCCCATAAAATCCTGATAGGGACATTGTTTTCCCTCCTTTTCTCGCCGAGATTAGAGAAAAATAGAAGAAAAGGGATAAAAGGAGTTGGCGATTTCCTAGGCGCACCTGAGCCTTGATATAATTTCCAGAAAGGATTTTATCGGTGGCGAGCGGACTACCAATGGAGCACCATAATTGAAAATTTTGATTGCTATTGTATTATGGAAATTCACTCGTACGTATAATATATGTATGAAACATAATATTATTATGTTTGCACGAAAATATTTGCACCGGAACACCTTCCCTTGCACTAAAGGCGATTAGAGGCTTGAAAAAATTGTAGCACTACTAGGTAGGTACCTACCTACTTATTTACGTTATTTTTTCATGCTAAATGCGAAAAATATTCATCGTCCTAATCGAAACTTTTTGTATGAATTTCAACATTTAAATGTTTGCGTTAGCTGTTATACGCAGTGGTTATGAACAGCAACGATACCCACATTGATGCGCAGAAAATCGGGAAAGAAGAAGCGAAAATTAAACGAAAAACTTCTAACTGCCACCGTGGAAGTTGAAGGGGCTAAAAGGTTGAACGGCAATGCTGACTTTCTCAAGACTAAATGAAAATAATAAAACGGGTTGGGTGAAAGAATTAAAAGTATACATTCAGAGATGTTCTGCTCTCGAGCGAAAAGTTGAAAGTCCCATTCTGGAAACTAATTTTTCCACACGCCCACAGACTCGGTATAGCCGAATGGGGCAAAAGCTGGTCGGGAAGTTCGAACAATTTCTCCAACTTTTGATTGTGTTCATTAATTTTAATTAAAATAGAGAGAATTTGCTGCGGGAGCGTATTCGAAAATAAAACCTCTGACGTCTTCTTGCCTTCGGGTAACTAGCGACTGATACGTGGAAGGAAATCCACAAAACGTAAAAAGAATTCGAAGAAATGGTTGAGAGAACAGTTCAAGTATCTGAGCCGTTCTGGGAAAACTGTGAAGCACGAATTCCCGAGCTATCGAATTCCTGAAGGATTTGTAATGGAGTTGGTTAACATGATAGGAAAGCTTGTTTGGTTATTGGAGTTGGTGGAGGGAGAATTTCATGAAGAATAAGCATTTCAAAAAAAAGGAGGAGTGAGGGGGGTAGAGGAGGAGTGGTGGGAGAGGGAGAAGAAGTGGAGTGATGGGAGGGGTGGTGAGTGGGAAGATGAGGAGGACGAGGAAAAGGATGAGGAGGAGAAGCAAGAGGAGGATGAGAAGGAGGAAAAGGAGAAGGAGGAGGAGTAGGGAAAGGAGGAGGAGGAGGGAAAGGATGAGGAGGAGGGGGAGGAGGAGGAGGGAAAGGATGAGGAGGAGGAGGAGGATGAGAAGGAGGAGGAGGAGGAAAAGGATAATGAGGAGGAGGAGGAAAAGGATGATGAGGAGGAGGAAAAGGATGATGAGGAGGAGGAAAAGGATGATGAGGAGGAGGAAAAGGATGATGAGGAGGAGGGGTAGAAGGCTGAGGAGGAGGAGGAAAAGGATGATGAGGAGGACGAAAAGGAAGAACAAGGAGAGGAGAAAAGGGATGATGATGAGGAGGAGGAGAAAAGGATGAGGAGGAGGAGGAGGTAGAGGAGGAGGAGGAGTAGGAGGAGGAGGTAGAGGAGGAGGAGGAGGAGTAGGAGGAGGAAAAGGATGAGGAGGAGGGGGGAAAAGGAGGAGTAGGAGGAGGTGGAGGAGGAGGAAAATGAGGAGGAGGAGGAAAGGATGATGCGGAGGAGGAGTAGGAGAGGGGAAAGGATGATGAGGAGGAGGAGAAAAAGGATGAGGAGGAGGGGGAGGAGGAGGATGAGAAGGGGGAGGAAAAGGATGAGGAGGAGGGGGAAAAGGAGGAGGAGGAGGATGATGAGAAGGAGGAGGAAAAGGATGAGGAGGAGGAGGATAAGAAGGAGGAGGAGGAGGAAAAGGATGAGGAGGAGGAGGAAAAGGATGAGCAAGAGAAGAAGGAGGAAGAAAAGGATGAGGAGGAATAATAATAAAAAGGAAGAAAAAATGACGAGGAATAGTAAGACGATAAAGGGCTAGCTACAAAAAATAGACAATTTACTGTCATCAATTCAGTAATATCAGAAAATTTTCGTCGAAACATACCAAGAAAATTTCACCGTTATACGAGAGACAGAAGACCCACCATAATAATTGTCTGAGAATGACAGTCTACGAAAAAATATTTCAGAAGCATCGAATAGAGAAAATTAACTTTTAGAATAGGATACCTCGAAGGATACGAGGGTAAGAAAGGATGTTTTTCATCCTGACCAAGGGTAGGTAGGGTTTTACTTTTTTTACAAGTATCCCCGTTACCATAAAAGACCTTTTGGGGGAATTGGTCTTGAAGAGAAAGATTCCTATTATGTTCTTGAGCCACTTTCTATTACCTGTCGTCACTCTTTCTTCTTTTTCTCCCGGAATCGCTCGCTTTACCGCTTCAGTTTCCCTCTGTCTCTAGATTTGACCATGGTCCGAAGTGTATGGATTGGGTTGTACATAAGCCGACACACGGAAACGCCTGTCTCGGGTTCGGTTGGCGTATTTCTTCAGACGCCCTCCGGTCATAACTTTCAAGCGCCCCTATACGACGCCTCAAATCGTTGACTTGGGACAAAAGGCACCAACGAACTTGCCCCTTGGAAGGGGTGTGTTCATCCTCAAAACGGGTCGATACCGGTAGACGTAATTAGCAGCGATCCCAACCACAAAAAAAATGTTCAATTCTTCTCAGAGCCATGTTGCGTGAAAAGCCATGTTTTTTGAGATACGGACCTACTAGCAATTACATAACTAGATTTCTGCATACGATCGGAGAATAATGAAAAAGTATGGAGCTCGAACCAATTTACGATTAATCGTCGGAAAAACCTAGTAAGCCGATACTGGTCTCAGATGAAGCCCAGCAACGTCCTCGAAAAAAAGTCTGACTGAAAAACGTTACAGCTAGGGCATAAAAAATCGGCTAGTGGACTTTAATTAAAACAGTATGCAACCAGTCGGGTCTCCTTTAGTTTCTCCGAATTTTACCATTCTAGAAAAAGGTCATAATAAAAAAAATCAACCCATTTCTCCGGTTATTTTATTAAATTTCTACAAATAAGTCACCGTTCCTCGGGCTCATGGGAAAATCAAAGCCGACATTTCACACTTGACCATGTTGATGAAGGCAGCGATGCAGGAACGGCTAGCGGGTCGAATTTGATGCCGAGGAAAGGGAAATCCAAGGGCGAAAAGGGGCCAGGGCCAATAAATATTCAATGAATAGGAAATTGAAGGGATTTCCGGCTTTGGAGAGCAAAAGCGATTGCGAAGGCATCGGACTCGTATAGTTAGAGTCAAACGGCGAACCCTCTATGCTCAACATGACTATGCCATGAATCACTAATGTTGGGAGCGTCGCTCGAAATAAAGAGCGCCTTCTAATTCGGTTTGATCTATTACCTAATTTTTTGAAATTGTTCCATGTCTACGTCTCGAAAAGGGGACAAAACAGTTGCACCAGCAACAACAACTCGTTGTGTACGAACACGTGGCCTAAGGCACAAGGAAATAAAAAATAAAACAACAACAACAACAATCTTTCTTCCTGCCTGCGACTCAACGATGAAAATGTATTTTTGTCTGTTTGAGTGGGGATGACCACGGGAAAGTGGTTTTGACAGTTGCAACAGCAACAACAACTCGTATCTCCCTCTCTCTCATACACGCACGCATTATGTGTTGAGCGGAACAAAATCTTTCTTCTCCATCCAATGTTGTGTACGTACACGTGGCCTAAGGCACGTGGCAATAAAAAAGAAAACAACAACAACAATCTTTCTTCCCGCCTGCGACTCAACACGTATATTTGTCTGTTTGAGTGGGGTGACCACGGGAACGTGATTTTGAACGCCAATGTAATTGATTTGAGTTGTTTATCGAGTCATCTCGACCAATTAAAGCAACGAATTGCGTGCAATTTTGGACCATTGGCCCGAGGGCTTGAGTTAGGGATGGCCATCGATTGTATCGAAATATCGATGTTTTCCTCCGATACATCGATATTTTTCCATTGATGATGCAAGGGCCGATAGTATCGGGTATCGATAGTTTGTAACCAATGTCGTTCGATTGAGTTTCAGCGATATTTTTCAAACCGATACATCGGCTTTATCTGATATGTTGACTCGACCATAAGTTCCATGTTTTAACATCACACAAATTCGAAAAAAATGTTCCCAATAAGTTGAGGTCATCTGGCTGGAATATCGATATTTATCTATGGTAATCGATATCAGTGGTTTGTAGGATCGATAGGGAAATTTAGTACTTACCTTGAATATAGAATTGTGTTTTTAAGGTTGTGTAAATACAATTTGGTGCTTCTTCAGGCACCCTTTACCTGGTATTTTCCCATTAAAAATATGAACAATACCTATTTGATAATATCATCAGAATTGAGATTCGTTGTAGGCCAAGGAAAGGAACAGAAAAAAGTTTATGGTTAATTTTTTTTCACTTTCTTTTACTTTAACCGATTTTTTTCTAAAACTATCGATAATTTTTGGTCGATACTATCGTTGGTATATATACGCCTACAACGAATCTCAATTCTGATGATATTATCAAATAGACATTTATACTTTTTTCCCCTTGTAGTTTCACTATACGGTCAGTACCTTTGAATTCCTACAAAATGCGCTATTAAGCTGGTTTTTGGGGAAAATGGACATTTCCTGTTCTTTCCCTTACCCTTCATATATTGGCATCGATATTCTACCGCCGATACTATCGAACCTCTATAAATCGATGTACCTATCGATGGTCGTTGAACTCAATAACAGCGCTTATCGAATCGATTAAAAGCGAAACATCGATGATGTACATTTTCAATTTTGCAGCGATCTATCTGTGAAAACCTGCTCAACGGGACACATAATATGTACAATCGGCTTGTGTATGGGCGACTGTAGTAGGTTTTCGCAGATACATCGCAACAAAAATCGACAATTTCCATAGTCGATGTTTCGCGTTTAATCGATTCGATCGGCGCTGTTATCGAGTTAAACAGATAAAGGACGTGTCTCCCTTTCTATCATTACCATTCTCTTCCACTTTATCGTGTAACTCAAGCCCTCAGTCGGTGTTCGGTCGGCCACGTTGATCCCCTTGAAATCCTCTCGCCCGGCCCTACACTGTAATCTGGGGTACATTGTAAACACTGACGGATACGTAGAAATACGACGCAAACTCGCCCACGGAAACACGAGCCGCGCGCACACGGAGGCCTCTCGCACACAATGGCGCAAGTCCCGGTTTCACATTTGCAGTACTTTCCTCGTAATGCAATAATTCACAGGCTTTATTCGCACTTGGCGCTGAGAATTCTGTTACCTTTTCAAGAACGAATATTCGGCTAGTTTTACGGCCAAGTGCAAATTTAATTTTAATTCTTCATTATCATTTATCATACTGTATGAGAATGTGGTAAAGAATTCACAACCCTAAATTATTTTACTGATCTGTACATGACGCCTCCGTATTCACGAAATGAAAATTTTAAAAAGTACCTAAGGGTTAAAAATCGATAAAATAAGGGTTTGAGACAACTTGGGGGGTTCTTCTTTGTTGTGCCTAATCTTGAATAGTTGTGGCACAAAAAAAAAGAACCCCCCAAGTTGTCTCAAACCCTTATTTTATCGATTTTTAACCCAAGTGTCCACTACTGTTGTCATGTCCGCTATTGGTGCTTTTCCCTTATATCTAATTTGGTTTGTGTAGCAAAGTGGTAAGGTGTTAAAGCAGTTAAAATCGGATCGGAGGGTCGTGCCCAGTGTTTCCACACGACCGCAACCTATTTCCCTCAAGTTCGAGCAAAATTCCCTTTTTTTCCCCTCCAAACTTTAATAGTTTCCCACAACGATTCCCCTCGAGAAACGGATTTTTCCCTGCTCGTTCACTGAGTCAATAGCAATTTTTCGAACGTTTAAGCGATTTTTCGAAGAAATTTGGGTCGTCACGAAATTCCGACGTGCGGCAAAATCGACCGGGAACAAACTCAAAATCCGTTTCATGCATCAAGGACCAAAATCTGAAATTTTAGTTTAGGTGTATATGTGTCATTCACCACGATAACTTGAGTAAATAGTGAGATAAAAATTTCGTTCTGGCCTCAAAAAATTAGTGTAGCGAAATGCTTGGACAAGTTCGTTAACCAGCCTGATCCAACTGTTCCAAGTGTGCCAAAAATTGAACAGGATTGTTCGAACTTTTTCAAAAAAACGTTATATTATTTAGTAATACGGACTTGGTGAACAAATATGGGCATATGGGGGGTCATATATTATGTTTTTTGGGGTGCTCATCAACATAAAGGACACAGCTCGAGTGAGATAATTCAGAAATGAAGCAAATAATACTCACGTTCCCGACAATTTCGACTATTTTTTCGCTTTTTTTGATGAAAATTAAGACGGAGAAGAACGCATCATAAATCACGCAACGGAGAACGGAGATCAACAAAAAAAGCAAGAATGAAGGGAAACATCAACATGTACCTCTTCTTCTTCTTCAGCTTCTCAGATGGTTTATCCTTGTTCTCTGTGTCCTACAGTCTGTAGTAGGGTAGGTAGCAAAAAAGTCTAGGAAACGGCTGAACACTGGCTTGATTCATCCAGAAATAAAACTACGCATTCCTGTGGTAAAAAGCCATTTTCCCTTGTTTTTTCCCTCAAAATTATTTTTCCCCTTTTTCCCCCTCAAAAAGGCCCTTTTCCCTCGAAAAGGGAAATTTCCCTCAATGTGGAAACACTGGTTGTACCACTATTACACTCTTGTTCAAAAACGTTTTTCGGAGCAATGAAATTTTTCGAAATTTTGATATCATTTTTTTACGTTTCCGTGTGAAACCGGACAGTGCACTCAACTTGGAAAATAATCTCGGCAGCGCATTTAAAGGAACAATCATCGTAAAAAGAGGTCGAATTCTCAATAATAGGATAACGGCGTTATTTCGCAATTTTATCTCCCAAAAAGGTGAACGAAGGTCTTAAAATCCAACAGCTCCTGGTCTCGAAAACGCGGGGGGGTGCATTAAATTTCCAGCGGTACATAAATGCGCGCGCAAGTTTATACAGAACAATTAACCGCCGCTACCATTAAACTCGGGTGTCGGACAGAGGTGGAAAGAAAATGGCGATCTCTAAAGTCTGAAGAGCGAATAAGCATTTTTTATCGCATTTTCCTTTGCTATAAGGGCCCATGAACGTAATCGGAAACCGGTGATTCGAGTTGGTGGTTTAATGGTAGACCTTACCGTGAGGCTTTTAACTGTATGCCCACACTGGTATGATCCTTCTCTTGACACTTGGCGTTACTGTAACACCGTTAAAACATAAGTTAAATTTAAAAAAATTGAAAAAAATAGGCTTGTTGACCGGAAAACTAAACCAGTGGTGCGTAGATAACACACAATACTTCCATATTTTGAAACGTAAAATTGTGACACAATTTGATCATATTTTGACTGCTTTTGAAAGTGTTTAGGTCAAAAATATCAAAAAATTCAGTATTAAAGTTTTAAAATTCGCCCAAAATGAAAAAACGCCACATTTTCGGAATGTAAAAAATATCCACATATTCTGCAAGGTAAAACGAAGATTTTGAGACCAAGAACGCTCAAATCGGGTCATTTTTGCGGCCGGAAAAAAATAAAATAGAAAACACTAAAAATGCAAATATCTCGGAAGTACTGTGCTTTATCCAAATTCCGATTAAACAGGGTGTTAGGTCTTGCCGAGACAAACATTTCAGTTCAAGAAATTTGAAAAAAGGTTGAGAAATGAGGGAGTTATGGCCATTTTTGTAAATGACCACAGACGGACACACGGACACACGGACAGACGGACACACGGACACACAGACACTTGTTCAGGAAGTGATTCTGAGTAAATGTGTATAAGAAAAAGTTTTTTCTGAAGCTCCGTTCCGATTCTCGATTATAGGACGATCACAATACTTCCATTTACTCTGTAAATATGGAAGTAAAAAGGAAATAATGAAAAGCAATTTCAATTAAAATGTTGTCACTCAAAATTTATTATTTGTCAAAAAAAACCTATATTTTGAGGCCAAAATTAGTTCGCCAGTTTTGGAGGGCAGCTGAGATGAGAAAAGCTGCAGTGTGCGTACACATAAATTAATAATATTAATATTTATTAATTATATAATAGAATAATTGTAATATAATACAATAATTGTTATTATATAATAATTAATTGTATATGGATATACAATAAGATATAAAATTATATTATATACAATAAAATTATACAATATTATAATATTATATAAAATTATACTATTAAATAGTATAGTATTACTATAATATTATATAATTAATAAATTAATCAATAAATAAATATTATGAAATCAACAAATTTTATTAATTTAATTAATTATTTAAGCATATTATGCTTAACTTATGGTTACTTTCGACCGGATCGACAAACACGGGAGTCAGGACGATCAAAAACAATTAATTTTATTCCTCTATAGATGGAGGGATAATTTGAACATCCTCGGGTCCTCAAAGGCGTTCAATTGGGAGCCCTGTAATTACGCACATTACGCCCTCCCTGGCGGAAATCGTTTTCCTTTGTCCCGCACTCCGTTTAATTGCCAGGAAATAAAGCCATTTCTAATGCAAGGTTGTTCGTTCCACGAATTTGCTAGGCTCAAATCCATTTTTCAAAATGACGAAACTCAATTTTTTTTGCCCGAATTCTGAATGTTTCGAATTTTAACCTCGAGGCGATCAAAAAATACGTCGTCTACCTCCTCAATGGACAAAAATGTAAAAAAGGTTTTCAAACTTTTTCCAAATGACTTACATTTTTTCCAACTCTGCTGAAAAATTCTGTATGTGAAATTTTTGTACAGCTGAAAAATATATCAGTATGATGTAGGTACCTATTAATTACAAAAAAAAAATTATAAAAAAAAATAAAATTGTTTTGTTGGAAATTTTGCGTCTGACAGCTTTCATAGTCTGACTCTTTCCTCAATATTTGTTCGGTAGTTTTTAAGATTCGCAACCAAAAAGCAGGGGAAAATCTGAATTCAGTAGAGAACGTTCATTTTTTTCTCAACTCGGATACCTATCGAATTTCTTCGAATGCTCACTCAACATTCACCAGCTCATCCTTTCGGAACGAAACAAAACAAGGGAAAGGTCAGAGAAAATATTTCCCTTAATTGATCATGAATCCTCACCTGGGGGTGAAATCGTCGGGAAAAAATAATTTCCCTTATTGTCTCCGCCGTCGAGAGAAAAATGAAGATGTTTGGTTAGGGGCGACATTTTCGTTCGAGGAAATGCAATATTGTTATAGGTTCGCGGATATTATTGATAGCTGCAGGCCCGGAATCTTTGTTGGAATAACGTCGGGGGGAATCGTAAAAATAATAGCGTCCCTCGGAGAAATTAAGGTGAACGGAATTGCAAATCAAATTGGTTCAAAGGGCAATTCTGTGTTTGTTTTGCCAGGCTTTATCCAACAACTCAAGAAGGAAACCAAGTCAGCTAGAAAAAATACAAAAGTAGAAAGACCCGCATAATATAACGATGGCGTCATAAGAATATTATGATAATCATATTATGATAACTTCGTCTCTCAAATTTTGGCAATTTTTTAATTGCATTTTCTGAATGAAATCCCCGTATCCCAATGGCCAGTATTCGAATTTTGGCGGTAAATACATTTTTCTGCTCTCTAGTACCCTTTTTGAGAGCCTCGTATTTCGATTTTCGCATAGGCCCTGTGTCACTGGTAACAGGAATTTGTGCGCTACAAGTTGATACAATGAAATTTTTAATTTAGCGAAATTTCAAGAAAATTATTTCGTTACTTTCGTTTCAAATTTTCTCTAACATTGATTATTAACAATCCCACGCTAAAACGGGGAATAATAAGCTTCAGAATACCAAAATCCGTTTCTGAGATAATGCTAGGATAAATTTTGTGAAGTTTCGCTTATGGAACCAAACTGGAACATTTATTGGTCGTGAAATTTCATTTTCAGGACACCAGGCCCAATTTAGTGAAAATCGCCCAGCTACATTAATGCGAAAAGTGCTTTTTCTTGCTTAGCTTTTCTTTTTCTACCGATAAATTGTTTAAACACCTTTTGCTCCCAACATAGATATTCGGTACGCTCCGTTGTCAGTTGCTAGTTGGGAATCCGGACTCGTCACAGCACTGACCTCACAAAGGGGTCAAGACCTTGATCCGAATATGCGAGATAGGATGATCACAACAAGAGGAAATCGTTCCTGCCTCAACTCAGCTTTTGGAGAAAAAGAGAAGAGTGATATCTTGAAATTTATGCGGAATCCACAATAAACGAAACATGGTGCACAGATAAAGCATATTATGCTGGTCAACGAAGAATTTTGGAGAAATATTTGATTCATTGGCAGATTTTGCGGGTGGCATCAAATTACTAACTCGGGGAAAACATTAGGCTAATTCCAAAACGCGCACAGCTATCGATATAGTTCGGCTAAAGTCCGACAATCCGATTGCTAGCTGTTGGAGGAGGGATGAACGTGGGTTGGAAACCCCAATCGAATTTATTGGGTTCAACGCCACCTTGACCAATCACAGCATTGCATTGGAATTAGGACCAACCAATTACGCTTAAAAGAGGATCTCTCAGACTTCAGACTTCAGACTTCAGACTTCAGACTTCAGACTTCAGACTTCAGACTTCAGACTTCAGACTTCAGACTTCAGACTTCAGACTTCAGACTTCAGACTTCAGACTTCAGACTTCAGACTTCAGACTTCAGACTTCAGACTTCAGACTTCAGACTTCAGACTTCAGACTTCAGACTTCAGACTTCAGACTTCAGACTTCAGACTTCAGACTTCAGACTTCAGACTTCAGACTTCAGACTTCAGACTTCAGACTTCAGACTTCAGACTTCAGACTTCAGACTTCAGACTTCAGACTTCAGACTTCAGACTTCAGACTTCAGACTTCAGACTTCAGACTTCAGACTTCAGACTTCAGACTTCAGACTTCAGACTTCAGACTTCAGACTTCAGACTTCAGACTTCAGACTTCAGACTTCAGACTTCAGACTTCAGACTTCAGACTTCAGACTTCAGACTTCAGACTTCAGACTTCAGACTTCAGACTTCAGACTTCAGACTTCAGACTTCAGACTTCAGACTTCAGACTTCAGACTTCAGACTTCAGACTTTTTTAGATTTTACACTCCTGACTTCAGACTACTTAGTATATACAGCAGACGGTCGTACCGAGAACGTACGTGGCCGTGCAGGCCGACTTCAGAATTAGAAGGAGAATCTGAGGATGGGATTACTACAGTATTAAAAAAAAGAAAAAATTAACTTACTAGTAATACATTAGCACAGTAATACAGAGATATATTGCGTGTTTACTGTTCAAAGTTTAATCCTTTTCTCCAAAACAGCTGAAGTTGAAAAGTTTCATGCTTCCATAATCAGTAGGAAAGTCTCGTATTTTTTCCGCTTCAAAGTTCAGAAACTTGATTTTTCAGCCGAACACAATGCGTTGTAGTCTCATCAGCGAAACTTTGACATATCTGCGGGGAATTTTTCCGAAAGAACCCGTCCACTAGTTGGTCGCTCTTTTGAATATTTTCTTCTCCTCGCTAATCCTTCCATTTGTGAAGTGGCCCGAACGGAATGGAACGACCTATTATCTTTCATTTCTTTTATTGTCTGCGAATAAAAAGAACGATTGTCGTTCCGGATGTTTTAAAACTCGCTTCGACTGATTCCTAAACGTCTTCCATTGAAAAAGATTGCGAAGCTGTAAATAATAAATTCTTCGTAATGGTAACGAAAATATTCGAGGAATCGACGGAACATTTTTTGCTCTTTGACAATATCGGTACCTGATTTTTTTTTCTCGAATGAAAAAATATCTATGCTCGGAAAACGGAATACCCCCATTCTCCAAATCATAATGCTGTAATGAAAAATTGGAATCGGATCAAGGTTCAGGAAAATTGATCAACTTGCCTTAAAACTCTTGGCCACGCATAAAAACGATTGCGTCGTCCCCAATAATTGGGTTATTATTGTCAACCTTATTGACAATTATTGTCAGCCTTCTTCAATTTTTTTCCACTGGAATGTTCGTCTGGATATATGACCCATAATTGCATTTCAGTTAGTCAAGTACTTCTTCCAAGATAAGGCCATTTTGAATGTATACCTTATTTTTGGCTGGGTTATGCGAGTATTTTATTCCTGGGTTATTCGATTATTCGACTGCAGAATAATTTCATTCCAGCAGCTACAATAATAGGATGGCGCAATATATCGTTGCCAACACGTTCAGCTGACTCGCTCAGTTTCCGTCGGGATCCGAATATTTGACCCGACACGGGCGCAGACAATGATAAAAAATCCGCTCAGCATTTTCTGGCGCAGGATAACCTTCTGAACTGGCTGATCGAAATTTGGCAGAATCGCCGGAAGCGCGTGTTCCTTTTGGCGAATTAATCAATTGAAACCTTTGCAATCGTCGAAAAAAACATTGCAACACTTCCAGAAATTCAATTTTTTTTTTTTTTTTTGCTAGAAAGTGTGAACACGGCTGATTGGTAGCTTATTCAAGCAAAAAGCTTATCATGCAAAATGGTTGTGCTTTCGCAATGTTATAATAAAAGTTTCGCGAAAAAGCATAAAAATTTCTACGCTTAGCTGCGCTCTACTTTCTTTATTTTTCTTACAACGCCCTTTCCTATCTGGTTACGTTCTCTTCACGTTGTGCAAACGACTTCCGTAAAAAAAAACGCGAGTGATTATTTAGCGGCGAAACTGGCCTTTGAAAACCTCGCCAGACGTCAATCAGGCAGATTTTAATTGGCAATAAACCGAGTTTAGAGATTATGAGCGGTTTAATGGCTAAATATCATTTTTGTTGCTGGAAATAATTCGATTTTTTACGGCAGGTACCGTTCGGTTTAGAATTATTATCGCAGTATTATAAAATTATCTGTAATTTAAAAAAAATAGGTGCAATATTCTAAAAAAAAGTGAAAAAGTGAGCTATGAGGGCTTGTAATCTTTAAAAATTATTCGATATAGGTACCTACGCGATTATAATATTTTGATTATTAACTGCATTACATACCAACTGACTAGCTGCTCAATTTCATATCAAGAACTTGGGTACTCAAAATAAATATTAAATAGATTCAACCCAAGTAACCGTTCAAACCCTTATGAGCAGTATGGGGAGGCTCCAGCTCCTGATTCCACCACAGCTCCAAGGATAAATAGAATGGTTCCCCCTCATTTATCTTTTTTAGACCCACATAATTTAAAATAAACTCCAAAAATTGCGGGAAAAAATTAATTGATTAATTTTTCCGAAAAATCAACATTTTCAAATTTCCTGAAAAGGAAATTTTTTTTTTAACGGGTCGGAAAATTTTTCAATAAACTCTTCTTGAAAAGTTTCGATAAATTGTCTGCAGCAATAGAGACTTTTGCCATAAAAAATTGGCAATGCTTCTTATGGCTTGGTACGCCCTATGGATCCGGGTCAGTCAATGAAAGCGCTCAACTTTGCCGTTAGGCGGAGGCCAGGCCGCTGTAATAATATAGATAGTACTCGGCGGGCATTTTCTAATAAAATTACAGCTTCCTGAGAGATGGTATCTCGTTCGACAATCTCGGGAGTATTAAAAACGAGTTGATTAGATATTTTTGCAACGAGAACTTTCCGTACTCAGTCATCGGTGTCAGTATTCGAAAACTGCGTACAATAAGGCAAATTTAATTATTATGAGCTTGGTACGCCCAGGGTACCTGTTTACAAAGGTAGGTACTCCCTTGGTGTACAGAGGTAGGTACACCCTGGGTATAAATATCGAGCTTCACCCGTGGCGTGCAAAGGTATGGTGTACGTAGGGTAGGTACAACATGAGTGTACATAGAGTGGTACACCCCGGGTGTACATAGGTAGGTACACCCCGGGTGTACATAGGTAGGTACACCCCGGGTGTACATAGGTAGGTACACCCCGGGTGTACATAGGTAGGTACACCCCGGGTGTACATAGGTAGGTACACCCCGGGTGTACATAGGTAGGTACACCCCGGGTGTACATAGGTAGGTACACCCCGGGTGTACATAGGTAGGTACACCCCGGGTGTACATAGGTAGGTACACCCCGGTGTACATAGGTAGGCACACCCCGGGTGTACATAGGTAGGTACACCCCGGGTGTACATAGGTAGGTACACCCCGGGTGTACATAGGTAGGTACACCCCGGGTGTACATAGGTAGGTACACCCCGGGTGTACAGAGGTAGGTGTACACCCTGGGTATAAATATCGAGCTTCACCCGTGGCGTGCAAAGGTAATACCTTACTACCATACTATGGTGTACGTAGGGTAGGTACAACATGAGTGTACATAGAGTGGTACAACCTGAGTGTACATAGAGTGGTACACCCCGGGTGTACATAGGTAGGTACACCCCGGGTGACATAGGTAGGTACACCCCGGGTGTACATAGGTAGGTACACCCCGGGTGTACATAGGTAGGTACACCCCGGGTGTACATAGGTAGGTACACCCCGGGTGTACATAGGTAGGTACACCCCGGGTGTACATAGGTAGGTACACCCCGGTGTACATAGGTAGGTACACCCCGGGTGTACATAGGTAGGCACACCCCGGGTGTACATAGGTAGGTACACCCCGGGTGTACATAGGTAGGTACACCCCGGGTGTACATAAGCAGGTACACCCCGGGTGTACATAGGTAGATACACCCTATGCATGAGCAGAGGTAGGTAGATCCTAGGTATGTACACAGGACGGTACACCCTAGGTATGGCCACAGGTAGGTAGATCCTATGTATGTACATAAATAGGTAACATAGGTAGGTAAATCCAAGGCATGTAGAGGATGTAAATCCAATTTTTTCAAATATTTTTTAAAAATGTCCAAAAAAACAATTTTATCGAATATTTTATAATGATGATCTACCAATTTTTAGCGCTCCTTCTAAAAAATCAACTTCTTCTATCGGATTCATACTCTCCCTTGACCCTAATCTCATCTCAATCCATTCGTATCAAGTACATTGAATACCCCATCACGTTCGGATAACGCAAGCCTCGTACAATAAGCCGCTCACTTGTGCGGCAAACAGCTTCAATTATATAGCAATAACAGTGGGGGGCATTCCCATTTTGTCCCCAGATTACAACATGGGGTTGGCCCTATGGTGGATACAACATGTACAATATATAGTTCAGGGGACAAAACTTCGCTCGAATGCGTGGCGCCAGTCCTTCAGGCGTTCAGCTGCGCCGTTTGGTCGGCCTCGAAGGGTGTTATAGTAATCAGAAGGGCATTCTCTAATGCTTCCATCGCTCTCTCCAACGCCCGTTCCCGACCACTAAACCGATACGATGACGAACCTTGCATATCTAATCGCCCTTCCACCCCTGGCCCTTCCGAATATGTCAATGCATGCGCATATATGCATACATATATGTATGTATTCAGCGTAGTCCAGCATGACATGCATATTGCACCTCAGTACGATATAATAGCGGGCCGATTCTCATTCGATAATGTGATCATAGGCTCGTCCGATTTCCTCGGCTTCGGTTTACTTCAAGTTGATAAATGGAAATCCTCTATTGCATTTGAGCTTCAATTGCCGTCGGGTATTGGCACTTGAGGGCCAGCTGCGTTCAATGGACTTGTTGAACGTTCATGTTGAATGCAGTCGAGATTTTTTCCTTTTTTTTTGGAAAGAAAACTTTTCCAGCTTTTCTTCCAAAATGGAGCATGAAAATATGAACGTTTTCAAGCAAAAAGAAAATACCTAGGGAATAAACCCGAATAACCATCAACGTCATGAAAATGTTAATACCTATGACCTACGTAATTGGAATCAACTGGGATTAGATAACTTAGTATGCCTGTGCGAGCAGGGACATGAACGAGGACAGAGTCTTAATAGACATTTGTGACCATCATGGCAAAAGCAGATACAATTTCTGGCACCGGTTATCAAATGATAAGGTGGTACTATCAGATCGCTGGTCGTTTGAGGAGCGATCAACATGGGAACGTAGCTTGGGATCTCCAATCAAGTTTATTTATTTATTTATTTCGGTTCTACGGCGACGGCACCTCGACCAATCACAACAATCCTTTGCTTACCTCCTCTACTAGCAGTCGGATAGTGTATGGCCGAATTTACCTACGGAACCAACATACCGAGAAGAACCTTCCTGAACTGCGGTTTCGGCGAACACAAAATACACGGAGTACTCTTGATTAAAGTACTTTTATATCCTGTATGTCGCATGTATCTAGACGATTTATCCGGCCCTAGCTCAATTTTTCTTCGGTGCGTGCGTGCCGCGGCATGATAACGACCATTCACATTTCGCGGGTTCGCATGGTCATTTTCCAGTGGCAATTTTGTCACCATGTATATATTATCCATTGGAAAAGTGATTAACTATCAACATTTTATGCTCACAGTTTTCCGCATTATGTTTTCCAGAAACTGGTGGTACCTAGGTGAAGCAGAATACTTCCATATTAAATATGACAAATTTTGTCTACTTTAAAATTTTCTAAAGGGTCACCTAATTGGGGATTTGGGCTTTTCTGTGAGGAGACGGGGTGTAATTTTCTAGCTAGAACGAAAGCCAGAGCCCCAGGAACGGCGTACTAGTCGCGCTATTTATTGACACGGCACACAAACCAACCGCGGCCACCTATTTTCAACCGCTAATACGGTGACGTTATAGTAAACAGACGTAATTTGTAATCAAAGTGAACTCCAGTCACTTGATAGGTAACGTAAACAAGCCGTCGGTATAAGGGTCGTTATTGTGCTACGGTCGAGGGCGTTTCAGACCATCGAACAGTACAAAGCTCATCAATCAATCCACAATGTGAGTATTTTGCGTTCGGAGGCCATCAAAATATCTGGATGGGGAAAACAGTTTAACCCCATGTTATCCGGTCATTAGGTAATGGATTCTTCGTGATTGTGTGGCCCGACGTTTTCCGAAGGTAATGGCACTGTACCTAATTAATTGCGCGGTCAAAAGTCCATGAAATTTGTTATCTCGCATGAATTAGGTCTGTCTTATGTCTAGATGAATACTTATACCTTCCTATAGTGAGGTTCCTACTTGGGGAAGTACTCAAAAAGAAGAGGAAAACCGAAGAAGACGAAGACGAATGTGAGCAAGAGCAAGAAGAAGAACGAGAACAAGAGCAAGAAGAAGAACAGGGCCAAGAATGAGAAGAATAAGAAGAAGAAGAGAAAAAGAGCAAGAAGAGGAAGGAAAACAAGAGCGAAACGAAGATCAAGAATGAGAGTAAGAACAAGAAGAAGATCAAGATCGAGAGTAAGAACAAGAAGAAGATCAAGATCGAGAGTAAGAACAAGAAGAAGAATGAGAACAAGAGCAAGAAGAAGAACGAGAACAAGAGCAAGAAGAAGAACAGGACCAAAAACAAAAACAAGGGCAAGAAGAACGGACCAAAAAACAAGAAGAAGAAGAGAAAAAGAGCAAGAAGAAGGAGAACAAGAGCAAAACGAAGATCAAGAATGAGAGTAAGAACAAGAAGAAGATCAAGATCGAGAGTAAGAACAAGAAGAAGAATGAGAACAAGAGCAAGAAGAAGAACAAGAACAAGAGCAAGAAAAAGAACAGGACCAAGAACAAGAAGAACAATAGGACCAAGAACAACAACAACAACAACAACAACAACAACAACAACAACAACAACAACAACAAGAGAAAACCAGCAAGAAGAAGGAGAACAAGAGCAAGAAGAAGGAAAACAAGAGCGAGACAAAGATCAAGAACGAAGGTAAGAACAAGAAGAAGATCAAGATCGAGAGTAAGAACAAGAAGAAGAATGAGAACAAGAGCATAAGAAGACGGGACCAAGAGGAAGAAGAAGAACAGGAACAAGAGTGAGAAAAAGAACCTGAGGAAGAACAAGATCGAGAATAAGAACAAGAAGAAGAATGAGAACAAGAGCATAAGAAGACGGGACCAAGAACAAGAACAAAGAGAAGAAGAAGGACAAGAACAAGAGAGAGAAGAACCAGAGGAAGAACAAGAGCAAGAAGAAGGAGAAGAAGAACCAGAACAAGAGCGAGAATAACCAGAGAAAGAACAAGAGCAAGAAGAAGAACAATTACAAGGAGCAGAAGGACGAGAACAAGAGCAAGAGGAAGAACAAGAGCGATAAGAAGACCAATAACAAGAAGGAGAAGAACGAGAACAAGGAGAAGAAGAAGGACGAGAACATGACCAAGAAGGAAAACAAGAACAAGAAGGATAATGAGAACAAGAGCAAGAAGAAGAAGAAGAAGGATAGGAACAAAAGCAAGAAGAAAAACCAGGAGATGAAGAACAACAACAACAACAACATAACAACAACAACAACAACAAGAAAGGATACGAAATCTTCGTATTAGATAGTAGGAATGGAAAAATCGGCGCAATTTTTCTTTTCTAAAATTCAAATTTAAGGGTGCAGTCGGGGTTGGCGTCGCGGTTAGCGAATTGCGTTCGATTCCTGCTGCTATGCGCTCGACCCGAGATTCGACTCGGTCTCAAAGGTGGACGCCAATTATGCAGTTCAATGCTTGTGCAAGTGCATCGTGCAGCTGCGGACCATTTCGAATAATCAAAGGGAGGATAATTAACCGCGGTGTCCAACTCCCAGATGAGAAGACCCCCCGGGTGGGTGAGGACTTGATTCTCGTTCAACCTTCGGCCCAGGCTAAGCCCCGGGATCTAAGTAAATCGAAGTCCGGGTAATCGAACGAGGTTAAATTCGAGATGGGAAATCGAGGTTAAGAAAATTAAACTTGGCCAACACAGTGGGAGGAATGGGAATGGGAGTGATTGAATTTTCGGATTTTCACTCATTTCTCCCGATTTTGGGTATGTCTAATTTTAAGCATTATTGGGGATTTTGCTTCTACAACTATAAAAACACCACTGTGCCTAGATAACGCACAATACTTCCTCATTTCGGTACGTAGGTACCTACTTGAAGTTTTGGAATAAAATGATTTTATTTTGACTAAGTCGAGGGATAAAAAAATGTCAGAAAACCCGCATTGCAGAAAACCCGCCTAAAATCAAAATGTTCGTTAAGTTACCGAAATTGAACAACAATTAAATAGCTGGAAAAAGTGGACAATAAAAATAGAAAAATATGGAGAAAAAGTAGGAGTAGAAACAAAACTTTCCTACTTTTCTAGATTTTCACTGCGGTTTGTTTTACCGAGGAAAAACTGGCATTATCTTTAGACTTACTTTTCCAGTCCAAATTAACCCAACAACTGGGGGGGGGGGGTTTAATTTCCTTCAAATTTTCTTACAAGTTTTCGCTCGACCTGAAATTCCTTCAGTTGTCAACGGAAGGAGCTCCGAAAGAGATTGCAAATGACGGACAGTTTTCCTTCAGTTTTTTTTTCTCCTCTCATTAGAAGATCTCTCGAGATTTGATGCTTGGTTCTGACTTCTCGTTATTGCCTTGTCTTCCCGAGGATTTTCTTCATTACTTAGTTGGGAATGAACTTGGCGAAAATCGGTAACGACTCTCGTAGGTTTATGTAAAATCGAACTCGGCTTTTTTTCGATTAATATTTTCGTTTCAATACCAAATAGCGCCATTTTTGTGAATTCGAAATTTTTGCGAAATACTCGCACAGCACTCTTTCACCACAAGAAACTCGTTTTTAAAGTGAAAAAATCCATCTTCATTTTTCAATACGATTTTTTTTTCATCGCGTTAATCTTGTATTCTATGCCAAATGCTGTTCTACAACCAAAAAATATTCTTCAAGTTCCAAATTCAGCGATAAAAATTGGAAATTATTCGAATGTCAATTCATATTCTTTAACACCTGCCTGCGTTAAATCGATAATTGAAACGGCGATAAACATCGCAAAACTACGAATAGTTCGTGATTCCCTTCGAAATTTGGCCGAGTCGACATTTCAGATCCCGTCCTTTCCCTACCTGGGGAATTTCCGCCGGCGGAGTATCGGATCGCTGGTATCAATCACAGAGGCGAAGTAATATCCGAACTATTGATCAACCAGCTGGGAAAGCCATACCTGGAAGGGATCGACGGGTCGCCGGGACCCTCGAAGTTACCCGAGTATTGTACAGCTGAATTTACGTTTTTCACAACGAAGTTCTCGCCGATTATCGAAATTACAGCAGCCCTTAGGGCCATTCGATTTTTCAAAAAAAAAAATACATTTAAAAAACCACTGGTGAGAAAATGACGCAAAATACATCGGTCCATATTTATATAGGTAGGCGCATTTTTTGGCACAGTTTTATTGTAGTCAAACTCTCATTGAAACCGAAACTCAAACTCATAATCAATTTTGACGTCAAACTCACAATCAAACGGAAACTCAAACTCATCATCAATTTTGAAGTCAAACTCACAATGAAACAGAAACTCAAACTCACAATCACTTTTGAAGTCAAACTTACATTGAAACCGAAACTCAAACTCATAATCAATTTCGAAGTCAAACTCATAATGAAACAGAAACTCAAACTCATAATCAATTTCGAAGTCAAACTCATAATGAAACCGAAACTCAAACACACAATCAATTTCGAAGTCAAACTCACAATGAAAACGAAACTCAAACTCATAATCAATTTTGAAGTCAAACTCACATTAAAACCGAAACTCAAACTCATAATCAAACACGAAGTCAAACTCACAATGGAACAGAAACTCAAACTCTTAATCAATTTCGAAGTCAAACTCACATTGAAACCGAAAATCAAACTCATGATCAATTTCGAAGTCAAACTCACAATGAAACAGAAACTCTAACTCATAGTCAATTTCGAAGTCAAACTCACAATGAAACCGAAAATCAAACTCATAATCAATTTCGAAGTCAAACTCACAATGAAACCGAAAATCAAACTCATAATCAATTTCGAAGTCAAACTCACAATGGAACAGAAACTCTAACTCATAGTCAATTTCGAAGTCAAACTCATAATGAAACCGAAACTCAAACTCATAATCAATTTCGAAGTCAAACTCATAATGGAACAGAAACTCTAACTCATAGTCAATTTCGAAGTCAAACTCACAATGAAACCGAAAATCAAACTCATGATCAATTTCGAAGTCAAACTCACAATGAAACCGAAAATCAAACTCATAATCAATTTCAAAGTCAAACTCATAATGGAACAGAAACTCTAACTCATAGTCAATTTCGAAGTCAAACTCACAATGAAACCGAAAATCAAACTCATAATCAATTTCGAAGTCAAACTCACAATGAAACCGAAAATCAAACTCATAATCAATTTCGAAGTCAAACTCACAAAGAAACAGAAACTCAAACTCATAATCAATTTCGAAGTCAAACTCACAATGAAACCGAAACTCGAACTCATAATCAATTTTGAAGTCAAACTCACATTGAAACAGAAAATCAAACTCATAATCAAACACGAAGTCAAACTCACAATGAAACAGAAACTCAAACTCATAATCAATTTCGAAGTCAAACTCACAATGAAACAGAAACTCAAACTCATAATCAATTTCGAAGTCAAACTCACAATGAAACAGAAACTCTAACTCATAATCAATTTCGAAGTCAAACTCACAAAGAAACAGAAACTCTAACTCATAATCAATTTCGAAGTCAAACTCACAATGAAACAGAAACTCTAACTCATAGTCAATTTCGAAGTCAAACTCACAATGAAACAGCATATCAAACTCACTATGACACAGAAACTCAAACTCATCATGAGTTTCGGTTTCGATGTGAGTTTGACATCGAAATTGATCATGAGTTTGAGTTTCTGTTTCTTTGTGAGTTTGACTTCGAAATCGATTATGGGTTTGCGTTTCTGTCCCATTGTGGGTTTGACTTCGAAATTGATTGTGAGTTAGAGTTTCTGTTTCTTTGTGAGTTTGACTTCGAAATTGATTATGAGTTTGAGTTTCTGTTTCTTTGTGAGTTTGACTTCGAAATCGATTATGGGTTTGCGTTTCTGTTTCTTTGTGAGTTTGACTTCGAAATTGGCTATGAGTTAGAGTTTCTGTTTCATTGTGAGTTTGACTTCAAAATTGATTATGAGTTTGAGTTTCTGTTTCATTGTGAGTTTGACTTCGAAATCGATTATGAGTTTGAGTTTCTGTTTCTTTGTGAGTTTGACTTCGAAATTGGCTATGAGTTAGAGTTTCTGTTTCATTGTGTGTTTGACTTGGAGATTGATTATGAGTTTGAGTTTCGGTTTCATTGTGAGTTTGACTTCAAAATTGATTATGAGTTTGAGTTTCTGTTTCATTGTGAGTTTGACTTCGAAATTGATTATGAGTTTGAGTTTCTGTTTCATTGTGAGTTTGACTTCAAAATTGATTATGAGTTTGAGTTTCGGTTTCATTGTGAGTTTGACTTCGAAATTGATTATGAGTTTGAGTTTCTGTTTCTTTGTGAGTTTGACTTCGAAATCGATTATGGGTTTGCGTTTCTGTCCCATTGTGGGTTTGACTTCGAAATTGATTGTGAGTTAGAGTTTCTGTTTCTTTGTGAGTTTGACTTCGAAATTGATTATGAGTTTGAGTTTCTGTTTCTTTGTGAGTTTGACTTCGAAATCGATTATGGGTTTGCGTTTCTGTCCCATTGTGGGTTTGACTTCGAAATTGATTGTGAGTTAGAGTTTCTGTTTCTTTGTGAGTTTGACTTCGAAATTGGCTATGAGTTAGAGTTTCTGTTTCATTGTGAGTTTGACTTCAAAATTGATTATGAGTTTGAGTTTCTGTTTCATTGTGAGTTTGACTTGGAGATTGATTATGAGTTTGAGTTTCGGTTTCATTGTGAGTTTGACTTCAAAATTGATTATGAGTTTGAGTTTCCGTTTCATTGTGAGTTTGACTTCGAAATCGATTATGAGTTTGAGTTTCGGTTTCATTGTGAGTTTGACTTCAAAATTGATTATGAGTTTGAGTTTCGATTTCATTGTGAGTTTGACTTCGAAATCGATTATGAGTTTGAGTTCCTGTTTCAATGTGAGTTTGACTTCAAAATTTATTATGAGTTTGAGTTTTTGTTTCATTGTGAGTTTGTCTTCAAAATTGATTATGAGTTTGAGTTTCGATTTCATTGTGAGTTTGACTTCGAAATCGATTATGAGTTTGAGTTCCTGTTTCAATGTGAGTTTGACTTCAAAATTTATTATGAGTTTGAGTTTCTGTTTCATTGTGTGTTTGACTTGGAGATTGATTATGAGTTTGAGTTTCGGTTTCAATGTGAGTTTGACTTCGATTTCGATTATGAGTTTGAGTTTCTGTTTGATTGTGTGTTTGAGTTTCTGTTTGATTGTGAGTTCGACTTCAAAATTGATTATGGGTGTGAGTTTCTGTGTCATAGTGAGTTTGATTTGCTGTTTGATTGTGAGTTTGACTTCGAGTTTGATTTTCCGTTCGATTGTGCGATTCGAGCGTTCTTGGTCTTAAAATCTCGTTTTTACCTTTCAGAATACGTGGATATCCCTTTTACTTCAATATCTCGACGCATTTCAACGTTGGAGGAGTTTTAATTTTTTTTAATTGTTGAATCATTTAACCTCCAAATTAGTCAAATCAATTATTTCAATATTTCGCGTAAAGAAAATTGGAATTATCGTGCGTCTCTCGCTCGGCTAACGTTTTTTTCACCCAACAGGTAAATTCGCTCATCAGAAATTCGGAACCCGAAAGCCAACAAGTTGCGTGTTCGGTCGTACTTTCGACGATTCGACCCAGATCGGCCTGTTGCTGAAAACTACACATGAATCCCATTAGGTGGGAATCGATTTCGAACTTTTGGAACGCGAAGTTGAAGTCAAAAAACACTTTGATTTCAGATTAAAAGTTCGGCCTGCGTAGGTCGAGGCCCAACTTTTGAAGCTTCGTCCGGACATGTGAAAAGGGTAAAATCGCGCGTCGGAAAAGAACAAATTTTCATCCGAAAATTCGAAAGTTAGCATCGAGTATGAATTTGAGTGTAAAAATTTTTATTTCTCTCCAAGTGATTTAAAAAAAAACTCGAAACAATTGAATGAACCTATAAAAAGTTGTAATGAACGGGAGGGAAATTCGCTCATTGTCATTCATTGCCAATATTTAGCTCTGCGCAGGTGCAGCATCTTAGCAAACGTCCCAAGGTTAATCAATTCTATTTGGCCTGTATAGAAAAATACGGCTTTATTTGTCGATAGTGTCAGATAGCGAGCAAATACGAGGATTCTTTGTATTCAGAGAGCTCAAGGTAAAAACAAATCGGATTTTTCAAAAAAAAAAAAAAAATTTACTTGCATTTGTTTTTGGCTCGAAAGGACATGGATAAACACTCGTTAGAATTGAACAATCTAGTAATAGACTCCCGTAATAAACTCCCAAAAAAAATTCTAAAAAAGCGCCAACATTTTCTTCGCGAGTTTTCAACAAAAAAAAAAAAATTAAATACACTTGCATAATGTCCCCTGTCTTAAAAGGGTATGATCACTCGAATTGAACTCAAATCTGGCTAAAATAAAGGCATCTCCGTCGGATGAGATGCTCGGAAAAATCGGTCACCCTCCAATTCCAAATGGGCCGAGTGACTCAAAATGAAAAACTACCTTTTGCTACTAGGGCTGCGCCGCGATTTTTTTGACGATTTTTTCCTGAAATAGTCGAAAAGTATTTCTGCAAAAAATTAAATGCCTCAACATTGGTACACTTTTTCAAATTTTTCTCTCGATTTATTTCTCTCATTTCGTTCTTCTCAATTTCAATTATTGACGCTCAAAATTGAGAATTATATTTATAATCGCATCGTCCTTTGTTGGCTGGGTCGATTCTCCTGCTCATTTGCTGCAAATTTTTTTGTACGAACTTTTTTTTTGGCCCCAGAAAAAATACGCTTTTTCCGCTTCGAAATTTTTCCAGTTTTCGACTTCGCCTCAGTAAAATGGCCATAAGTCAAGCAAATTTAAAAGCAATCGCAAAAATAAGGATATCGTTGGAGAGAGCGTTAAATTTCCAGTAATCTTACGGTATTTGCAGCTTTTTAAAGTTAACTTAAGAGTGCCAGAAGTTAGGTCAAAGTCGGGAAAGGCTGGATTTTTAAAAACTAAACGTTGTTTCGGGCTAGAAAACCGAGATTTTAGCGACAATTCACGTTGAATTGAGCATTTTTCAACTTAGCTCCAGTTTGCTGCTTGTTTACCTTGGTGTCAGACAGCTGAGAGTGTCGTGAATTAATTGAAAATTCAACGCTCTTTCCAAAGGTATCCTCATTTTTATAATTACGACAATTTTTAAGGGAATTATGGCAATTTTACTGAGACTAAGTTGAAAAAATCTTCGAAGCGAAAAAACAGTATTTTCTCTTGAGCTCACAAAAAATTTTATGGAAGAAAAATTGTTGAAAATTCATTGCTCTTTTTAATGGTATCCTCATTTTTATAATTACGACAATTTTTAAGGGAATTATGGCCATTTTACTGAGACTAAGTTGAAAAAATCTTCGAAGCGAAAAAAAAGTATTTTCTCTTGAGCTAACAAAAACTTTTATAGAAGAAAAATTGTTGAAAATTTATCGTTCTTTCCAAAGATATCCTTATTTTTATAATTACGACAATTTTCAAGGGAATTATGGCCATTTTACTGAGACTAAGTTGAAAAAATCTTCGAAGCGAAAAAAAGTATTTTCTCTTGAGCTCACAAAAAATTTTATGGAAGAAAAATTAATGAAAATTCATTGCTCTTTTTAATGGTATCCTCATTTTTATAATTACGACAATTTTTAAGGGAATTATGGCCATTTTACTGAGACTAAGTTGAAAAAATCTTCGAAGCGAAAAAAAAGTATTTTCTCTCGAGTTCAGAAAAAATTGTATAGAAGAAAAATTGTTGCGAATGTGCTAAAAAATCCACCCCTCAAAGGAAGGAAATTTTGAAAATTTACTGTATTATAATTAATAATTAAATTTAATTCCACTCACTTCGGCGTCGTCTGGAGGAACGAGACGAGCGTCGGGTTGGCCTCGTCGTCCTCGTACGTCCTCACGACGACGTCCTGCCCGCCGTCGGGGTCGGTCAGGACTTCGCGCAAGTCGAGAAACTGGTCGGCCATCGACGGCGACGTCATGACGTCGTTGGCGCCCACCGTCGGCGGCGACGGCTGTACCGAGCCGAGGGTGCCGGCCGCGCCGCCGACGCCGGTCGAGACGGCCGCGCCGGCCGACGAGGATGAATTGGTCCGTTCGAGGAACCTAAAATTTTAGAAAATTGAGTATTTTTTTGCAGTTATTTAAATTTTCCGGAAATTGAATTAAATTTATTATAATTTTCCGATTTTGCAAAAGTAAATTTTCACTCGATTAAATTCATTATTTTTTGGATCTAGTTGAAAATAATGTAATAATTAATTTAATAACCGATTTTACTCATTTTATTCAATTTAATTAATTATTTTCTCATTATTCTACCAACCGGCGTCTCAGTTGGTTGTAAACCGCCCTCGGGGCGTCAATACCGGCGTCGCCGTATTGCTGGCGCGCGTGGCCGCCGCTCGCGTCCGTATTGAGCAGCCGGTGTGCGGCCGGCCGCAACCGGCGCCCCGTCGTCACGCCCAGGTCCAACTGCAAGTCGAGCACGATGCCGAGCGTGAGGAGGACGGCAAGCGCGGACGCGCCTAACGTTACGCGCTCGCGCAATTTCATCGTCGCCTTTGACGCGCTCACGGTGGTCGCGTCTCGTCTGCGGCCGCCGTCGTAGTCGTCACGGGCCGCACATGGGCCCCCCACCCCCGGCCTTCCACCGCCTAATCGTCCCCCTCCGCCGACGACGTGGACTCCATAGGTCGTCGACGACGGTCCTCCAAATCCGCCTCCTTTGGATCCGCCGCCTCCTCCACCGCGTGTAACCGACCTGCAAAAAAAAACTTTCAAAATCAAGTTCGGCAGTTGAAAATTTAGCAGGGAAATTTGGGCGTTTCGACGCAGAATTTCGAGGCAAGTACACCCTAAATTTTACAGATTTTTTAAAATTTTTGTAGTCCCTGCAAATAAATTTGTTTGAATTTGTAACCAATTAAATTTATACTAGATGCGTAAATAATTAAATTTGTATTGAATGTGAAAAATATGTTGTTAAAATTTTGTTTTCGTAAAGGAAGTTAAAAAAAATCTAATAACAAAAATAAATTTGTTTTTATAAAAGTTTTTTTAACGCAAACTTGAACATTGATTACGCCTATATTTTGTATGAAAATGTGGTGTTTTATAAAAGTTTGTTTAGGTTTACCTACCATTTATAAATGGTTAAAAAAACTATTTTTATGTTTTTGAATACGCACGGCGCACGTTTGGGCGGACAGCAAGTGAATTTTCACTCGACCAACGATCCGATTTTCATTTTTACTCCCATATTTACAGAGTAAATGGATTTTGATTTCAGGCGCTCGCATTCCATGTTCACCATAGTTTCAAGTCTATGGTCAATTTATCGTCCCATTGTATGGTAATGTACGCCCGTTTTACGCCTACGCCCGTCATCTGCTTCATCAGTGTCCGTTGAAGGAGTCGTAAATTGTAGGAGGCGTTAGCTTTGGAATTTATGGCGAATAAAACGAGATCCGTCCGACTTTTATCGTCGCCTTCAAAACCCGCTTGTTCTGATTTTACAAAAATCTAATTTTTGACGAATTTACTCGACAAAACTATCCGAATTCCATGAAAAACATCTTATGGTTAGTCAAGCTAGACAACCGGGAAAAATACTCGAAAAATTCTAATCCATTTTCATAATCCACTTTTTCCGATTTTATAAAAACACCATTTTGTGAAAATAATCTGCCAAATTTTCCAAATTTTCGAGGATAATCTGTTATTAATAATGTATCGATGAAAACTATATTATTTCTTAATTTTATTTTCTAACTAGCTGTACCCGCCCGGCGTTGCCCTTGTCAAAAAAACCGTGATTAATTAATTAACTAATTAGGTAGACTGTCTCTCTCTCTTCCCCCCCCCCACACACACAACATTCCCCGTCGATAAAAAGAACCAATCTGTTAAAAATTAATTTAAATGAAAACGGGTCATTTTTTTAAATTGAAAAAAAAATTGAGTTGATTTTAGTTGATTCGAGTTGAGTTGAGTTGAATTTAGTTGAGTTGAATTGAGTTGAGTAGAGTTGAGTTGAGTTGAGTGAGTTGAGTTGATTTTAGTAGAGTTGAGTTGAGTCGAGTTGAGCTGAGTTGAGTCAAGTTGATTTGAGTTGAGTTGAGTTGATTTGAGTTGAGTTGAGTTGATTTGAGTTGAGTTGAGTTGATTTGAGCTGAGTTGGGTTGAGTTGGTTTGAGTTGAGTTAAGTTGATTTGAGTTAATTTGAGTTGATTTGAGTTGAGTTGGGTTGAGTTGATTTGAGTTGAGTTGAGTCGAGTTGATTTGAGTTGATTTGAGTTGATTTGAGTTGAGTTGGGTTGAGTTGATTTGAGTTGATTTGAGTTGAGTTGGTTTGAATTGAGTTAAGTTGATTTGAGTTAAGTTGAGTTGAGATGATTTGAGTTGAGTTGAGTTGATTTGAGTTGAGTTGAGTTGATTTGAGTTGAGTTAATTTGAGTTGAGTTGATTTGAGTTGAGTTGAGTTGAGTTGATTTGAGTTGAGTTGAGCTGAGTTGAGTTGATTTGAGTTGAGTTGATTTTAGTTGAGTTGAGTTGAGTTGAGTTGATTTGAGTTGATTTGAGTTGATTTGAGTTGAGTTGAGTTGAGTTGATTTGAGTTGAGCTGATTTGAGTTGAGTTGGGTTGAGTTGATTTGAGTTGATTTGAGTTGGTTTGAGTTGAGTTAAGTTGATTTGAGTTGAGTTGATTTGAGTTGAGTTAAGTTGATTTTAGTTGAGTTGAGTTGATTTGAGTTGAGTTGAGTTGAGTCGAGTTTCAAAATTTCGATCTAATTTTAATCTTCTCATCTGATTTCTCGAATATTTCACAGATCACCGAGGCAAGGGAAGTCGAGCTTTTTACTCGCTTTTTTTTCACGGCTCTTAAACAACTTTCCAACAATGGTATAGTCCCCACGTCAGTCGTTGCTCTCGCCTGTCATTTTATTTGTCTTGAGTGAGAAAGCTCGACAAAAACACGTCTCTGTTCTGGTTATTCGAGTGTTTCGCTCCTCACTCGACATAGAAGAATTCGGCGTATTTCGAAATACACAGATCAACAACAGGACGTCTCGAGACGTGCTCTTATGTTATGGAGGATTGACGAAAATTTCGAAAATTGCACTAGAATTCGAATATGATCCGACAAAAAATCAAGTAGTAGTACTCGAGTTTTATTCATTTAGGGTCAATTATTTAACTCATTCGCTACAATTGTGTTTACACAAAATTTCTTGTGGGCCTAAGAAAAAATAAATTTTTTTTTCGCTTCGAAGATTTTCCCCTGTTTTTGACTTTGCCTCAGTAAAACGGCCTTAAGCCTTTCAAATTTTAATTTAATCGCAAAAATAAAAATACCGTTGGAAAGGCAGTTAAATTTCTCACAATCTTACGGCATTCGCAGCTTTTTGATACCGAATTAAAATGAAAAGAAATTAAGCCGAAGTCGAGGAATGCTCAATTTTTGAAAACTACCTTTTTTTCAACGTTTGTTTAAGGCTAGAAGAAAATGGAAAACTCCCTCGCACAATCCGGGAAAAAATAGCTTAAAATATCAGCTTTCCGACGGTATAATCATTTTTCAATTTATCTCCCTTATTAGAGGAAGTACCGACGGTTGAATGGAGGAAAACGCCTTTTTTCTCAATGTCCAAACGTCCCTTGGTCGAATTTAGTACCTAATACGCGCCGAATGGACAAATATTCCGATCGAAATTTATAAAATAAATAAACGTTTTAGCGGAAATACTGAATCGAAATATAACAATTTCCACGAGCGGAATTCAAAACAGCCGGCAGTCCGCATGCAAAGCTGGACCCTCAGACGAGGGATTACAAACAAACCTAAACAAACTTTGAAAGCCAATAAAATAACCTCTTCGGGACCACTTCCTCGCTCAAATATTTGCTCAAACAGTCTTGGAGACACTTGCATGTTCGGACATGTCCGGAGGAAATCCCGGTCCGCCGAGGGTGCACAAACTTGTATTCAATTGCCGGCGGGACCGGTTTTGAATAATAATTCCGTTTCTTTCCCAGACCTTCCAGACGTTTAAAGATAATGTCGACAATAGATAACCGAAAAGTTTTTTAATTTTTAAAAATTATTTTTTAAATTATCTTTTTTTAAAGAATTATAGCGTTTGCTGAAAGGCGAAAGTTGAAAAATTCCAACCTTTTACCAATGAATAATTCATTATAATAATTATTATTGATTATAATTAATTAATTGTCGAGATAATAATTATTATATTATCCATAATAATAATTATTAATATTTATTGAAAGGCTCAACCCGCAACGCGATGTGGCGGCCGTGGACAGCCCCGTAAATTCGGGTGTAATCAAACTGCGTCCCAGAGCCCTTGGAACCTATACAAAGTGCGTCCCGCCAAATAATCAACCCTTCTACAAAGTGCGTCCCGCCAAATAATGAACAGTCAGTAACTAGTCGCATTGCCATGGGACGCACTTTGTCGAAGGGTTGATTCTTTGGCGGGACGCACTTTGTAGAAGGGTTGATTATTTGGCGGGACGCACTTTGTAGAAGGGTTGATTATTTGGCGGGACGCACTTTGTATAAACGGGACGCAGTTTGCCAATCCCGGTAAATTCGACAATTGAATCCGTCTCGGCCGGCGGCTTGAGCCGTCGGAGGGCGGGGCCAGCCGTCGCGGTCGCATCTGTGATTGGCTGTGCGTTCCCCCCTCTTTCGGCCCGCCGGGCGGTCTGACTGCCGATGGTCGACGGTCACGCGGGTCTCTTCGTTTTCCAACCATCGAACAACCGCTGAACATGTAAACATGTGAAGAGGCTTAAAATTCTTGATAAATCAGTTAAAATCCAGAAATAGTACAAAAACTTGAATCCTTTTTTTTTATTTCCAAAAATTAAGTTTTATTTTTTTTTTAATTAATTATTATGCCTCTATGAGGATGGTTGGGAGGAATCTTTTTGAAATTAAAAAATCAGTTCATTCGAGGCGTAAATCATCAATTTTTGGGGGGAATCTTTGAGCGACTTCAAAGGGTTATCGAGATTTTTTTATATTTTTCCTATATCTCCATACAAATTTCAAATTTTTTTTTCATTGTATCCAACATACTAAGCACAGGCTGCCTCGTGCAAATTTTCGCCCAACACACGCCATACAACGATATCACCGTGGGCGATTATACGAACTTTTCCTCCCAATTCGCGGACGTATTCAATTGGTAACTCGCTTTCTAAACCTTCGCGAAACCTCGTACAACTCTAATCAAACCGACCTTTGAAAATCCCCGTCCCTCCGCCCTAATTCGATAGAACGAGTTACGGCGGGGAAAATTTCCCGGCTCCGGGAACTTTTTGATAACTCGGAGATCCCGGTGAATTTTCAAAGCGAACAGAAACTCGCGCGTATGTGACTCGAATGTTTTCGAACGCTCCATATCACATCCGCACGTTGATATGGATCAGGTCTCATTAGCTCCATACAAATTGCGAAGTTGTTTCCAAAAAGCCTCCTAAAAGACATTTTTATGTGATGAAAGTTTTCAAAAAAAAAAAAAAAAAAAAAAAACAGTAATATATGTGTTATATGGGGTGTAATATATGGCCGGGGTGGCGCCCAGCCGGCACGTGGGGCGACTCATGCTCTCCCCATTATTTCTTATTTTATAATTCAATTCAATGAGATGAGACCATTGCTTATACAAAAGTGTGTTTTGGCAAACAAAAGTACTCTTCTCCTTCTTCTTCTTTTTCGCCGTATTCTTCTCCTCCTCCTCCTCCTCATCCTCATCCTCATACTCATCCTCATCCTCATCCTCATCCTCCTCCTCATCCTCCTCCTCATCCTCCTCCTCTTCCTCTTCCTCATCCTCATCCTCATCCTCATCCTCATCCTCCTCCTCATCCTCATCCTCCTCCTCCTCCTCCACATCATCCTCCTCCTCCTCCTCCTCCTCCACCACCAACACCTCCTCCTCCTCCTCCTCCTCCTCTTTCTCTTTCACCTTCTCCTTATCATTATCCTCCTCCTCCTCCTCATCATCATCATCATCATCCTTCTCCTTCTCCTTATCCTTATCCTCCTCCTCATCATCATCATCATCATCATCCACCTCCACCACCACCACCTCCTCCTCCTCCTCCTCCTCCTCCATCACCACCTCCTCCTCCTCCGCCACCTCCACCTCTTTCTCCTCCTCCTCCTCCTCCTCTTTCTCTTTCACCTTCTCCTTATCATTATCCTCCTCCTCCTCCTCATCATCATCATCATCATCCTTCTCCTTCTCCTTATCCTTATCCTCCTCCTCATCATCATCATCATCATCATCATCCACCTCCACCACCACCTCCTCCTCCTCCTCCTCCTCCTCCACCTCCTCCTCCGCCACCTCCACCTCCTTCTCCTTCTATTTCTCCTTCTTCTTCTTCTATGCTTAAGCAATTTTAATCTGAACCTCTGAACCTATTTTGGACGATCACCTTGATAGTTTTTCCATTGCTCGAAAAATATTATGGCATAAAACATCACAATGGAGACAAAATATTTAAAAAAAATTCAAGTTTACTGATTCTGAGAAACACCAAAAATTATTTTACCACCTCGGATTGTTAAATTGCGATACAGGTAGGAAAAAATGTTCGAAAAATCATATAGGATTCAGATTTAAGCCGCTGGTCTGCTGTGGACCCATACCCCTTTACACTTATAGTTTATTCAAGATTCCTCGGGGGTGTTTTTTCTTCGATCCCACAGCCCTTGTGCCTAGTTCACGTTCGGCAAGCCTTGCCAAAGAATTACCTTCATCCCTTCAAGGAAATATTACCGGCCCTTGACGCGAGAACGCATAACTCGTATCGGCCCCTTGTGTTATTGACTGCGGGATTTTATCGCCCTACCGGAGGAGTAAAAATCATAAAAGAGGTTTCCCCCTCCATCGGAAATACATTATTGATCTTTCCGTCGAAACATCGTGTTTTTAGTTTTAGGTCCGTACCGATTTTCGATGTAATCACGCTGACAGGGTTTGGACACTTGAACGGTATTATTATTTACGTGAGGGCAAGAAACATCCTGCAACGTGCTCTTGCAAATAATAAAAAAAATGAAATACTTTTTTATGTATTTTAGGTATACAGGGGTGTCACAATTTTTACGATCGAAAATGAAGGGGAGTATACTACAAGTCATTTCCAACAAATCTCCCTCTCTGACATTTTTTCGAAGTCTGCTAAAAAACCCTGTTATTGGAATTTTTGTTTTCTCGGCCATAATTCACTAAAATGGCTGTATCTCCATCAATTTTTGAGCAATCTCAAATCTGAGGACACCGTTGGAAAGCTTGTAAATTTTCCTATAAGTAAAAATCCATACCCAATTTATGTCTTTAGAGCCATACAGAATAAATGAGGTTAAAAGAGGTGAAAAAGTCGATTTTTAGAAAAAAAAACTTTTTTTGCCATTCAATCGCGACTTTCTCAACCTGGGAGTGGAGTTAACACGAAAATGACTATACCGTTGGAAAACCAAGTTTTTGGGCATGTTTTTCCAAAAGAGCATTCTTATCGTCAACGCAAAATTTTGGTGAAAATCCGATTTAAAAAAAAAGTGACGTTTTGTCTTTTTTCTCTTTAACCTCATTTTTCAGTATTGATCTGAAGGAAAAAGTCGGATATGGGACTTTTCTTATGGGAAAATTTACAAGCTTTCCAACGGTATCCTTGGATTTGAGATTACTCAAAAATTGAAGGACCTACAGTCATTTGAGTGAAAAAAGGTCGAAAACACTCGAGCGTTAATAACAGGGATTTTTAGCGGACTACCAAAAAATGTCAGAGAGTGAAATTTGTTGGAAATAACTTGTAAAACATTTACCTTCATTTTTGTAACCCATTTTTTGCCCTGCATTTTAGGCTCGGTTTATCGACAAAATTTATCCATCCGACATCCAAGGAAGCTTCATATACCCATTACCATTGTGATTTTTACATTAAAATTTGATACAAATACTACAGTGGTGAAGTTTATCTGGATGTCAGAAAGATAAATTTCGTCAATAAACCGGCCCTTATTGGTGGTGGATTGAGTCTACGGCTAAAAACACCAAGTGGCGAGAAAAACAATCAATAAAACTAAATTAGGGTTCGATAAAAAGAAAAAATTGAAAACAAATTATACCATGGGAAAATTGAAAATTCTCTCCTCGTCAGCCAAGGCAGTTATAGACTCCGGACCGTAAGTTATAGAACATCCACGGGAGCCAACTCGTTGATTCCCCTCCACTTAAAACGCCATTCATCAGACACAATCGGGAAGCTGATTAGCGACGGTGGCCCAACCCGATAGCACCCAGTGACTCCCATGCGCAGTACAACAGTTCACCGGGGAGGACTAATTGTACGTAACGGCCCACCGAACGCGTCGGCAGTACGCGTAAAGGATAAAGAAGTATAATAATAGTAATAACAAATTCGTTCGAGGCTTAAGAAAGGAAAAAAATCAAAGAAAGATTTTTTCTTGTCTTAAATCAGAGATTGCGTATGATTTTGGCTTATTACTCAATAGTAAACCATTGTGAACGCCAAAGAAAAAATTTGCTAACCTACCCCGAAAATTGCATAGATTCAAAGGGAGCAGAATCTGAATCTGCAATAAAAAAAATCCGTCCGTCCGCCGTCCACCCACCGCCATTCGCCGTCCACCCACCGCTGTCCGCCCTCTGCCGTCCGCCGTCCACCCACCGCCGTCCACCCTCTGCTGTCCGCCGTCCACCGTCCATCCTCTGCCGTCCGCCGTACACCCTCCACCGTCCACCCACCGCCGTCCACCGTCTGCCATACGCCGTCCACCCTCTACCGTCCACCGTCTACCATCTGCTGTCCGCCGTCCACCCTCCGCTGTCCGCCGTACCCTCTGCCATCCACCATCCACCCACCGCCGTCCGCCGTGAACACTTATTTTCCCGAACGGCTGGAGATTTTTTTAATTTTCAGGAAAAATCAACCTTGTTTTTGGACAGCCCCAATTTATCCAAGCCAATCGGTCAGTTTTAAGCACTCCTAAAAAATTGTTGAAATCTTCAAAAAATTCTGTTTTTTGAAAATCGTTTTCGTTTTGCAAGCAAAACTTTTTTTTTACTGTTTAGCCATTTTTCCCAGAAATGTTTTCTTTTATTGAATGTCAAAGCAAGATTATGGCAATTCGATGTTTGGATGCACGGTTACCTGTATAGTTGTGTAAGTATTAAACTTATGACATTGGATTGGACTCCTATAATATCCAATGCCATGTACTGAGTTACCTATTGAATAATATCAGAATAAACCCCTGTGTAAGAATTTGCAGCGTTTTTCATCAGATTTGGCCATTATAGAAAGAATATTTTTTTATACCGACGTCCACGGTCGGAAATCGTCATTGGCTCGAAACCAGACAATTTTTGGCAACGATTTCGCGATGAAGAACAAAAAAAAAATTAAAATCCACTTTCCGCTCAAGGACGGCACTAAAGCCGTATACGTGGGTAATTGTGTTATCACGTCCCCAATTAATTACTCACCCCCTGTCAGGCTCTCAGCTTCCAGCCCCAAGGATATCCTTCCACTTCCAGGACTAAAAGCCCGCGAAGAAGATGAAGGGCGGATTTTTCCGGCAATAACTTGACAAAATGGGCGGGCACGATACCCTGGCAACCCGTGGCGGCAATTAATCATCGCCAGGTGAAATTAATCAGGGGAGAAGTACTTGCAAAATCCGCCCCCCGCCCCGGATTTCGCCCAGGTATGACTTTCCGGGGTGGGAAATTTCCAACGTTCTAGGCCTCGAGATAAGAAAGTGTCGACTTTCCTGACGACTTTTGGCTCGGAAAGTCTTCCGCTTAATCAATTACACTTATTGCCAGACAAGGATCCGCCGTTTCCAAAAGTCAGACGCTTCGCCGCATCCCCGCTTTCGAAATGATTTATTACCGTCGTCAGCCATTCCATGAGAGATCTCCTATTGGGGAAAGGATAATAGACACCGAAATTGCGGGCGGGTTCGGTTCGATATTTGGGATAGATGTCCAAAAGTATGATGTAAACTGATTTAACCCGCATAATGAAAAATGAAAATCCTTGGAAAATGGAAAATTTGATTGCAGGTAGGAGAAGATGCTGATTGGTTTTACACGTTTTTCCTTAGAACCAATTTTCAAACTTCAGAAAAATTTGGATTACCCTCTACAATCCTCACAGTTTTTAAAAATATTATAAATTTCAATTTTTGTTTTAAAATGTCTTGTTCAAAAATAATAAAATTCTAATTGTTGTCTAATAGCCGGATTTATCAAAGATTTTAAGACCAACAGCATATAAAAAGGAGTACCTAATAAGTTTCTCTCAATACCATAAATAAAAATTTTGAACTTTATAAATTTAAAATTCAGAAAATTCCAAAAAGCTCTGATACCTCTGTGTAGATTGCCTCGTACATAAATATAGGGAAATTTTTAAATTTGAAAAATTTTGAGTTTTCCTTTTAAAAAAGCATGTAAAACTTTTGACTCGATAGCGCCGCTCTCTCATTTCTGAAAAACCCCTATCCCCCTTTAAAAAGTCACCCATCCCATTTAGAATGTTGATTTTATCCTATCCTGATTTGTAAATTGCAACTGGCCAATTTTTTCCTATTCTTCCAATATCTAAAAAAAATTTAATAATATGATACTTATTTTATGATTTTTTACTTCCATATTTACAGAGTAAATGGAAGTATTGTGATCGTCCTAAAATCGAGGATCGGAACGGAGCTTCAGAAAAAACTTTTTCTTATACACATTTACTCAGAATCACTTCCTGAACAAGTGTCTGTGTGTCCGTTACGTCCGTTACGTCCGTTACGTCCGTCTGTCCGTCTGTCCGTCTGTCCGTCTGTGGTCATTTACAGAAATGGCCATAACTCTCTCATTTCTCAACCTTTTTTCAAATTTCTTGAACTGAAATGTTTGTCTCGGCAAGACCTAACACCCTGTTTAATCGGAATTTGGATAACGCACAGTACTTCCGATATATTTGCATTTTTAGTGTTTTCATTTTTATTTTTTTCCGGCCGCAAAAATGAACCGATTTGAGCGTTCTTGGTCTTAAAATCTTTGTTTTACCTTGCAGAATATGTGGATATTTTTTACATTCCGAAAATGTGGCGTTTTTTCATTTTGGGCGAATTTTAAAATTTTAATAGTGAATTTTTCGATATTTTTGGCCTAAACACCCTTAAAAGCAGTCAAAATATGATCAAATTGTGTCACAATTTTACGTTCAAAATATGGAAGTATTGTGTGTTATCTACGCACCACTGGTTTAAAAATGTCATCATTCTCTATAACTCGCCCTATCAAATTTTTATCACTGTCGTAATTCCGTAATTTTGAAAAACCAGACAATGTTTAATTGGAAAAAACAGCAGCATGAGGACCTCTTCTCTGCCGGAATCGGTGAAACGATTATGGTCTTTTCTTCACCCGCATGTTCGAACATGTGTGCCGTCGGAGCACTTACCATCGGCGTTTTCACTTAACACGAGAAACAGTTCCATGTTTTGTTGCTGATGGGAGCTTGATGGATCAGATGTGGCCGAAAGTGACACAACAAAAACAACTCCTGCCGCGCTGTCGTGGGTAATTACTCAGCGCGCCCTTGTTCCTTGAACGCTGCCTCCAAATCGCCGGAAAACTCTGGAAATCCTCCGAAAGTCGAGGTAAGTTTTACAGAGGAAACCTCTCCATTTAATTTCTTACCTACTGAAAAAACTTATTTGGAAATTTTCTTTCAAGCATCATTCTCCCACGTATCATTAGTCGAAATGGACGACTTTCGATTCCATAAATCGTTTCCACTTCCTTGGGAAACGAGCCATTGTGATTTTCGGGCATTTCTCGCTTCCCACGTTTTATCTTCGAGAGAGATAAACTTGGAAGGCGGACAATGTCTTGAGCTGCACTTCCCTCGTTATCAGATTCGAATGACGGGTCCGGGTTTTAGGGCAAAAAAAACCGAAATCAATCCGAGATAAGATTGTGGGGTCATTTCTACGTCAGGATTATTTCTAGAACACGATAGAGCACGAGTCGAGATTTCCTTTCAGAGCTGCATTTTGTGTACGGGCAGCTAACTGATAAGCCATGAATAATTGAGAGATTGTCTTTTCAGCGTTCTAACAGAAAGTTTTAAAAAAATGGGTGAACAAAAAAAAAATTAAATATTGCTACAGTTTTTCAGCTATAATGTTTTTAGACCGGCATATACGAAAATGGTAAGTGCAAGCTAACCTAAGCTACAAAATCTAATCCTAAAAAAATTAGCTTCAACACTGTAGCCTAGTGAAAATAGGCCTTAATGCTCGTTAGCGGCAGGCATTCAAATCTAGAACTGTGCGGGTCGAGGTAAATAGTCCACTTAAACGAAAAAGAAAGCGAAAAGGAAGAGTCGCTATCAAGGGTCCGGATTCAGGTAGTCGAGGAAGTTGTTGTGGGACAGCCAGCGAAATCCGTCCCGTCCTTCCAGCCAAGCGTGGAAGCCGATCGCAGGAAATGTAGATTCTGATAATAGTTTCAACCGACGATCTATCGAAAAATAGGTTTTTCGGTATGTTGATGACTTTTTAAATTTTTTTTAAATTGTTTATTGAAGAGGTTTTGGCTTCTCAAGACTTTTTATCTTTTAATCAATTCAATTTTGGGCTTGAAGTGGCGTTAAAGGCGTTCAAAATTTGAATTGAATGGGTCAGGGAGGCAAGCTGCGGACGACCGAGATGAGGTAGGCGGTGAGCGGCCGAGTCAGTTTTTCCACACGACCGCAACCTATTTCCCTCAAGTTCGAGCGAAATTCCCTTTTTTCCCCTCCAAACTTCTCTCGTTTCCCACAACGATTCCCCTCGAGAAACGAATTTTATATTCATTTTATCGGACATTTTTATGATCATGTTAGTGAATTCACGTCATGCAAATAAAACGGCTACGTCCAAAAACTAATTGGAATGCAAACGATGTCCCTGCAGAGACATTCAAACACATTGCCATCCTGAGGCATCGCAAAATTGTGTCTACGGCCTATGTCAAAAAAACGTCAACCCATGCGAAAAATCTGGCTCGCTTTACCCATTGCTATGCCTTTTCATTGATAGCCATCAATCGTAGTAGGGCGCCTGCAAAAGAAATCCTGATGAGCTCACAATCGTTTCGGAACTCGAAAAAAAAATGGTTCAGCTCAATGGAAAAGCTTCAAAATCCAAAAATGAATTTCGAAAAAATTGCGTTTGATGAATCGCTTCGGAATTTGGAGTTGAAAATTGACGCTGGAATTGAAATTTATTCCTCGAATAAATTCTCGCTTGGTATTTTCTGAGTGAATTCGGGCGTAAAAACGCCGAATATTTCCAAATCAAACAAACCCATGTCTAAACGGGCGAAAAATTTCGATATTGGACAGCTTGTGCCGAGCGTATTTCACGCTATTCGTTCTGCTTTACGAAGAAAAGACTTCTATCCTATCGAAGGTGTTGATCTGCGAGCGATTTATACGAAAACGACGGGGAAAGCTGTTTCCTGGCTTCAGGGAGATCCATCGAGTTGTCTGTAAGGGACCGATTAGTTCGGGCCTGCGGTCTCTTCCTTCCGCTGTCTTTAATGCCGTCGATCCTCAAAACGCCTAAGCTGAAGGTTCGATACTGAAGGTAACGTAGAAATCCGTCGATTAGCAGGTCTTTTGGCAGAAGATCGGTAATAACAGAAGCAACGCGGCACATAACAAGCGCCAGAATAAGTAAGAAATTTTATACTCGTATTGTCGGTTATCTAATAACTAATAGCTAATCACCAGGCCACTAATTTCAGGGTGATTTTTGGCTGGATGCGCATAGGCTGTGTCTCCGAGAAATTTGTAGCCAAGAGATTAGCTATTAGTCATTGGATAACCAACAATTGATAAAGCGGCCCTAAATGGTCTAATTTAATGGTTAAAAAAACCATTTTCCATATTTTGAAACGTAAAAGTGTGACAAAATTTGATCATATTTTGACTGCTTGTAAGGTGCTTAGGTCGAAAATATCAAAAAACTCACTAAGTAAATGTTAAAATTCGCTTAAAATGAAAATACGCCAAATTATCGGAGTATAAAAATAAATCCACGTATTCTGCAAGGTAAAACGAAGATTTTAAGACCAAGAACGCTCAAATCGGTTTATTTTTGTGGCCGGAACAAAATAAAATGTGGGAGACTGTTAGATTGTAGCATCACTGCATTGGCAAGACTGTTTTAGGCCTCAACTCAAGTAAACAAAGTTGTGGCGTCGTTCGTTGTCATGTTCTATTCGCAATGTAAAGTGTCGTCTCGTGTTACGTTCAATTGTGTACCTTGATATAAACTATTATTCAAATCATGTGATTATTTTCCCGGATATCACACTAATCACCAGGCCACTAATTTCAGGGTGATTTTTGGGGGGATGCGCATAGGCTGTGTCTCCGAGAAATTTGTAGCCAAGAGATTAGCTATGATTTTTTGGATAATCGACTATTGATAAAGCGGCCCTAAATGGTCTAATTTAATGGTTTAAAAACCAGTGGTGCGTACAATGTTTCCATATTTTGAAACGTAAAAGTGTGACAAAATTTGATCATATTTTGACTGCTTGTAAGGTGTTTTGGCCAAAAATATCAAAAAACTCACTATGTAAATGTCAAAATTCGCCTAAAATGAAAATACGCCAAATTATCGGAGCATAAAAGAAATCCACGTATTCTGCAAGGTAAAACGAAGATTTTAAGACCAAGAACGCTCAAAACGTAAACCATACGAATTTCAGGGTAGGTTAGAAAAAAAAATTTTCTCGGGCTTTTCATTATTGGTTAATTGACCAAAAATTGACGGCGATCGAAATAAACAGAATCGTCCGTCTGCATAGGACCCACATGATTTTAAATTTTTCTATAAGTAGCGGGTACCATTCAAATAATCGATTACCGCACGTTAACCTTCAGCGGCCGATTTGAAGACCAAACTGCGGTTAGCCTGCACTTAAGGTCGAAGGAAAATACTGCGCAATGAACTTGACTTCAATCTCTGGTAGGTCAGCGACTCTTGTCCGCTGACCGGTAAATGCGAGAGTCGAATCGAGATTGGAAAACCGCAAGGTCGGTAACCAATAACGAATCAGAACGAGCAGAATGAGTTTCGTGATCGAACGAGGAATTTCGGCCGTTGGAACGTTTTAGACCTACAAATGAACCCGCCGTATGATTTGCTTTGTTGGAAAACCGGCGGCCGTTTGATTGCATATGGCACTTTCTTATTCCGAAGAGAGAAACCGAGTGAAAGGCCTATTATTCACATCCCCCAATTTTCAAAACAGTTTTCCTAAGTTCAAACGACATACAACTTTCACGTCTCATTATTATAAAATGAACGCCAAAAAACGTTCACGAGTGATAACAGAAGAATTTTGAGATGATTACCATCTATCAATTTTCAGAAACCCTATTTTGTAAAAGTTGAAATTGAAGTACCTAAGTATTGACTTGATGATGAATGATCGACCCGTATCAGTATCTTGCAGTCACACGATCAGGGCTAGGGTCATACAGAAAAACGTCGTCTCCTTCGCCGAGCTTTCGGCAAATTTATTGCCTTCTTCAGGGCTTGGAGACGAGGTTAAGCGGTCATATGACGGGTCTTGGACGGGAGTGGTCATATGACCGCTTAACCTCGTCTCCAAGCCCTGAAGAAGGCAATAAATTTGCCGAAAGCTCGGCGAAGGAGACGACGTTTTTCTGTATGACCCTAGCCCTGATCGTGTGACTGCAAGCTAAGTATTGACGGTTGTATTTCCGAGTCGTGGAGCGATATTTAGCTTTTACCTTCAGTAAAAGTCCTTCCTTAAAAGTAGAGGCCGGGTTCCCGGATTGCTATTTTCTCCTCCAAAGTAAACTTGGAAAAATTCAATTGAACTACCTTCACGTCATTCATTTCTATGATGCCACAGAAGAAAAACAAACAATGTTCTGATACCTTCCTTTATTTTTACTAAGTCATATCAGTTTTCGAACTGATAAGATAAGATTACCTCGATTAGACCGCAGATTCGATCGCATTAGATCGCATTCGACCGGTGGTGCATTGAGATACTCCGCGCCTGGACCGTACGGTGAGGCATTGGCTGGCTCACCAACACTTCAAAAAACACACTACCACTAAGACCGTAGTCTACCGTAAGCGCCAGGCTATCTCGTGCATTACTAGTTCGCGCACGAGCCGCCGTACAGTTTAGCGCTAGTGTAGCGATGCTCCTCCTATCCGTCGGTGATCCTGAGGCTTTGCCAATGACGTTGTTGTTGTTTTTCAGAGAGGATTAATAGTGAAGAGTTGTGTGGCAGTATGTTATGTGAGTTGAGAGTAGTGTGGCAGTAATAATGTTATTATTAAGGTAGGTCACTGTTTTTGTCTTTCTCATTTTGGCCAGGGGGTGCACGTGCTCCTTTGCTCCTGCCAGTAGCCGCCCCTGCGCCATAATATTCCTGAGGTCGCAGGCTGATCAGGCATTGTGTTTCAATACGATCTCAAGAGACATGAACCGCTGTCGAATAGATTCAATCGTGAAACGAAAGATATAAGCGGAGACAGCTGTAACATGGCGCAAACTTGCGTTAATGGACAGAGTTGACGCCAGGGCTAGGGATGAACTCGATATCTTCATACATATTCGCCAAGGGTATGGGGATTGCTTGAGTGAACGTCGTTCTCGGCTCGAGCGAAGGGATAATGTTCATTTTAGCAGCCGATCCTTTCCAAGCCGTCATTAACCCCGACGCCTACGGGAAAATCACTGCCGGATGATACGCTTTCATTACGTCCATGACAGCCGCATTGACCGTGAAAGAATGACATGAATTCATCGCCGGTTGTTTTGCTGATGGAAGGACGATAATACAATTATTCCATGGTCTCGTATGCCGATAAACTCATGCTGTCAATAAATTGAACGATGAGTATTGAAATTGAAACATGTGAATGGCGACAAGGTGACCCCTTTAGGGTGATTATTAGGGATCGGATCCGTATGTGTTCACATATTTTTTTCTAGGCAACGTACTGATGTTTTTCAAGTAGGCGTGTTCATATTGACATTTTCTGAACCGTTTAAGCCCAATTTCATTTCACATATTTTGACATATTCCACTATAAATCCATATTTTTCAAATATTTGGTCCACAAAAACACATATTTGCTAATTTTGGGTAGTTTTCCCGAGGTCCACAACTAGAATTAATTAAATTAAAAATAAAATTTAGCAAATTTTGCTAAATTTTTGTTTTTTTTTTAAATTGGATAACTCTTTTTATGCGTTTTGCTTCAGACGGCGTACGGCGTAAGGGAAAAAATTATTGCAGATTTTTATCTAGACCCTCTGAAACGTAAAGGAAAAATTTTCAGGGGGCGATGAAAAAAAAACCCGACCGAATACATAGGTACGTTATTTCTGGAAATAATTTAACAAAATCTTGTTTTTTATTTGGGCTTGAACATTTTTTTGAAAATATTTAAACCTTTTTACATATTTTCCACATATTTTTTGAAAATATTTAAACCTTTTTACATATTTTTTGCAAATATTTAAACCTTTTTACATATTTTTTGCAAATATTTCAACCTTTTTACATATTTTTCACATATTTTATGAAAATTAATACATATATATGTCACATATTTGGCATTTTTAAATACATAAAAATCCGATCCCTAGTGATTATGGACGATCGTGATACATTTTCACTTTATTTTATTGGTTTTCATTTTTTGCCAGAATATTTCATTCATATTTACAGACGGATGGACTTACAGTCGAAGTTGAGCTTGAACTCGAAGTTGACTTTGATCTCGAAGTTGACTTTGATCTCGAATTTGAGTTTCAACCCGAAGTTGACTTTGATCTCGAAGTTGACTTTGATCTCAAAGTTGACTTTGATCTCAAAGTTGACTTTGATCTCAAAGTTGATTTTGATCTCAAAGTTGAGTTTCAACTCGAAGTTGACTTTGAACTCGAAAATGACTTTGATCTCAATGTTGACTTTGATCTCAAAGTTGACATTGATCTCAAAGTTGACTTTGATCTCAAAGTTGACTTTGATCTCAAAGTTGAGTTTCAACTCGAAGTTGACTTTGAACTCGAAAATGACTTTGATCTCGAAGTTGAATTTGAACTCGAAGTTGAGTTTCAACTCGAAGTCGACTTTGATCTCGAAGTTGACTTTGATCTCGAAGTTGACATTGATCTCGAAGTTGAGTTTGATCTCGAAGTTGACTTTGATCTCGAAGTTGAGTTTGATCTCAAAGTTGACTTTGATCTCAAAGTTGACTTTGATCTCAAAGTTGAGTTTCAACTCGAAGTTGACTTAGATCTCGAAGTTGACTTTGATCTCGATTTTGAGTTTCAACCCGAAGTTGACTTTGATCTCGAAGTTGACTTTGATCTCGAAGTAGAGTTCGATCTCGAAGTTGACTTTGAACTCGAAAATGACTTTGATCTCGAAGTTGAGTTTGATCTCGAAGTTGAGTTTGAACTCGAAGTTTACTTTGATCTCGAAGTTGACATTGATCTCGAAGTTGATTTCTTTCTGATAAAGGAGATTTCTTCGGGTGATTCATTGACCTTTTTCGATACCGTTTCGATACCTTATAATATTTACTGATATTAGTAAAATATCGATCCCACGGTATTCGATACGTATATCGGAAGTATCAAAAGCTAAGTATCGATATCAGTAAATATCGGAAGTATCGAAACGTCACTGGGTACTATCCGAAAATTGGCCAAACCATCGTTCGAAACGCAGCATAACTATGAATTCTTCATAAACCGTTACACACAGTATGAATCGGTTCCTACCTTACCTAAGGGGCATTCATGGACTCAATAGAGTCCGGTAGCGGGTTCTCGGACTATGCGAGCAACTCGAATGAGTGAAAATAGTGGGAGGACCTGAATGTACTAGCAGGAACCTATAAAGGCGACCGGCTGTTTCAACGGTCCAACGGTCACAGGACCGGCATCGATTTTTCTCGCCTGGAAGAGAGTGAACAGAACCTCTTAGCAGGTCACGGACGCGGCTGTGGGAAATCGGCGAAAGAAGGAAGTGGCCGCCAGGACTCGGATCGGCGATAACGATTTATTGTTAACATACAATATAATAATCAGGGACGGCTACTGGCAGGAGCATCTGCACCCAAAATGTGAAAGCCAAGATGTGTGGCCAAAATGGGAGAGAAAAAAAACAGCGACCTACCCACGTAATAATGAACGACATACATTGTATTACTGCCACACTATTCTCAACTCTTTACCTTTAATTGTCTCAGAAAATCAACAACTAAATCCTCTGGCAAAGCCTTGGGATGTCAAGAAAATATCGATTTATCAAAATATCGATATTTTTCCGTCGATATATCGATATTATCGAGCGATATTTTTATTCCGATATACCTATCGATATACTTATCGACATAAAATGAACACTATCGGGTCCGATATTTTTCTGCCGTTAATCATCATATCAGTCGTAACTCATAACTCATTTATCAGTTGTTATTATTACCACTGAAGAATAGGGGAATAAGCTGAGGTGGAGAAATCGTAGGATGTAAAGGTAGGGACCCAGTAGAGGGTTCCAATTTACTTCCCTACAGGATCCTTCACTCATCTTGATAAAAGTTTCATTGAATTTTTGAGTGGTCTAATTTCTATGTACACCTAGACCTGTTGTAGCTAATGAAATTCAATGAATGTATTATTATTATAACTGAAATAGCAGGTAATTCGGATAAAGGAGGGGAAAAAATATCGATGACCGATATATCGAAATATCGATATTTTCCTTCAATATATCGAATTACTGAAAAGATACTTTTAAAAAATATCGATATTCGATACATCGATATTTTTTGCCGATATTGACATCCCTACCTTGGGACTAGCAATTTTAATAGGGAGGTAGGAGAAAGAAGAGAGAGTAGCGAGGGTGAAGAAGTGCATTTTCGTTGTATGCACAAGAATGGTTGGAGCTTACGATAGACTGCGGTGTTAGTGGTAGTGTGTTTTTTGAGGTATTAGCGAGCCAGTCAGAATGGTCGACCTTACGGTCCAGGAGTAAACAGCTTCGAGCACTGCCGGTAGAATGTTGTTGTTTTCTGTTTTTGTTTTTGTCTAGTACTTACCTACCGCAGCCAACACACGACAGTTTCTAATCAAATTTTGAACACCGCCTGCAAGAATTACCTACCTACAACTCGTCGAAATAATAACAACCCCAATGCCTAACATGGGATATTCCCAACGGCATCGCACCAAGAAAAAGAAGAAGAAGAAGAACATACGACAGTTGATATTCCCGGTAGAATGCGGTAGGATTATCTTATCTTATCAGTTCATAATTCAAATAGGCACTGATTTGCTTTGGGTTTGGTTGCATCATGCATTTACTCTTCTATTCATTCGTATTTAGTGGAAATTGATGTTCGGCTGAGAAAAGCACAGTGTTTTTAATAAATTGTCCTATATTCTCTTTGCGATTGTTCCATAATATTAAGGTCTCTGTGGATAATAATGTATATACCGATAAAAGCCAAACTGCCGAATGATTTCAATCGTTAAGCGCAGGTTGGAGCCACAAACTTGGAGCTCAAATATCGAGGCTTTTGACCTGGAGGATTTGGAATTTAGTATCAAGAATTTTCCTATTTATTATTGTGGAATAAATTCCGTCCCACATGCCTGCCTGCCCATTGTTTCTCATCTTTGAGCCACTTATGGGCAGGCAACACGCAGTACTTCCCTATATCACAAGTACAGCGTGCACCACAATTCACAATGCCGTAGTCGTCTTGGTGCATTCCTGAATCAGCATTATTCCTTGGCTACAAGGACAGAATAGCAATGAGATTGATAGTCTCTCCACGTTATGGTCTCCTTAATGTGTTCGCCTCTCTACAATGTCTGATGTGACAATCTCCATTCATGACGAGCATGAGACTTTCAGAGTGGGGCATGGCGTTTCGAATCGAAAGGAAGTGGGCCGGACATAGAAATCAAGATGTGCATACCGAATTTGTGTTATGCGAGGAGACAGTTGCTCCTTTGTATTTGATTAACTGCCAATTCAGAATTTTCGGGTTATCGACTTCAAAAAGTGGTTCATCCTTTATTTATTATTGAATTTTTATAACAAAAAGTGATATTTAAAACCCTGAAAAACATTTTTACGAACATAAGATCCGATTTTGTTCTTTCGGACGATTACAATTCCTAACATAAATACGGAAGGTCGACTACATGGCGGCCCCGGACCTCATCACGTCATCTGCATGGTCGGATGACTGACCTACCGACCATGTAATCGCGAGAATGATCTGGAATTGTTTTAACATTGTTATTCAGCGTGAAACCAGTTTGTACACGACGTGCATGTGCACGGTCACGGTTCCGAAAACAGATAACAAGAGACGAACGTCCGTCGTCGCCCGGGCTAATAATTGCACGTTCATTCATGTCGAGCAATGGTTAAATAGTTCGGTTCACACATGTGCGGGAAATTGGTTTGCGCGTACGATGCATATCCGGTTTACGAGGATTTCAATGAGTGCGTAATTTATTCGGAGGAGAAAATGTAACAAACGTGGGATTGTACATTTTAGTAGCCTAACATTCACTTTTTTGTTCCCTAATCGTTCATTCTGAATTTGTTTGTTTGATGAAGAGGCACGATCGCTCGAAGACGATAATATGATACTATCATGAATTTTTTAATTTTGTACAATTTTAGAAAATTAATTTTTTTCATATCGCTTTCAATTCTCACCAACTCTAATTCTTATCAATTCTAGGCCAAAATGGGGGCCAAGCATCGTAGGACCAAAATCGGTCCAGCCTTTGCTGAGATATTGCTGGAATAAACTCCGCTCATTTTGAGTCGCCTGATTTCACGCGTCATGAATTGGTAGTTAGATGAAATTGATGGATAGAGATCGATTGAGATAGATGCGCCGAATTATATTTTTACACAAGCCGAGAAAATTCGAAATTATTTGAGCTTATCAAAATTGAGCTGGATTGAACGTGCGAAATCATTTTGACAAAAATATCCTTCACAAACTGCCCAACTTTTTATATGCCTACTTATTTAACTATCATTATTAAACATGAATATTTAACAAAATTAATTTTAAAAAATCATAAAATTCATATTATTTGATATATATTTGTATATTATTTGATTACCATATTTTTTCGATTTTCAAACATTAATTATTATTTTCATATTATATTTCATATTATTATCTATTATTTAATTTTCATTATTACTTGATACGATTTTATATAATTATTATTAGTATTATAATATAATACTATGTATATTATACATATTTTCATATTATTTGATATAGGTAGGTATTCAAATAATATGTATATTATTTGATACAATTTGTATATTATTTGATTATCATATTTTCGATTTTCAATCATTAATTATTATTTTCATATCATTATTATTATTTAATTTTCATTATTACTTTATATGATTTTGAATAATAATAATAATTATTATTATTATTATTATTATTATTATATACGTATTTTCATATTATAGGTATACGTATTTTCATATTATTATTAGGTACCTATTCCAAAAATGCGGAAATTTTCCCGACGTCCGTCTCATGTGATTTGGTACCACAAGTCGGTCGGAAGGCCTTTGTATATAAGAAAGTTCACCATTGTGTGAAATTGGGAGTGTGATTTCACGCGTCGAGACATGCTACCTATCGGGACGCTAACTCGGTCATATTTCCAGCGGATTGTCATTAGGTTGCTTAATTTTTGAAAAAGGGGTTTTTCTAACGTGAGTATCAATTATTTTATGTGCCAACCACAAATCAGCGCATTGCCGCTCTGGGCTCATTTTCAGAGAATTGAATGAATTTCTCCAGCCTAATAACAAAGGATATAACAAATAGGATATTAATTATTTCTATGTAAACATTGATATTGAACATTAATAATGTCGATGTAAACATGTGTTATGTCGATATTAATTATGCCGATGTAAACACGTAAACAGTGAAACTGAGCATTAATTGTAAACATGAATGAGGCCTGTAAAAGAACGTTCCGAGAAATGACATCAGCCTGAACCGACGGTTATGTCAGTGAACATGTTGAAGGGATCCTTTATAAATAGGAACGGAGATAATTATACCCGAGGGTCTGGTTACAAAGGGACATCGCCCTCAGGCTTGAACTGCAATATTAAGCTGGCGACATGACAGCCTTGTACAAAATATTACCCAACTATACATTTAATATGGGTATAATAACAGAAAATAGAAAAAAAAACGGTCATTTCCCACCACCCGATTGAGAAATATATTCAATTTCATCGACCTGAGTCAGGGGAAATAAACAATTTCGACGCCATGGTTCGGTTTGTGTCAACGTACGACATTACCATCAAGATCAACGAAAAACTAGGTTTTAGCTTAATTTATAAACCTAGGTAGGTACCTTTTTCAAAGACATTTTTAGGCAATATTATTTTTTAAAGACATTTAAGGGAAATATTTATTTCTTGAAGACATTTTTGGGCAATATTTATTTTTTGAAGACATTTTAGGGCAATATTTATTTTTTGAAGACATTTTTGGGCAATATTTATTTTAAATACATTTTCGGGCAATATTTATTTTTTAAATACATTTTTGGGCAATATTTATCTTTTAAAGACATTTTAGGACAATATTTATTTTTTAAAGACATTTTTGGGCAATATTTATTTTTTTAAATAGGTACATTTTCGGGCAATATTTTTTTAAAGACATTTTTAGGCAATATTTATCTTTTAAAGACATTTTCGGGCCATATTTTTTTTAAAGACATTTTTGGCAATATAAATATTTACTTTTTGAAGTAAACTTGAAAGTAAATTTACTTTTTGAAGAAATGTTTGGGCAATATTTATTTTTTGAATACATTTTTGGGCAATATTTATTTTTTAAATACATTTTTGGGCAATATTTATTTTTTAAATACCTACATTTTTGGGCAATATTTATTTTTTAAATACATTTTTGGGCAATATTTATTTTTTAAATACATTTTTGGGCAATATTTATTTTTTAAATACATTTTTGGGCAATATTTATTTTTTGAAGACATTTTTGGGCAATATTGAGTAAATTTTACTCGTATTTCGCCTGGGTTCCTTCCAGTTAAATTATTAGGGTTTCTCCGAAAACAAACTCCCAAAAAATTGACACGAAGTCCCCAATGATTAAGACAAAAGATTTACCAGACCTTCGATTTTTGTTTCCTGGTCGAAACGTTCAAACGTATTCAAACCCCCTAAAATACTCGAAGTTTTAAAAAATTGTTGTAGAGGCACCAAAACAGGGATTCGGCTGGTTTTAACATGGTTTTTTAGTTCCGATCCATGGATCATGCGTATTAGAACTCAGGAAGCAGAAAAAACGCATTTCCAAAAATTAAGGAGTTGGCCGGTTTTGCAACTGCACGACCCATTTCAACTAGTTTAGATACTACGATTTTGTTTAATAATGAAAAAATATTACAAAAAAAGTGTTCATTTCGCTCAAAAACTGCGTATTTGCCGGATCAACAGCGAAGTAGGAAGGCGAAGTGAAATCCGCGAACGGTGCCGATGAATCGGAACTAAACACACAACAAAGACAGCCGGTGACGGTAATAACGAGAGGTCGGCCGACCGTGAACGGTTCCCGACGGTTGATGTCGAGCTCTGAATACGTCGGCCCATCCACCTGCTCCAAGTCTCGGGAGAAAACCGCAAGTTAGGCGAACGACAGCCGCAAAACTGACGCCACAATGAAACCGACGACACATAAGCGACATAATTGAACTGTCGAGTCGAAATTGGCTGCGAATTTCCAAAGACTCTATTTCCCTTGTGCGGTTTTGCGAGGATAATTCCCTTCGAAAAGCTGAACCGCCGAAGAAGGCCGGTTTGCAGTAATATAATATGACAGCCGGAACTTGAGGCGGTTTTTTGCATAATATACTGCATAGCATAATAATTTCTCTGCAGGGGAATAATGGTATGTAGGGATGGCCATCGATAGTATCGAAATATCGATATTTTCCTCTGATATATCGATATTTTCCTATCGATTATGCAAGGGCCGATAGTATCGGGTATCGATAGTTCGTTGCCGATGTCGTTTTAGCCCATATTTTTTAGACCGATATATCGGCTTTATCCAAAAGGTAGTTAACTCGACCGAAAGTTCCATGTTTTAACACACACAAATTTGAAAAAAAAAATGTGGTTCCTAAAAATTGAGTTCATCTGGCTGGAATTTCGATATTTATCCATCGTAATCGATATCAGTGGTTTGTAGGATCGATAGGGTAATGAAAGATTGTGGTTGTTGTGGTTTTTTCAGGCTATGTTGTGTTGTTGTTTGTGAGTTTGCGCGCGTACTGTTCACAGTGTTCAAGATTGGTTGGGTTTCACTACTACCCAGGCATCCTTTGCCTAAAAAAATATTAAAAATCCCTATTAAAAATATGAACAATCCCTCATCGATACTATCATCTGAATTGAGATTCTTCGTAGGCCAAGGGACCGGAACAGAGAAAAAATGAATGGTTGAGTTTACTTATATTCCACCACCAATACTATCGAACATCGATATATTAGGTATCGATGGCCATCGCTAATGATATGGGACAGCAGTGTTTCCACACGACCGCAACCTATTTCCCTCAAGTTCGAGCTAAATTCCCTTTTTTCCCCTCAAAATTATTTTTCCCCTTTTTTCCCTGAGAAGGGCAGTTTTCCCTCGAAAAGTGAAATTTCCCTCAATGTGGAAACACTGGACATCACAATGTGCTAAATGCAATGCATCTAGTTTTCTGGCGAGTATCATGAGGAAGAGTGTCGGTTCTTAGGATGGGCACAGTGTTGCCAAGGTACGGACTCCCTCCAAATGCGAAAAAAAAACATCCCCGAAAAACCCTCAAAAGTTAAGGAGGAAATAAAAATGAACTATTTCACATAAAATGGGATCTAACTCCATCTACAACCAGCAGAATTCATGTTAACTTCATGTACGAATTTTCTCCCATCAACAACTCCGGTATCCTGTACCCCTGGGCCCCGTAACTATTGTTAATTTCAAAGCGCCCGCTTTGGAGTATTCGGTGTTCACCTCATTTATTAAACAACAGTAAACAGTGTGACCAACAGAAGAAAATGCGGCTCTCCTAAATGACAAAATCGCGCTGGAATTTTTCACAAACTAGCATAAACACCAGCGATTTCAAGTATGTTCAACTTCGCCGCTCAACTATTCTCAAATTTCATTAAACCGGTCAACTTCGGGGGGAGAGAAATTTCCAGCTAAGTAGAGCGCGGCTTTTCTTTTGAGAAACTCCGACCTCATAACAAAGGTTCACTTTGTATGAGTTTTATGCGGTTTGTGTACCATCCGCCTACGGACTTCTCAATTCGCACAGTATTTTCACAACCCCTGGAACTTTTCACTCGTTCTCTCCTTTTCCCCCGTGCGTGTTTGTCTTTTTTCAACTCCCTTTCGCCCCTTGTGCCAATAGCAATCGATCCTCGCCCCTTGCGGAATTCACTCCTTCAGTTTGGTGATTGAATGCTGCAAGCGACCAGTTTTCTTCAGTCCGGGAGGACACGTCTTTCCCTTTTTTTTTGCTGAACTGCAAATGAGAAAATTCCGAACTTGCACGGCTCACTGGGTGATGAAAGTCGAAGTTGGTGCGTACGCTATAATTAACTGTAAAAATTAAAACTAAAAATGTCTCTAATTTGAAATTTTTTTAAATTTTCAATAAAAACCTACCTATTTTGTCTGGTTTGGAAATATTTTCATGAAAAGAACCAGAAAGAGGCAGTATGTAACAGTTGCATGAGAAGTGTGAAGTTTTCAGTTCATTTTTTTCCATGAACATTTCTTTGACCGGTTTTTATAATATTGCTCGGTATTGATAGTATCGGTGGTATCGATACTTTGAGCCAATATACGTCAAAGTATCGATACTTTTTAAATTTCGGTACCTATCGGAAAATATCGAGTATCGATACTTTCTGAAAAATATCGTATCGAAAGTAGTATCGATATTTTGGAGTATCGTGACGTCCCTAAAATGGGGACGTGGCTTGGAAACCCCAATCGAATCATTCGGGTTCGACGCCACCTCGACCAATCACAGCAATGCATTCTTACCCCTCAATCGGATAGGGTGACTTTAGTAGGCGGCTCCTACCGGCTCGAAGCGGTCGAATACCAGCAACGATGACTGGTTAAAGCGACGGAATCCGGTGGCAGGGGCATCTACCGGTCAACGGGACCTTTCTGTTTAGTTAACCAATTACCAGCTCAACTTCCAAGTCCCCAGGAGACCCGAGAGGCGAGCGGATCGAGTGTTTGGGCGTTGACCTCCCACGTTCTTGCCCTACGCTGATATATGCCACGTCGGGCGATCTCTATTCGGGCGATTTATAGCCCCGACTATCCCTGCATTCTGGTTGGAATAGCCGGGAGATAACCTGCGAAGTTTTCCATTTTTACGACGACCGGATCAGCTTTTCGTTAAGAATGGAAACGCATAATTCGATTTCGTAAAGGAACATCGATACATCGATTCGATAGCAACATTTTGGAATCGATGTTCCGGGATGATATTTGGACGAATGGATAACTAGTTTGTTGGCAACTCCAAAGACCATCGGTATGGACGACCATGCGTCAATCATGAGGAAGAGTGTTGGTTCTAGGGATAGTAGGAAAATTTGCCGCTAGGGACCGCCTCAGATGGGACTGTTGAACTTGGCAACAGAAGACACAGCTCCTGGGTCACCATCTCACCAACTCATAGTGAAAACTCTGACGGGCCATTAAATGGTAAATTGTACCACCTCCAAATGGAATTACCGAAAATGGAAAAGTGATACCCTTCATGATCACCTTCCACGATCACAAGTGGGGATGACTACCGAAGGATCAATGTTCAATGTATCGATGTTCAGTACTATCGAAACATTGATGTTTGGTGTACAGATTTTTGATACTATCAAAACTTCGATTTTCGATACTATCGAAACATCAATGTTCAATGTATCTATGTTTATTACGATTGAAACATCGGTGTTCGATGTATCGATGTTCGATACTATCGAAACATCAATGTTTGATGTATAGAGTTTTGATACTATCGAAACTTCAATTTTTGATACTATCAAAACTTCGATGTTCGATACTATCAAAACTTTGATGTTCGATACTATCGAAACTTCGATGTATCGATGTTTGATACTATCGAAACCTCGATGTATCGATGTTTGATACTATCGAAACATTAATGTTCGATGTATCAATGTTTGACACTATCGAAACATCGATGTATCGATGTTTGATACTATTGAAACATCAATGTATCGATGTTTGATACTATTGAAACATCAATGTTCGATGTATCGATGTTTGATACTATTGAAACATCAATGTTCGATGTATCGATGTTTGATACTATTGAAACATCAATGTTCGATGTATCGATGTTTGATACTATCGAAACATCAATGTATCAATGTTTGATACTATCGGAACATTAATGTTCGATGTATCGATGTTCAGTCCTATCGAAACATCGATGTTTGATGTATAGATTTTTGATACTATCGAAACTTTGATGTTCGATACTATCGAAACATCGATGTGTAATGTATCGATTTTCGGTACCTACTATCAAAACTTTTATGTTCGATACTATCAAAACTTGATGTTTGATAGTATCGAAACATCGATGTTTGATAATATCGAAACATTAATGTTCGATGTATCAATGTTTGATACTATTGAAACATCAATGTTTGATGTATAGATTTTTGATACTATCAAAACTTTGATGTTCGATACTATTGAAACATTGATGTTCAATGTATTTATGTTTGATACGATCGAAACATCAATGTTCAATGTTCAATACTATTGTAACATCGATGTTTAATGTATCGATTTTTGATACTATCAAAACTTCAATGTTCGATACCATCGAAACATCGATGTATCGATGATCGATACTATCGAAACATCGATGTATCGATGTTTGATACTATCGAAACATCGATGTTTGATACTATCGAAACATCGATGTTTGATACTATCGAAGCATCAATGTTCGATGTATCGAAACATCGATGTATCGATGTTTGATAGTATCGAAACATCTATGTTTGATAATAATAGATTTTTGATACTATCAAAACTTTGATGTTCGATACTATCAAAACTCTTATGTTCGATACTATCAAAACTTCGATGTTCGATACTATTGAAACATCGATGTATCGATGTTTGATACTATTGAAACTTCAATGTTCGATACTATCGAAACATCAATGTTTGATACTATCGAAACATCAATGTTCGATGTTCGATACTATTGTAACATCGATGTTTAATGTATCGATTTTTGATACTATCAAAACATCAATGTTCGATACCATCGAAACATCGATGTATCGATGATCGATACTATCGAAACATCGATGTATCGATGTTTGATACTATCGAAACATCGATGTTTGATACTATCGAAACATCGATGTTTGATACTATTGAAGCATCAATGTTCGATGTATCGAAACATCGATGTATCGATGTTTGATAGTATCGAAACATCTATGTTTGATAATAATAGATTTTTGATACTATCAAAACTTTGATGTTCGATACTATCAAAACTCTTATGGTCGATACTATCAAAACTTCGATGTTCGATACTATTGAAACATCGATGTATCGATGTTTGATACTATTGAAACTTCGATGTTCGATACTATCGAAACATCAATGTTTGATACTATCGAAACATCAATGTTCGATTGTTCGAAACATCGATGTATCGATGTTTGATACTATCGAAACATTAATGTTTGATGTATAGATTTTTGATACTATCAAAACTTTGATCTTCGATACTATCAAAACTCTTATGTTCGATACTATTAAAACTTCGATGTTCGATACAATTGAAACTTCGATGTTCGATACTATCGAAACATTAATGTTTATCAAACTATTTATTTAATACAATTTATTAGACTATTGAATAAAATTTATTAAACTATTTAATTAAATTTATTAAACTGAGTTTATTAAATTTGACTAAACTAAATTTATTGTATTTTATTCAATAAATACAGTTTAATAAATACAAGTTTAATAAATACAGTTTAATATACGAGTAGTAGTTCAATGATGTAAAGTAAGTTAGCCTCAATAGAGCAGATGGTCGTACCGAGAACGTGGGTGACAGCATTGCAAATGCATTTTGGAGGGCAGATAGCAAACTAACTTGGTCAATCACCAACTGAATCATCAGTATTCGAAATATCGGTTTCCACATCATAAATGTCACCGTGTCGAGTCCAGCCGTTTTTATTGGAGGACAGCCGTCAAACGAGCGAATTTCATCAGCGTGATAGATTCTCGATAGCGACAGAATCAAGAGCGTCAATTTACTCTGCGATAGGTTAAATTGACAATTTATGTTCGGTCAGGTTAAACCGCGTTAGGTTAATTGAAAATGCGAATTAGGTGATCATGAAGGTGCCGATCGGATAGAGACGTCGATTCAAGGCCGGTATAATGGTATGTACTTATACAATTTCTAGAAATAATGTACCTATGTAATCGGTCGGGAATTCGTTTTCCATGTTATGTGTCGAACTCTTTAGTACACATTTTTGTAAAGCATCATATGTCACTGTCAAATTAACCTTCTAATCGACTTAAAAAATGAGGTTAGTTGATTTGTGGTGAGGTTTTTCTCCACTTTCGACGAATTTTAGTTATCGACACATACAATTCAGACATCCCTGTGACCGAAAACGTATTTAAATAGAAGGTATCATCAGTAAATAACATCAGGTTGCTTACCGATTTTTGATTCTTTCAACCGAAGTTTAATTGATCGATACTCACCTGAAACATAAAAATCGTCAATTAATTGCGTCCAAAATTAAAATCTACTAAAGAGGTGAAACGAATTGAAAATTTTTTAAATTTCAAACAAACAAAATTTTTACTTACATTAGGTAATTGTTTATTTACATTTACATTAAATCTAAATTATGAAATTAATAATTAAATCAATTGTAAAATGTAAAACAGATTTTGTTCACAAAAAATAAAATATTTCTTGCCTCGACGCTATACTTAATATTATTATTTGTAAATCCTTAAGAAAAACATTGTAAGGAGAAAATTCAAATTCTTCGTGTAGGTACCTATGTTTCTCATTCCAAAATCAAAAGGAGTTCTTCATTGATTATTTATGCCCGAAGATTTCTCCCACATATAAGAAAAATAAGGTCTCATTCTCGCAAACAGTATTTCTGAAGGAAATGTATTCTTATATGTATTCGCCTTGATAATATGCAAGGATAGATATTTTGGCAACATCAAAGGACAGCAAAGGTATTGGAGGGCGCTGTACATGTAAATCCGAGGTATATTTTCGTTTCAAAGTAGATACGGATTTGTTGAGAGAATAACGTTACCTCCTTTATACGAATGTCGACGACAAAGGCAAAAACAGAATGTGAGTATTGACGTTATGAGGGACAAAAAGTAAAAAAAAAACTGATTGGGTAATTTGGGCGAGGAGAGAAAAGCGCATAAAGTTTCAAAATTGTGAAAAACACACGACTATACCCATAAAACTGTCAGCCATTCTTTGTATTTTTCAAAATTTATGTCATTTTTCAAAAATTAATAATCATTATTGGGAAATTACGATATTCAACCTCTCATTTAGGATTAATTGTACTTAATTAGGATTAATACGTACCTGTACGATTGTAGTAAGTACTTATCCATGTTCACAACGTGTCAGTTGTTTTTATGTACGTTGTTTTATCAACCTCCATTTTTTTTATTACCTACCTACCTACTTACTTTTATTTTGTAATTCGATATTATTTACTCGTATTTTATTTAGCAAATTTCTTAATGGTTAGGTCTATAGGATACATTTTTTCAATTCCCTCAGCGTCTTACAACAATTTGAAAAATATAGAAATAAAAAAATAAAATCAAAATTTTAGTCAATCGTTTTTTTTTTTTCAATTTTGATTTTAGGTGCTACAATTGGAGGTACTACAATAATTATTATTGTAACATGTTGCATTACCTAATGGTAGCACCTAATCTACATAAATACCTGCAACGCAAAACTCGGTTTTAATAAGATAGGAAGGTATTTAAAATTGAAACAAGGTTGAAAGGTTCCCAACTGATTGAGGAGGCAAACCACTTCTCATTTTACCAAAGTTAACCGTGAATACCAAGAGAACGTTGAATATCGTCATTTTCCAAATCCGAGGTTTTATTGAAACTCCGATCCAGCGCTTTTCTACTGACGGAAATGTAATGAAAATTTACCTCCGCCGTCCCGACACGATTTATCAGGGATCATAATTTGTGAAATGAAATACTCTACAAATGAACGAGATGTTTCTCCCGTAGTCTCGATTTTAACGTTTACCTTTTCCTGTTAACATGCCACGAAATGGTGATTTAGTTAACCAGGGTTTTTGTCAATCCTGCTCTGTAAATATGGAGTAATATAGGGTACATTAAAACGTTTAAAAATTATTTTATTACAACTTTTAAAATAATTAATTTTAATATAGAGGGTGTCCCGAACTTGGTGTAAAAAACAAATTAGAGAATTTACAAAAAAAAAAAATTAAAATCTTTCACTAGCCGCCGATTTTAAGCTATTGCCGTGGCAATGTTTTCATCCTATTCAGAAATATAGGAAATGGTGAATGGAGGGAAATGAAAAAAAGTTTAATTAAGGGAAGTAACAATTTAATTAAAAATTATTGAAATTAAATCAGAAACGTGAACAGCTCAAGTCCATACTAACAGGTCTTCAACGGTCGAACAACTGGGCCGATTTTCAAAACGGTCATTCGACGAGGAATAACATGCTCTTCGCATTTTTCATTATCTCTCGCTCCGATACATTGATTTCCAATGCTTCGTATCTGCTTGAAAAGGCTCGCCAGATGAGACGCGTCGACGAGGCAATGAACCGTAAATCGACAGTATACCTGCAAAACCTCGTAAGTCCGATTTTTTCCCAAAATGAGGTTTTGACCTCTGTGGACGTAGGAGAAGGATACCGATCGTCTGTAAAAGTTTGACATTGATCTGATAAAAAATGTCTTATCTGTGTTCGTTTGTTAAAACTTGTAAGTCCAGAGCCTTCCAGGAGGGTGGTAAAACCTCGTAAGTCCCAGCATTTGGCTCGTCCCGGCCGATTTTTCAATTTTCTGGTAATTTCTTTAATGTTGCTCTCGATCTTTACGGCTAAATTGATTCATTAGATGATACTCGAAATCGTGAAGAAGAACAACCAGGCTCTAAATTCGGTTTGAAACCATCGTCGGTAATAAAATTCGGCCCGGATCAAAATTCTGGGTTCCGATATGGGTAATATTTTTGCAGATTCGATTCTCAACTGTTCTGAAGAACACTAATAACAAGAGAACAACTACGAGGAATAACAACAATGTGTTTATCCATCTAGAACAAAACAATGGTTCCAAAAGTAGCAATAAAAGCCAGCGAACGTTTCTGCTATTTTCAATAATTTTAATAATCAATAATCAATTTCAATAATAATAATGGGAGGGTATTGACTTAGTTCTCTTGAAATTTACAATCTCAACTCGAAGAATCACAACCGTTTTAATAGGTACGGGATTGTTTATTGATTGTTTGAATTCAGTTCGTGTTTCAACTCTCAGTTTTACGACTTGCCACTTTCAAATATGTTATTACGATTCTCAGCGTATTTATAAATTTAATTTAATAATACCTTAATAAAAAAATATTTAAAACACTTTTTTTATAAAACTTGAAATAGGAAAAACCTGAGATTTTGGCATTTTTATCAAAAAACCTTTAAATTATTGAAAATAGCAGAAACTTTCGCTGGCTTTTATTGCTACTTTTGGAACCATTGTTTTGTTCTAGATGGATAAACACATTGTTGTTATTCCTCGTAGTTGTTCTCTTGTTATTAGTGTTCTTCAGAACAGTTGAGAATCGAATCTGCAAAAATGTTACCCATATCGGAACCCAGAATTTACAATCTCAACTCGAATCACAGCCGTTTCAATAGTAACGACCAATTATTGGTCATCACAGACCAATTATAGGTCAGCTTAGTGAAGTTAGCAACGATTTAGCAACGGTCAACTGCGTGTTTCTTTTCTAACTAATTGGTCTCTAGGGACGTCTTGGAACACATTTATGGCTGTACATGAATTGTGCCGCCAGTCACATTGTACGCCTTAGGATTAAACACCTTGGTGTATCCAACACCTTCTCGGATAAGTAGGTAGGCTATAAAATATCTTGCTTGATTAGCGTTTGACTGATGAGTATGTCGAATTGGACTGATGAGGGATGTTTTTCTGCTTTGGAGATGCGAGCGCAGCGAGCATCCAGGTCACCTGATCTGTATAAGGAATGTGTGAAGGAACAGTTAGCAACGAGCTGTACGGACTGTATGACTAGTGGCACAATTTTGAAATTGCCATGAATGTGTTCCTAGACGTCCCTAGAGTCCGAAAATTTAGAAAAGAAACAAACAGTTAACCGTTGCTGAACTGTTGCTAAATTCACTCTGGTAATCGGCCAGTCTTAGAAACAAAATCAGGTAAATACCAACAAAAAAGTTGGTTGAATATTTTGGCATAAAGAAACTTGTTTATTTACCAAACAATGATGAGAAAGAGCACATGTTGTGATCTCAAGTGAAATTATTCTAGTATTTGAAATAAAGACAACGTTATTGGAAGTTCGATTGAACTGTGTAAAACCTTGTAAGTCCGAGTAAGGTCTTGAATAAATCCTCGTAAGTCCGAATATTGCTTCAAAACGTTCATTTCTTCTAATTTTTGTTCAATCTTATTATTATGTCGTGTATACATGTGGTAAAAATGCAACGGATGTGGTTTTTTTAAACGGATGATGCCTCAAGTCGTTTTGGTGAGTTTTTTGTGCCTCCTGTAAAATTCTCGAATCGGAACATACGAGGTTTTGCAGGTATACTGTCGAAATGTGTGCCTCGCCAGACGCTGCCGGCGTCTGCGTGCGTCGTCTGTAGCCGTCGACTCTCACAGACAGACCGAGAGGTTGATACTTATTTATTCAACTCCGACGACCGAGACAGACTAGCGAGTCGGACGGGGACGGAGATAAGTCGACTTCCTTCGTCGCTGTCACCTCAAATTCCGCCCTCATCTTCTTCGAGAGTATCCAGTTACCTAAATTCAAGGATGCACGCGAAGATATTGCAGATCTAATCTGATTTTGAAATGCCTGATTCTGAAAATTGAAATTCCAAAATGACGCTACTTTCATGTATCACAAGTAAAATTTTATGAGGAACCGAATTAATGGCTATTTATTGTGGTGGCATCAATTATTTGTAACCTGCCATCCCTATAATGTTCACACTACCCCAATAGTGTTCCCCACTGACTGGACCGAAGTTCTCATCTGGGGCTGTCTCTAGCAGCATGCTATGCCGTATGCTAGCAGTATGCCGCTAGAGACCGCCCTAGATGAGAACGTCGGAACACTATAGGGATATTGGAATAGACTATTCTTTTTTCTCATTTTTGGGTTTTTATTCGAATTCTGGGATTCCACAATTCCTCCGAGTGATTTAGTTCCCAACCTACACAAAAATCAAGAAATTGTCGACTCTAACAATGTTTTTGGCAATTTTAACCCTAAAGGACTAGTTTTTCGACAATACCTACAGAATACGTTCTTAAAGTTAACTAAATTTGCTACAATTTGAGACCAAAAACGTCTCTGTAGACCCAGCAGTTTCCGAGATAAAGCTATTTGAAATTTGTAAAATGTATGTGCAATTTTAACCCTATAGGACTAGTTTTTAGACAATACCTATGAAATACGTTCTTAAAGTAAACTAAATTTGCTACAATTTGAGACGGAACCAGTCTCTAAAAACTCATCAGTTTCCGAGGTAAAGCTATTTGGAATAAGTAAAAAAATTCCAACCTGTCAAATCTTCGTAATATTTTTTGTTCTGAGTAAATTTTGATGTAGTTTTTCCAAACTGGACGACGAGGGCCAAAAAGTGAAAAAATCAACCCTGAAGTTTTAAGAAATTAGCACCTCTTATAGTCGAAGCAAATGGTTATTTTCGCATTGTAAAAATGCTGAATGTTTACTGAAAATATTCATTTTATCTCACCTCGAGTGTCAATTTAGCTCGGCCACAATTCTCGGGCAGAAAAGTCCCCGGGGCCCTTCGAGTGACGTTCCGGAGCTTCGACATCCAAGTACTGTCACAATAGTATGGCAATGGCGGAATCCAACTTTCTTGCCGTCTTGGCAATTTCAAAGAAAAGAGTAGCAGCTTCGGAATAGGAGAGAAAACGCGCCGCCGAGGCTCGAGGGCCGCCGTCGACAGGAAAGCAAATATTTGTATATCTTTATAGGTCAGGACCGAAAAGGGCATCCTAAAAAGACGCAGTAACGGAAGGAAATGAAGTGGATATGAAAAGAGGCCGTTTTCGCTTACCCGAGTAGCCGACGATACAGAAAAGCGCTGCTGAAAGGAAAAAAAGTTTCTCACTCCGAGCAGACGATTTTTTTTGGCAGGTGGAAATTTCGAAAAGAAAAGAAGCGCGCCTGGTGACGCCCAAGAAAAGTAAAGAGATCACTTTTAAAGTCTAGCGGATTCATTGTGCTGTCGGCCGTAAATCAACTTCGTAGAAAATATTTCAAAGGAAAGCATCAATCTCAGTTAAAAAGCGAGTGATATGCAATCTATGCGTGTGTGGGAGTGGATCGTTCGACCGAAAAAAACCGAAGAGGAATTTTCGATGAATCACACGTAACGTCAAGTACCGGAAGTAAAAAGGTTTCCGAAAAAAATTTAATTTGTTTTAGATAAGTTATGTATTACAGTTCCAGAAACTGAATAATTCGGGAGGACATTTTCGGGAAAATCAGGACATTCCAGCATGCACGGCAAAACAGGGCAAAGTTAATTCTGAGAAACGATTAACAGTCGAAAATGACAGTCCATATTCGTTTGTGGATGAAAAAAGTTAGTGAAGTTGGCCCACTTCAATTGAAACTCAACCCTGAAACTGTAACTCAAATTCAAACTGAAACTTTAACTCACACTAATACTGAAACCCAAATTCAAACTCACACTGAAACCCAAATTCAAATTAAAACTTTACCTCAAAGTCAAACTGAAACCCAGTCAAACTGACATTGAAACTTGAACTCAAACTCACACTGAAACTAAACCTCGAACTTGAACACAAAACCAAACTGAAACTGGAACTTCATTTCAAACTGAAACTGATACTCGAACTTGAACTCAAACTCAAACCCGAAATCAAGCTCAAACTCTAACTTAATCTCAAACTGATATTTGAACTGAAACACAAACTCAAACTGAAAACCAAATACAAGCTCCAACTTCGGTTCGGTTTAAGTTTGAGAAACAGTTAGAGTTTAAGTTTGATTTTCAGTTTAAGTAACAGTTAATGCTTCAGTTAAAGTTGGAGCTTACGTTTGAGTTTTAGTTCGAGTTTGAGTAACAGTTAAGTATGAGTTAAAGTTTCAAGTCAAATTCACGTTTGAATTTTAGTTCAAGTTGAGTTTCGGTATTTTTCATTCTCCAAGTCGCCCTTTTTTGAGCGCTCGTTTACCGAAATCCCAATAATAGACCATAGACGTGACAAGGCTTTTCTGTCGTATTCAAAAATAACCTTTGTTGTCGATTCTACAGACGAGACGTAATTCTGTTACATATTCCCTCTAGTTAGGTCGACCCCTATAACGAAAAAATAGGAGTAGTGTTAACATATTCGGGAAGGCCGGGCCCGTTCCATGGGAGAATCTCTCACCCGGTGAGATCTCGCGCAACAAGAACAACTCTCTTCTTTTCCACGCCTAATGGTCGTGGCTCGGGATGACGCCGATAATGCACTAGGCTAAGCGATTTGAGAAATTTCCCTCTTCGAATAGAAAATTGTCATACCAAATTGAGAAATGTTCAATTTTTTTTGTCCTCATAGCCTTAAAATTGAGATGAAATAATTCGACACAAAAAAGTAACCATATTATGGAAGTATTGTGTGTTAAAGGCAGATTTGCATCATTGGTTGCGATTTTTAAAAGTAAATACCTCAATATAAGGTACCTACTTACCTAAATTTCTCCACCTTTTTCTCAATAATATTGAGATTCATAATATCAATAATATCTCAAAAATATTGAGATTTTTCAAGATATGATCTTGAAATGAGATGCGTCTCTTCAAAAACTATCACCCTGTTTAACTGGAATTTGGAAAACTCAACTTCGAGATCAACGTCAACTTCGAGATCAAAATCAACTTCGAGATCAAAATCAACTTCGAGTTCAAACTCAACTTCGAGATCAAAATCAACTTCGAGTTCAAAATCAACTTCGAGTTCAAAATCAACTTCGAGATCAAAGTCAACTTCGAGATCAAAATCAACTTTGAGTTCAAACTCAACTTCGAGATCAAAGTCAACTTCGAGATCAAAATCAACTTCGAGATCAAAGTCAACTTCGAGTTCAAACTCAACTTCGAGATCAAACTCAACTTCGAGATCAAAGTCAACTTCGAGATCAAAATCAACTTCGAGATCAATGTCAACTTCGAGATCAAAGTCAACTTCGAGATCAAAGTCAACTTCGAGTTCAAACTCAACTTCGAGTTCAAACTCAACTTCGAGATCAAAATCAACTTCGAGTTCAAAATCAACTTCGAGTTCAAAATCAACTTCGAGATCAAAGTCAACTTCGAGATCAAAATCAACTTTGAGTTCAAACTCAACTTCGAGATCAAAGTCAACTTCGAGATCAAAGTCAACTTCGAGTTCAAACTCAACTTCGAGATCAAACTCAACTTCGAGATCAAAGTCAACTTCGAGATCAAAATCAACTTTGAGTTCAAACTCAACTTCGAGATCAAAGTCAACTTCAGGTTCAAACTCAACTTCGAGATCAAACTCAACTTCGAGATCAAAGTCAACTTCGAGTTCAAACTCAACTTCGAGATCAAACTCAACTTCGAGATCAAAGTCAACTTCGAGATCAAAATCAACTTTGAGTTCAAACTCAACTTCGAGATCAAAGTCAACTTCGAGTTCAAACTCAACTTCGAGATCAAACTCAACTTCGAGATCAAAGTCAACTTCGAGATCAAAATCAACTTCGAGATCAATGTCAACTTCGAGATCAAAGTCAACTTCGAGATCAAAGTCAACTTCGAGTTCAAACTCAACTTCGAGTCCAAAGTCAACTTCGAGATCAAAATCAACTTCGAGTTCAAAATCAACTTCGAGTTCAAAATCAACTTCGAGATCAAAGTCAACTTCGAGATCAAAATCAACTTTGAGTTCAAACTCAACTTCGAGATCAAAGTCAACTTCGAGATCAAAGTCAACTTCGAGTTCAAACTCAACTTCGAGATCAAACTCAACTTCGAGATCAAAGTCAACTTCGAGATCAAAATCAACTTCGAGATCAATGTCAACTTCGAGATCAATGTCAACTTCGAGATCAAAGTCAACTTCGAGATCAAAGTCAACTTCGAGTTCAAACTCAACTTCGAGATCAAACTCAACTTCGAGATCAAAGTCAACTTCGAGGTCAAACTCAACTTCGAGCACAAACCACTTTCCATCATTTTCATTTACCTGAGTCAGTGCTGTCTGAATATAAAAACAAGCAGAAAGAAAAATTGAAGTTACATGAATGAATTTGCATTTGGTCTCTGGTTGGGCCAATTTTATTGAGAAATGATATCGTTCTTTCTACGTTTGTAAGGGAAAACACCCATAGAAAGTATCGAATGAGATACCCATGGAATCGAGTACTTATGTTTCGATAAAATATCGATATCAGTACTGAGACTTCGATACTCATTGGATACCAAGTATCGAGTATATGGGGGTATCGAAATGTCACTGTACCTACTTAAATTTCTCATCCTTTTTCTCCATTTTTTTAACTGAGATATGTGTCTTCAAGATAGACCCTGTTTAACTGGAATTCGGACAACTCACAATACTTCCGATAAAAGGGCATAATGGCTCGGCGACTCGCGCGAAGAGGCTGAAGATCGAGAGAAGGGCCGACCTAACGTCCTCAGTGACCGGACCGTAAGGAGCAGCCCCAGATGCAGCGCGCCCGAGGCGCCTTTCTCTTTCAACTAGCGCGAGAGCCTTGCCGCTAAAAATTGCCATATCTCCCTCAATTCTCAACCTTTTTTCAAATTTCTTGAACTGGAATGTTCGTCTTGTCAAGATCTACAACCACGTTAAACCGAAATTCAAATTGCTCGCAGTACCTTCGATAATTAGCAGTTTTTAGTGTTTATTTTTTTAGTGGCCCTTACTTTGAGACTGTGACACTTTTTGTCGAAATGCCAAAATATCGGTAGGTACTAGACTCGAAAAAAATCGAAATATTCTTTCGAAACTTTCGGGAGACTGTCGATTATAGAGCATAATAAAAACCAATCAATTCAAAGGTTTCTAGGCAAGTTGGTGTCTCGAGGGGCCAAGTGTTGAGGCTGCCAAGTGTAGGGCGGCTGTGTGGCTTGACGCCAAGCGATGTTCCCCGCTTTGCTCGTCGCTCCTTCGACCTTCTCCGACTCGAGCCGCCAGTGGGTTAGTCGATCACGATTTCTGACGAAAGCGGTCCCGAGTAGCCGCCCGCTATTCTTGTGACACGCTGGTAAATAAGCGGCGGGCATTCTCCGTACATTATTTTCCAAAAGCGGGTACCGCACGGTAGGTACTTTCGAAAATATTTCGATTCAGAATTTCGACCCTGATAGTATTCGAACTCGTTTGAAGCTACTAGGATAAAAAATATGAAATTTAAATTTCTAAAAAATCAAATTAATTGTTTAGGTATGTTACTAATTGTACATGTTAGTAATTTACGCTTTGAAATACGGTCTACGAACTCTCGGAACTGAAACAAGTTCCATTTCCGATACCTTGCATACTCCCACTCGTCAGCATTGTTTACGATGCGTATCGTATACACAGATTCCAAGTTGGGGAAGCCCCGTTTTAGAATACGTTCTCTATTTTTGAGATCAGTATGAAAGATAGCCAGAGCGAAGATTACGCAACTTGTAAAGCGCCTTAGTTTTCCTCAATTTCGATGGTCAAATCGCTTTTGAGTTGTTCCGTGGGTTTTTACGAACCGGAAAAATTGACTTTTATTCGGTTCACATGGGTTTAAACCTAAAATAGAGTGGAGTAGAGTAGGTAGAGTAGAGTAGAGTAAAGTAGAGTAGAGTAAAGTAGAGTAAAGTAGAGTAGAGTAAAGTAAAGTAGAGTAGAGTAAAGCGGAGTAGAGTAAAGTAGAGTAGAGTAAAGTAGAGTAAGTAGAGTAAAGTAAAGTAGAGTAGAGTAAAGTAGAGTAGAGTAGAGTAAAGTAAAGTGGAGTAGAGTAAAGTAAAGTGGAGTAGAGTAAAGTAAAGTGGAGTAGAGTAAAGTAGAATTGAGTAAAGTAGAGTAGAGTAAAGTAGAATAGAGTAAAGTAGAGTAAAGTAGAGTAGAGTAAAGTAGAGTAGAGTAATGTAGAGTAGAGTAAAGTAGAGTAGAGTAAAGTAGAGTAGAGTAAAGTAGAGTAGAGTAAAGTAGAGTAAAGTAGAGTAGAGTAAAGTAGAGTAGAGTAAAGTAGAGTAGAGTAAAGTAGAGTAGAGTAAAGTAGAGTAGAGTAAAGTAGAGTATGTAGAGTAGAGTAGAGTAAAGTAAAGTGGAGTAGAGTAAAGTAAAGTGGAGTAGAGTAAAGTAAAGTGGAGTAGAGTAAAGTAGAATAGAGTAAAGTAGAGTAGAGTAAAGTAGAGTAGAGTAAAGTAGAGTAGAGTAAAGTAGAGTAAGTAGAGTAAAGTAGAGTAGAGTAAAGTAGAGTAGAGTAGAGTAAAGTAAAGTGGAGTAGAGTAGAGTAGAATAGAGTAAAGTAGAGTAGAGTAAAGTAGAGTAGAGTAAAGTAGAGTAGAGTAGAGTAAAGTAGAGTAGAGTAAAGTAGAGTAGAGTAAAGTAGAGTAGAGTAAAGTAGAGTAGAGTAAAGTAGAGTAGAGTAAAGTAGAGTAGAGTAAAGTAGAGTAGAGTAAAGTAGAGTAGAGTAAAGTAGAGTAGAGTAAAGTAGAGTAGAGTAAAGTAGAGTAGAGTAAAGTAGAGTAGAGTAAAGTAGATTAGAGTAAAGTAGAGTAGAGTAAAGTAGAGTAGAGTAAAGTAGAGTAGAGTAATGTAGAGCAAAGTAAAGTAGAGTACAGTAGAGTAGAGTAAAGTAGAGTAGAGTAAAGTAGAGTAGAGTTAAGTTGAGTAACGTTGAAAAGAGTGGAGTAGAATAAAGAAGGGTAAAGTGGAGTAGAGTAAGATACTGCAAAGTGGAGTAGAGAAAGTTACTGGTAGAGAGTAGAGTAGAGTAGAGATACTGGTAGAGAGTAGAGTAGAGTAGAGTAAGATACTGCAATGAGAAAGGGATTGATCCAATTAGTTGTTGTAGGTATTTGGTCAAAACACAATTAATTTGGTTCAAAACTCCGTGTAAACTTTTGCCAATTCACCCACGCCTAATATATATTGTGCTTTGTCCGGGTATCACTGTGTTTCCAGCAACTCGGCCATTTTTGCTCTTTCGAAACGTTTCGTAATTTCTGCTTTTTGCATAGAAGACTCATTGTTCCAGCGTCGGTCCTAGAAGTTCATCACTCGAAGGTCGTTCGAGTTACAATTCGTCGCCCATTTGCCTCACGATCCGCTCATCAGCGGATTTTTCCACTCGGCGAGTTTTTCGCCGGATATCTCGACTGGAGGAATGGCGCATTCGAGAAAAATACGTTCAAGCCGAGAGATGACTTGAAACAGCCCGCATACGGTAAATCTCGGCAGTCCCATTGTTCGGCTTATCTCGTTTTGCTATTGTGCTCCGCTATTTTTAATAAGTATTTTCAGCAACAATTTCAGGTATTGTCCTCTATCTGGCGAGCCGAGACGTCTTATCATTCATTTTCCGTACTATTTCCGAGGGGCGAATATAGTACGAGGCAACTATCTGAGATTTATCTGTTCGACGAGCGGTTCTGCGATTTTCTCGTATTTGACATCAATTTTTACGTTATTTGGCTATTTGGGTGGGTTCATCAATTCAGTCTATTCATCGAATATCCATTATTCTCTGAATAAAATTTTCCATGGATACGTTGACACGGAAATTCATAGTCTACTCTTCTAAGAAACTAATTATTCGGGGAATAACGGATATTCGATAAATAAACTGAATTGATGAACCCGCCCTCAGTTATCTACATCATGCAAGCATTTTTTCTCATCTGACAAAAAAATCAGGTAAATAAGTACCTATATACCAATATTTTTTAAATATATTTTTAGGTAAGTATGTCCCAATATACAAAATTAGATAGGTAGAGGAAAGTACCCAAAAGTGGACCCCTCCCCAAAAGTGGACCCCTGGCATTTTAGGCTCTGTACGGTGCTGAACTTGACCGAAACCAAGCGCAACTAATAGTTCCCACTTCTGTGACAACATGTAGGAGCCCTCACGTCGTCTACTTCATCTGCCGGCTTTCAGTTCGCCATTATGTGATTTCTTGTATGGTAAAATTATTACAGTGTCATACGTTATTCGACATTTCTCCTACACTTTTGAAGGTAAGGCTTCCATCATGTATTATTCTGAAATAGTAAGGAATAAGGGTAATATTCATCATCAAGTTATCTCACTTGAACGGTCTGTTAAACATTGAAAGAGTAATGAATGATTAGGCTATAGTCGCCTAAAGTGGACCCCCCTTAGTGTCCTAATGCGGAACCCGTTATTTGTCATGTTCAAACACCTGCTGGATCTGAAAAACGTCTCAACTTCGAAGAGAAATCAAGCAGTGAAGAAGACAGCCTTTCGTCTGGGTCGTCCGTGATGGAGACTTTGCCTGGAGTAACGCCCTCAAAAAATGATGATGCCTAATCGGAAATCGATATATTCATTAGCATTAAAGGATAATTTATTGTTATTATATACTTACTATTGACTTAGCATTGTTTTATGTGATTTAATCCCATTCCTCCATTTAATTTTCCATCCATTCTAGTCGGGGTCCACTTTAGGCAACTTTTTTTGGGATTGCCAAATTGCAGGGTTTTGAAAAATATATTTTTTTATTACTAGAGGAAAGTGCCCAAAAGTGGACCCCTCCCCAAAAGTGGACCCCTGGCATTTTAGGCTCTGAACGGTGCTGAACTTTACCGAAACCAATCGCAACTAGTAGTTCCCACTTCTGTGACAACATGTAGGAGCCCTCAAGTCGTCATCTTCATCTGCTGGCTTTCAGTTCGCCATTATGTGATTTCTTGTATAGTAAAATTATTACAGTGTCATACGTTATTCGACATATCTCCTACACTTTTGAAGGCATGGCTTCCAACATGTATTATTCTGAAATAGTAAGGAATAAGGGTAATATTTATCATCAAGTTATCTCACTTGAACGGTCTGTTAAACATTGAAAGAGTAACGAATAATTAGGCTATAGTCGCCTAAAGTGGACCCCCTTAGTTTCCTAATGCGGAACCCGTTATTTTTCATGTTCAAACACCTGCTGAATCTGAAAAACGTCTCAACTTTGAAGAGAAATCAAGCAGTGAAGAAGACTGCGTTTCGTCTGGGTCGTCCGTGATGGAGACTTTGCCTGGAGTAACGCCTTCAAAAAATGATGATGCCTAATCGGAAAGCGATATATTCATTAGCATTAAAGGATAATTTATTGTTATTATATACTTACTATTGACTTAGCATTGTTTTATGTGATTTAATCTAATTCCTCCATGTAATTTTCCATCCATTTTTGTAATATTTAGTAGGGGTCCACTTTAGGCAACTTTTTTTGGGATTGCCAAATTGCAGGGTTTTGAAAAATATATTTTTTTATTACTATTTCTTAGTATAATTTTATAAATTGAGATTGAAATGATACAAAACATTACCGTGCTATCGTTACATGCATTTAAAAATGTGTTTTTCGTTGTTCTATATTTTTTATTGATAAAAAACAAAATGGGGGTCCACTTTTGGGCACTTTCCTCTATTTCTTAGTATAATTTTATAAATTGAAATTGAAATGATACAAAACATTACCGTGCTATCGTTACATGCATTTAAAAATGTGTTTTTCATTATTCTATATTTTTTATTGATAAAAAACAAAATGGGGGTCCACTTTTGGGCACTTTCCTCTATGTACGAATTTATATATTATATAAAATTAGGCAAGTACGTACCAATATTTTTTCTATAATATACCTATTAAGTTGATTTTAATTTGTTGCATTTTCTCCAATAATTTTTTTTCCGAACCGTGAAATATAATTTCGAATGAACCTAATTCTATTAGTGTGTTAACGGAGGTGACATACTTTCAGGCGAGCCGTTAGCATTGGAATCCATTAGTCAGCATCTGTCCAGTTTAGTCGTTAGTAAGGACGGCTGATTAGGTTGTTTTTCAGTCCGACTTACTTGTTACTTTCATACAACAAAACAACTCGTCTCACAACGATTGTACGGATATTCGATTTCAAAATAAAATACAACATTTTGCAAAAAAATTGAAAACACATTTTTTTACCTGCATTTAAGATTTAATTTCGCAATATTCCGAAGTAGCTGGAGTTTCAAAGTAAAAAATAATAAGTTGGTCCCGCCAGACAGAACGTCGAAAAAACTGTAAAGTTTGAAAGGATATTTTTTCGTACAAATTCCAGTCTTGACGCGGATGATGAAAAAATTTCGAAAACTCAAAAACTCGTCGTTTAATGCAATTTCGTTGGAAAAATTAGACCGACGTAAATGATTCGGCGCCGCATTACTGACAATTAGGAAAATAAAAGTAAAAAAGCCTCGTCCTTCGGCTAAAAATGTTTGAAATATTCATAAAGCAACAACGCGAGACAGTTGAATAGGGGGGGGGAGGGCAAACAGGGTTATTCATATTCAGAAAACAGCTTGAGGCCAGGAGGGTATGATAGGGGAACCGAACGTTCAGAATTCATAATCTGCCGACAAACTGTATACAAAAGAAACAATAGCTGCTAAAAACTTGCGAGAGACCTTTATGAAGTTTGAAAAGTGGGAGAAAATGAACATCGAGGTTTCAGCTGGTGGGATGTTATTTTTTTTTTTTAAATGGGGAAAAAAATGAAATTGTTCGAGGTACGAACGTTTTTCGAAGAAGAATATTTTTGACTGATAAACCGAGCGGAATTAAATGAAGGCTTCCGACGGAAATTTTACCGGTGCCTGAGCATAGAAATTCTTCATTCAGCTTTGTTAAATTAGAGCTTATTTTTATGTAGACAAAACTCCGGAAAATAGCTGCAATTAGCTGGCTCGATAATGCATAAAATTGCTGAAAGAAAATATGGTATTCTTTCCTCAAAATTATTGATACCATGGTATTTTTTCTCGAAATTATTGGTACGAAATTAACAAGTAATCTTTCTCCTCCTCCGACACCTCCATGAGTGCCACCTCCTCCTTCCCCTATTACAATTCCTTCTCCTCCTCCACCTGCCCTACTTCCTCCCCCATCACCTTCTCCATCGCCCATTAGTCCTCCTCCCCTCCTCCACCACCACCACCTTCTCCATCAAAAGTTCCTCCTTCCCCTACTCCTCCTCCTCCTCCTCCTCCACCAGTTACTCCTCCTCCTCCTCCTCCTCCACCAGTTACGCCTTCTCTTCTTCCTCCACCTGCACCACTTCCTCCTCCACCACCACCACCGCCTACATCGCCACTTCCTCATTCTCCTCCATCCCTACCAGTCCCTCCTCCACCACTCCACCTCCTCCTTCCCCTATTAAAATTCCTTCTCCTCCTCCACCACAAGTTCCTCTTTCTGCTTCTCCTCCCTCCTCCACCAGTTACTCCTTCTCTTCTTCCTCCACCTGCACCACTTCCTCCTCCACCACCACCGCCTACATCGCCACTTCCTCATTCCCCCCTACCAATTCCTCCTCCCCACTCCACCTCCTCCTTCCCCTATTAAAATTCCTCCTCCTCCACCACAAGTTCCTCTTTCTTCTTCTCCTCCTCCTCCTTCTCCTCCTCCTCCACCAGTTACTCCTTCTCTTCATCCTCCACCTGCACCACTTCCTCCACCACCACCACCGCCTACATCCCCACTCCCTCATTCTCCTCCCCCCCTACCAGTTCCTCCCCCCCACTCCACCTCCTCCTTCCCCTATTAAAATTCCTTCTCCTCCTCCACCTGCCCTTCTTCCTCCCCCATCACCTTCTCCATCGCATATTCCTCCTCCTCCTCCTTTTCCACCTTCTCCATCGAAAGTTCCTCCTTCCCCTACTCCTCTTCTTCCTCCACCAGCACCACTTCCTCCTCCACCACCACCGCCTACATCGCCACTTCCTCATTCTCCCCCCCTACCAGTTCCTCCACCCCACTCCACCTCCTCCTTCCCCTATTAAAATTCCTTCTCCTCCTCCACCTGCCCTACTTCCTCCCCCATCACCTTCTCCATCGCCTATTATTTCTCCTCCTCCTCCTCCTCCTACTACTCCTCCTCCACCAACTTCTCCATCGAAAGTTCCTCCTCCTGCACCAGTTACTCCTCCTTCTCCTCCCCCCTACCAGTTTCTCCTCCCCCACTCTACCTCCTCCTCTACCTCCTCCTCTACCTTCTTCTTCCACAGCGCCAGAACTGTGATGTAAGGTGAAGAAATATGTTTCTTCCTGGATATTTGTGGGTTTTAATAAAACAACAAGCAGCTTCCTGGAAAAAATTTTAAAAATTCAAAATTATATTTTAGGGGGATTTTAGAGGTAAAGGGCGAGTTTTCTTTATCTATAGTTTCACTCAATTCGTTAACAATATCTGGCGATATTTTTTAAAAACCTAGCGATATTTCTCCTGCATGACATAATTCACCAGTAGGGGTTTGCAAAACGGCGAAAAAATAAACGACAATTGAATCGAAAGTTTGAACGATTTTTCAGCGGTTTTTATCATCCTGTTAATGGCAGGAAAACGGATTTTGAAAATAAACATATTCCAGTCGTGAACTGCCCGGGGTCATTTCCTTCGGTTAGCAGGAGTCGGTTAGCAGAGCGTGAGAATAGGTACCTATATAGCTTCATTACGGCAACAGGAGCGTGGGAGCGTGCGATTCTTTTTTGACGATTCGCCCGCATATGGAAACGCTCGATTAAATAATAATTTCATTTACTAGAACGGGGAAATCCATTGGATGGGATATCGGATTGTATCCCATATTTCAACAGTGGGCGCTCGATGAGTGGAAATTGAAATAATCCGATATAGTTCGGGAGCCCACGATGAAATTTCCAACTTTCCCGGCGGAAAATTAATTTTTATTCGACGACTTGAAAAAATAAAATTGAAAAAAAAACAAAAATGACCAATTATCATCTTGGCACGAGAAAGTGGCGCCAGAGACGTTGAAAACTCACGAATTTACACCTCTTCGAGAATAAACAACAAATATAGGAGACAAAGATAGAAGTGACGAGCTGCTGGCACTGAAATGGATACGTTCAAAAATATTATACGAAATCGAGATTCGGACGGGGAGGTGCCAGAACTTGAAACATCCGCCAAGGAGTAGACATATTCTACGTTGGTCAAATAGCTAAAAATTATTTTCACCCGTCGAGGCCTCGTAGAAAATTTCCGACCACCGAGGCAATTCGATATTTGAATGGGTCATCTCAAAAACGTTGTAAGTGACATTTTTTGAGAAACGTCTTTTTTCAAGCAAAAATGTTGTATAGGATTTGGCCGATCTAGGTAAATTTTTTTACCCCCCAGAGATTAGTTGGTACCACTGATTTACAAGCCTGAAGTTAGAACATTCGAAATGGAGTCGACTTGGTTATAAACAAAAACGTTGTAAGTGACTGCCTCCGTTATAATATAACGTAGGTATATATTATACCTCGTATATATTATACATAAATATATATTATATATTAATTTATCGATACCAGAGAGCAAGAAGGGCGAATCTGCTATTTAGGAAAACAGCAGAATCGCCCTTCTTGCTCGTTGGTATCGATATATAATAGGTATATAATATTATTATACCTCGTCCCTTCCAATAAAAAAAGCAAAAAAAAAGACGATGGACATGCTTGAGTACATACCTCCAAATTCAGGGACTTTTATAGGAATATATAAACCGTCGATTAGATTAAGTAAAACTTTTTTTATTGCAGAAAAAACTGTTTTCTTAAAACGTTGAATAGCCCGGCAGTTACAACGTTATTGTTTGGTTTGCAAGTAGTAATACTTAATTATGAGGGTAAAATGGTACCAAAAGACATAAAAAATAGAGGTGGACATGTATTTAAATATTTGAAAAAAAATTGGCAATAAGTTGCACATTAGAAACCTATTATAATTTTTTTTTTTCGTTTTTCGGCTATCCTGAACAATTTGCAAATTGTCACTTACGTTTTTGAGGTGACCCCTTCATTTGATGAATCTTCGCAAAATCTGATCCCTTATTTTGAAAACGATATAATACATCACATAATAATACGAAATATTATATCACATAATATGAGAAAATTATTATTTCCAATCATGTATCACCATCAATTGGAGTTTTTATTCGTACAATAAAACCGTGCGTGCTTCCATCTCCAATTCAATTTTCCCTTATCGCGCAGATAAAAGATTCGAGTTTTGTTGATTTTGTCTCGTCCATTGTTGACGTTCCCGAACGACCGGACGTCACCGAAGTTAACTAAACGATGGCATCAAGGCTTGAATAAGTGGTGATTTGCAAAGATTGGCGATTTCAAAATTACTGCCTTTTTTCCTACTCTTTTTTATTTTTCATCTTTTTTTAATTATAAAAATTGAGTAATATTATTTAATCACTAACTGTAATTTATTTAGTTTAATTTAATTAATTTATTTATCTATTTAGTGATAATATACCCTAAAAAACATGAAGGTTGATGTTGTAATAATGTTATGTGATAATAATGACCTTTTTCATGATTTTATTCATTCGCGCTTGAAAATGTTGTAAATACAATTTAAATTGCGGGAAAGGTAAAAGAATTGTGCGTAATTTACCTGCTTATTTGAAAAAATTGAAATTTCTTCGATGTTATTAGTTAGTTGTTGATAACAATCTCAGGCCGGTTTATTGACAAAATTTATCAATCCGATATCCAAGGAAGCTTCGGATAAAATTCACCACGGTGTTATCAATGTAAAAACCTCGTTGGAAATGTTTATCTAAAGCTTCCTCGGATATCGTATTGATAAATTTTGTCAATAAACCGGCCTTCGGGCATCGGACATAAAATGAGAAAAAAGTCAATTGTCTCGACTCGACAATAATTGTTAATTATCACGAGTTAATTCGCTCTTCGAATATTCGACGTTTAAAACTCTCCATTGTTTACGATAGTAGATAAACGACCGAGTCGATTTTATCTATCTCTTATCTGTAACGCATTTATCTATCCTGCAAACTATTGACGGATAAAAAAGAAAAATCGGCAAAAACTACTCACCGACTCGCGATAAGAGAAACGCTGATCCGGATCCTGTCTCGGCGCGGAGAGAGCGTACGCGTAGACGCACTGCCGCGCGGAAGTACTCGATCGCGTCAGGTGCCGGATCGACTTGGTCTGGGCCGAGCCTCGGCGGACACTGGCGGCGGGTCCGTCGGTCGGCTCGCGAGCCGAGTGGGAGCCGAGCGCAGGGCGGTGCCACCTGTTGGGCCCGTCGCAGGCGCATCGGCTCCGCTCGGCCGGAAGTGAGAGGGCCGAACTGAGCCGGGCGGCTGAGGGCGGATCACACGAAGTACTTCATGAAGTGCAACATGATGTGAAACGTGACAGTGATACGGCAAGAGAAAGTTGAAGTGAAAGTGAATATAGGACTGGACCTTGAAGTGAAACTGAAGTTGCAATTGAAACAGAAGGTGAAAGTAAAACTCAAAGTGAAACTGAACTTGCAAGAGTAACTAAATTTGCAATTGATACAGGGGGTGAAAGTAAAACTAAAGATGCGAGTGAAACTGAAGTCGGAAGTGAAACAAAAGCCAAAATAAGAACCTGAAAGTGTGACATGAAGTGAAACGAAGAGTAAAATTTGAAATTGAATGTGGAACTGAAGTTTCAAGTGAAAGTGAAATTGACGTGGGAATTTGAATACGAAACACGAAGTGAAACTTGAAGGTGAAACGAAAAGTGAATGTTGAAGTGAGAATGGAAGGTTCGCCTTCAACTTTCACTTCATGATTCACTTCGTTTCACCTTCAAATTTCACTTCATGTTACACTTCGTTTCACCTTCAACTCTCACTTCATGTTTCACTTTTTTTCACCTTCAACTCTCACTTCACGTTTCACTTCACTTCACCTTCAACTTTCACTTCGTTTCAAGTTCATGTTTCACTTCGTTTCACCTTCAACTTTCACGTCATGTTTCACCTTCAACTTTTCTTCATGTTTCACTTCGTTTCCCTGTAACTTTCGCTTCATGTTTCAATTCGTTTCACCACAACTCTCACTTCATGTTTCACTTCGTTACACCTTCAAATTTCACTTCATGTTTCACTTCTCGTTTCGCCTTCAAATTTCACTTCATGTGTCACTTCTCGTTTTGCCTTCAAATTTCACTTCATGTTATACTTCATTTCACCTTCAACTCTCACTTCATGTTTCACTTCATTTCACCTTCAACTTTCACTCCATGTTTCACTTCGTTTCACCTTCAACTCTCACTTCATGTTTCACTTCACTTAACCTTAACTTTCACTTCGTTTCACCTTCATGTTTCACTTCACTTCACCTTCAACTTTCACTTCGTTTCACCTTCATGTTTCACTTCATTTCACCTTCAACTTTTCCTTCATGTTTCACTTCGTTTCACCACAACTCTCACTTCATGTTTCACTTCTCGTTTCTCCTTCAAATTTCACTTCGTGTTTCACTTCGTTTCACCTTCAAATTTTACTTCATTTCACCTTCAAATTTCACTTCAGGTTTCACTTCGTTTCACCTTCAAATTTCACTTCATGTTTCACTTAATTTCACCTTCAACTTTCACTTCGTTTCACCTTCAAATTTCACTTCGTGTTTCACTTCGTTTCACCACAACTCTCACTTCATGTTTCACTTTGTTCCACCTTCACATTTCACTTCGTTTCACCTTCACATTTCACTTCATGTTTCACTTCAAATTTCCTTCAAATTTCACTTCGTGTTTCACTTCGTTTTACCACAACTCTCACTTCATGTTTCACTTCTCGTTTTACCTTCACAGTTCACTTCAAATTTCACTTCAAATTTTACTTCGTTTCACCTTCAAATTTCACTCTATGTTTCACTTCGTTTCACCTTAAAATTTCACTTCATGTTTCACTTCTCGTTTCGCCTTCAAATTTCACTTCATGTTTCACTTCGTTTCACCTTCAAATTTCTATTTGAACTTCAGTTTCACTTGCAATTTTAATTTTATTCGGTTTGCAACTTTAGTTGTCTTCCAGTAGTGCCCAACTCATCAGGCCGGATAATGTTAAATAGCTTCCGGACCAGAAAATAGATCGCTAAAATTCGCTCGGACTATTCTAAGCAGTGTTTTTAAAGAAAAATCCTCGTTTACCTTCCGATAGACGATTTCCCGTTCGAAAACACTTCTCGCCCTTCAGTTTTTCCACCCTCGGAGGGTCAAAACGGCGAAAAATCGGCACTCTCAACCCTTACACTCGAAAGGCCCTCGGGGATACGATAAATTAACCCACGCTCAACATTCTCGGCGGCCCTTGGTTAAGCGAAGGGCTCCAAAGGTCCTATTTTATAGGGGAGGAGGCGAAATAGAGGAAATGTAAGCTAATTCCATGCGCCAGTTGGAGGAAAACTCTTACCTAAATAGTGAAAAAAATCAACTCCGCCTGACCGTTTGGCGCAGGGTGTTACGGGCTGGTGAGCTGAATTCCAATCCGGGGAAATATCGTTAGGCGAAATATCCTACGACAAAACGGCCAACTAGTACGATAAATTTGATTTTAATTCGAGAACATGCTTTTAACGCAAGAAAGATGCAAAAAACTTGTCCACAATAATTAATTATAATTATTATGAGAATCGGGGTTTTTGCATTTTCCACCGTCCACTCGAGAGCTGGAAAATTCCCCATTTTTTCTCCCATTTAGCGATCAGGAGGGGAATTTTATAATTTTTTCGCCAAAAGCCACGAATTCTCGAAAATTCCGATAAAATATTGATCCAGCGTATCCTTATGAACAATTTCGAAGAGTTGGTCGAAAATGATTGGAAATCAGACGATCTTCATTTCGCCTGTCTGGCAGAATTATCACTTCCTATTTGGGTCCTTCCTATTGGGAGATTCTTGATCTACGACGTGCAATCGCCGACGACGGATTCCGTGCGGAATCGAATTACCCAACCGGTACGTGAATGGTTTCAATTTTGTTCCCAATTCCGGCCGTGGCGAACACGCGATGGGAATCAATCATCGGGCACAATGCGGGGCCGGATGGGGAAATTGTTAATGACCACCTGACGTGCTCATTATTTATATGATAAGAAGATGTACAAAGTTTGGCAGATTCGGTAAATTTGCTTCGAAAATGATTCCAATAGAGTAATTTTATGAAATTTTAGAAAAATCTTTATATTTGTTTTCTAGTTTTGCGCAATTTTATGGAAAAAATATGTTTGCGGATTGTTTTGATGTGAGAGTTTGGCGAAATAAATATCCGAAAGGAGCAAAATTTGTTACGAAAAGGAAAACGTTATTTAATAACGTTCGTTTAATCGGAGAGAACAAAACTGTCACGGTACTTTTCTTAGGTACGATAGGCTCGGAGAAGCAGTGTTGCCACTAACTTTTCTACTTCTTATATGATAAGAAGATGTACAAAGTTTGGCAGTTTCGGTAAATTTGCTTCGAAAATGATTCTAATAGACTAATTTTATGAAATTTTAGAAAAAATTTTATATTCGTTTTCTAGTTCTGCGCAATTTTATGAAAAAATATGTTTCTACTTCCATATATCGTCGGTCTCACTGCAACACCGGCTAACTGATTTTCACCAACTTTTCAGGAGAGGCAAAAATAGCCTCTGTTGTGAGCAGTGTTTCCACACGACCGCAACCTATTTCCCTCAAGTTTGAGCAAAATTCCCTTTTTTTTCCCTCCAAACTTTTATAAAAGTATAAAAGTATAAAAGTATAAAACGATAAATCGTTTCCCACAACGATTTCCCTCGAGAAACGGATGTTTTCCAGCTCGTTCACTGAGTCAATTTTTAGCAATTTTTTCTAACGTTTTAGCGAATTTTCGAAGGAATTTGGGTCGTCACGAAATTCCGACGTGCGGCAAAATCGACCGGGAACCAACTCAAAATCCGTTTCATGCATCAAGGAATCTCAAAAAATTCGTCTAGCGAAATGCTTGGACAAGTTCGTTAACCAGCCCGATCCGACTGTTCCAAGTGTGCCAAAAATTGAACAGAAGTGTTCGAAATTTTTCAGAAAAACGTTATATTATTTAGTAATACGGACTTAGTGAACACATATGGGCATATGGGGGGGGGGGGGTGTCATAATATTATATCAAGTTTTTTGGGGTGCTGAATCGATTGGAATAAGTTTCAAGTCGATTTTCCACCCCCCGTGTCCCAAATTTCGATTTAAGTGTTCAAACTTTTGAAAAAACGTTATATTTTCAGTGATGCGGACTAGTTGCGCAAAAATGGGCATGTGGGGGGTCGCATTTCTGTGGAAAAAGCCATTTTCCTTCGTTTTTTCCCTCAAAATTATTTTTTCCCTTTTTTTCCCTCAGAAAAGCTGTTTCCCTCGAAAAGGGAAATTTCCCTCGATGTGGAAACGCTGGTTGTGAGGTAGCAGTGAATGCTTTCAGATTGCCACTGTTACCTTTTTTGCTATTGCGGAGTCAGTGTTGCCCTGTGCGAAAAACTGAGCTCACCATTCGATCCAGCGCGAAAATTTGAATCTAGATCAGTAAAAATCTCAAAATGGCCAAAATGTCAGTTAGCCGGTGTTGCAGTGAGACCGACGATATGATAGAAGATGTATAAAGTTTGGCATTTTCGGTAAATGTGCTTCGAAAATGATTCTAATAGACTAATTTTATGAAATTTTAGGAAAATATTTATATTTGTTTTCTAGTTTTGCGCAATTTTATGAAAAAATATGTTTCTACTTCCATATATGATAAGAAGATGTATAAAGTTTGGCAGTTTCGGTAAATTTTTCTACACCAATTTCGGGAAACTCCGTATAATCGAGTGTACATTTAACATTTTTAGTAATTATTTCCCAAAAAAATTAATATAATAATAAGCGAATTAGCAATTTTTCACCTACTTATCTAATTATAACTGTTTATCTAACCCTTGGAAAAATCATTTTATACAACATGACATCGTTTATCTGTTGTCTAATTAGGTTATATCTATTAGAAAAATCACACCGGGCCTACAATGCTCGAATTTCAATTCGGTCGTTAAAAAACGAACCCTTTGTCCGGCGAACCCTCGGGGCCAAAGCGAAAAAACTCTTTGAAAACAACGGCTGTAACGATGGAAAATAATTAATGTCATAATTGCCCAAATGGAAGGCGGACTTAGATTTTCCATTTCGTTTTTCCGCTATTATTTTAATTACAGTTTTTTTATCGCTACCTTACGCCTTTTGTTGTTAAATTCGTTTGATACAGCGACTCCGTCCATTCCCTCTGTAGAATTTGGATTAGCCGCCTAATTTGATAATATAAATGTCCAAATTTTCCCAAAAACCTAAGGGGGAAAATCGGTTAATTTAATACGGAAAAGAATTTCTTCAAATTCAAACATGTTGATTTACAATTAAAGTATTTTTTTTATTACGTTACGGTCTAGACTGGATTCGATACAATTTTTAAGGAAATATATCGAGTGCCGAAAATATTATATTTTTCTACAATTTCCCCACTCATTTTCCCCTATTTCCCATTAAAAATTAACGATTAATTAAAAATTTCGATTCTTCTCTTCAGGCAAAATAGGGTAACCATCTATCTTTTTAACGTATTTATCATTAAAAAAATTATGGTAGAAATTTGAGAGCAGTAATTCCTGAATTATATCGATTTGATCATATTTAATTTTATGAAGAGTTTTCCTCCAAAACTGCATTCATCCAAAGAGTTTTGTCGATATCGATTTCGTTTTTTGATTTTCGATTTCGATTCATAGCAGTTCTGGTACCTATAAGCAATCGAAAAATGAAATCGATATCGACAAAACTCGAAAGTGGATGAATGCAGTTTTGGAGGAAAACTCTTCAATTATCAAATATAGGTAGGTATAGAAAAACTTGCGGGAATAGGTTAATGATTTTTGGGATCATGTTCATGTTCCTACACCATATAGAACAAAAACCAAGCTAAGAAAAATACTCCTAAACCCTAAAATTTTTGTTAATTTCCAGTAATTGCTATATCCTGTGGGTTCATGCCTGTACTTATTTCCGGCTCAAAGAAAAAGACAATTAGGGCGGATTTTGCAGCTTTGCTAACTCATAACGTGGGGTGATTTAGCTGGCTGTTAGAAGAGGCTTTTTAAACGTGCCTGCAAAGTTGCACACCTGTGTAGAATTACCTTTTTTCTTCCACCCTTCCTGTATTTACCTTATTTTACCGAAGTTTCAACATTTCGGTTGGCCCATGACGCTGGTAGGTAAGTCGAAAATGTTAACTTTATTGACTGGGTATGGCACCGTAGGCCACTCGATGGGAAATTTTGTGAAATCAATCAATTGTAGAAGTATTTGATTTTTTCCCCGAGTTTTTACACCAATACTTTCCAAGGCCAATTTTTAATTTAAATTGGCGATGACTTTCTGTCAGTAGTCGTCAGTTAGTAGTCAATGCATTGCTCAATCAAGAAAGTCATCGCCTGTATGAATATTTAATTTTTACAAAGTCAAAAATACCATTCGTCGAATCGAAAATTTACAGATTTTATAAACGAAAATTCGCAGATAAAAATTCTTACGAATCGTTCGTACGAAAATCAAGCTACTTATACGAAACTGAAATTATGTCTTACATGGCAATAAATGAATACGGCTAAACAGTCTGAAGTGATAAGCTACCAAAACGTTGATAAGACCGATAACAGACTATCAACTCGTGTTCGTGTTTATGTTCCGTTTTGCATTACGAACGCGAAATCGTTAATGAATAATTAATTTCAATAAATAAAATTACAATATTCGCCAGTAACTTGTTGTAGGAGTGGCTATTTGCTCCGGATTTTTCAACACAAGGTTGGTATCACTATTCGAATAATTCCAACATCTCTTGACCATCGAACAGTTCTGAAAAATCGAGATATCAGGGGAAAAAACACGTTTTTTGCATTCAGAAGTCGATTTTTTCAGGTAATACGTAAATGCAAAGATACTGTTTTTATAATTAGTTTCTATATTACTATGCGGTTGGCAAGGGGTTACATCTTTTTTCATTTTGGTACTGATATTCAACTCGAAACAAGCCGAAAAAATGACCATTTTTGACGAGCCGTATTTCTGAAGCTATCTGACCTAAAAAGCTGCGGTTGCGCTTAAATTGTCACACAATTTAGCAAACCTTATAAATGTTATTCGCTCGCTCCTCTTAACTACTAATAGTTTCAGAGATACGACGTAGCGAAAATTCGGATTCAGCTCGAGAAAAAAAAATTCTCAAAAAACCTACTTCGGTATGTGTTGAAACCAAATATTTTCTAGACGAGAGCGAAAACTCGAATGTCGCATAGGACGCTCCTAAACTAGGAAAATTCGGAAAATTTACTTGGAAATTATTCAGAAAAATTAAACTAAACTACCTGGGAAAATATTTAGAAAAATAAACTAGAAAATTAAAACTAAACTAGGAAAATATTCAGGACTAAAAATATAAGGACTGAAATTATTCAGGACGAAAATTATAAGAAAAATAAAGATTATCAGAAAAAATCAGAAAATTTTCAGAAAATCAGAATAAAAATCGGAAAAAAAATCAGAAAAAACCAAATGTTTTTCTGAAACAAAATAACAAAAAAACAACACAAACAACAACACGAACAACAACAAAACAACATCAACAACAAGCAACAACAAACAACAACAAAAACAACAACAACAACGACAAACAACACAATATAACACAACATAACAAAATGTTCTTTTAGAAACCAAATATTTTCTAGACGAGAGCGAAAACCCGAATGTCACAAAGAACGCTCCTAAACTAGGAAAATTCAGAAAAATTTCCTCGGTCATTTTCGAAAATGTCAAAATTCGAAGAAGTTTTTTCAGACTTTTGAACGGTTTTTTGCATCCTTGAAAAATTCTAGGAATTCGATTTTTGTTCATTTTTCTCAAGAAATGAACCTTTGTAATCATTTATTTAAATTTTTCGCAGGAACTTCGGATTTACTTAAGAAAAAAAAATTCTCAACAAACCTACTTCGGTATGTTTTGAACCCAACGAGAAACTTGAAACTAGGAAAACTCAGAAAATTTCCTCGGTCATTTTTCGAAAATGTCAAAATTCGAGGAAGTTTTTTCAGACTTTCGAACGGTTTTTTGCCTCTTTGAAAAATTCTAGGAATTCAATTTTGGTTCATTTTTCTCAAGAATTGAACCTTTGTAATCATTTATTTAAATTTTTCGCAGGAACCGCGATGCCGAATCTCAGTTACAAGAAGACGAAGCAGAAGGAGAAGAACAAGAAAAAGTTGAAAACCTCGTTGAAAAACGTCAAAACCAAAACGGACCTGCCCAAAGGTCAAAATTTGACCGACACGAATTTCAAAGTGAAAAAAATCGTAGTCAGAGATCAAGTGAAGCCGCACGTGAGCGACGACATTCTCTACCAGAGGAAGCTCAACGCGGCGGAACTGACGAGCCGGCTCGGCCACCACAACTCGTCGATCAAGCGCGAGGCGCTCGACGGCCTGAGAGAATTGCTCGGCAAATATTCCGCCGACGATCTCTCGATCTCGCACGTCCAGCTGCTCCATTCCGTCGTCAGGCTCGCCTTGGACGAGACGTCGTCGATCCGCAAGTCGGCGTGCAAGATCGTCGCCGCGCTTCTCGCCTCGACCGCCCCTTCCAAGCTCGTCCCGTTCCTCGACACGCTCGATTCCTATTTGCTCTGCGCTCTGACGCATATCGAGCGGCCCGTCAGGGAAGACGGGCTCGTCCTCCTCGACGTCTGCCTGGCCCACGTTCCGGACATGTGCCGCAAGCGCGCTTGGCGCCTCATCGCCGTCTGCCTGGACCTCGTCTCGGTGAAGAATGTCGGCGCCCGTACGCTCTCGCTGAATCTTGACAGTAGTCAGGTGATTTTTTTGAAAAATATCATTTTCATTTTCAATAATTGTAATTTTACTAATTATTAGTAAAAGCAATAATGCTGAAGGATCGCTTAATTTTTTTTAATTTCAGAAAAATTCTAACAGACGAATTTTCTGAAATTTGAGAAAACTTTGGACGTTTTTTCAAGTTTTACACAATTTTATGAAAATATGTTGATTTTATGAAAAGACGTTTTTTTTACAATCCAATCAGATTCGTAAAACAATAATTTTTCAGTAACGGATAAACATTTTAAAAAACAATTTCCAGAATTTCCAACATTTTTACTTCCATATTTACAGAGTAAATGGAAGTATTGTGATCGTCCTAAAATCGAGAATCGGAACGGAGCTTCAGAAAAAACTTTTTCTTATACACATTTACTCAGAATCACTTCCTGAACAAGTGTCTGTGTGTCCGTGTGTCCGTCTGTCCGTCTGTGGTCTTTTACAAAAATAGCCATAACTCCTTCATTTCTCAACCTTTTTTCAAATTTCTTGAACTGAAATGTTTGTCTCGACAAGACCTAACACCCTGTTTAATTGGAATTTGGATAACGCACAGTACTTCCGATATATTTGATTATATGATATATTTTGATTGAGATTTGAGCGTTCTTGGTCTTAAAATCTTTGTTTTACCTTGCAGAATATGTGGATATTTTTTATGTTCCAATAATGTATTGTATTTTTATTTTGGGCGAATTTTAAAATTTTAATAGTGAATTTTTTGATATTTTTTGCCTAAACACCCTTAAAAGCAGTCAAAATATGATCAAATTGTGTCTCAATTTTACGTTTCAAAATATGGAAGTATTGTGTGTTATCTACGCACCACTGGTTTTTTTTAATTTTGACGAATGTTTTTCTGAAGTTTTCCTTAAATTTTGACAGAAATATTTTTGGGACTTTTTTTAAATTTTTACAAATTACCTACGTTATTAAAAAATTTTTCGTTAATATTGAAAAAGAATTGTTTAAAAACATTCTTAAATTTGAAGAAATGTTGGGTTTTCACGTTTTTTTTTGTACTACCTAGGTCGTTTTCAAAAAAACCATTTTTTTTGTCTAAAATTAATATTGTATAAAATTGTCTTTCTTTATCTGTCTCAAATTACAAAAATCCTTTTTCTTTATTTGTCTAAAATAAACAAAATATCTTTCTTTATTTGTCTTGAATTGCAAAAAAATCGTTTTTCTTTATATGTCTAAAATAAACGAAAATCTGTTTAAGTTAATCATAAAAAGTTCAACTGAAAATTTCAACAAATCTGACTAAAATTGAAAAAATACTTCTTTCCTAGGAAGAAAAGAAATGTTTCCGATTTTTTCCGAAATTCTCCGTAGTTATAACATTTAAAAAAAATTAATTTTTCGGAGATTTGAACAATTTTAATTTCACAAAAAAAAACTGCTAAAAATGTCAAAAAATTCAGAAAACCCTCCATTATATATTCTGGTTCTCTTTGGAAAAAATGGAAAAATTCTCCTTTAAACCGATTTCACTTTTTCAACCGATCATCGACCGATTCCATTTTTCTCGCAAATGTAGGAATTTCAACGTCAAACTCGGGAATTCTGGAATTCAAAACTGGAATTCCGTCAACTAAGCATTGGAATCTCCAAATTGGAATTTCGATTCTTTTGCAGGTAGTGACGAAATGGCGGATCGGCGTCCTGGAGCGGATCGACTCCTTGCTGGCCCTGCTGGTCGAACACGGCGACGACCGTGCGAACCGAGCCGACCCCTGTGTCGAGTACGACGATGGATCCCAAAATCGATTTCCCCTCTACGAGATTTGCGACAGGAAAAACGAACTGTCCGCCGTCAATTTGGAATTCGAGGAAAACGCCTCGGACAGGAGCGGTGAGGGAAATTCGGCGGAATTCGTGGAAAACGTCTTCCCATTATTGATGGACATGTTCCTCGAGGTTTGCCCGGTCGACAAATCGGCCAGCGACGACGCGACGACCGACCTCAGCGAAGAGAATTGCAAATTGCTCGGACTCGTCGTCAGCATCGTCCAAGTCGCCTGGGATTTGGGCGGAAAAACGTCGGAATCGTCGAAGAAATTGACGCCGGCTCTGCTGCGGACGTTGGTCGACCGGCGGTTTCCGTTCGGCTGTTCGAAAAACGACGATAAATCCGTCGACGTCAATTTGTCCGTAGCCAGGCTGACGCTTTCCATCGCCGGTGCCGAACGTTGGGCTCCGGTGGTGCCGTTTTTGAAAAACATCTTCCGAATCGACGGCCGACTGTCGCCGTCGGACGTTCGGACTTTCTCCGACTGCGTGTCCCGGATTTGCCTGACTCGGCAGTTTCCCGAGTCCGAATACTTCCTGTCCAAAGTGGTGACGACTTGTCTCCAAGGCAGGTCGGCTTTGAGTCAAGTTTTTTTCAAATTGCTCGCCGACATCGCCCTCGATCCGAAGCAAAAGCGGTTCCACGAGCTGGCCGATTTCCGAAAATGGCTGTCCTCCCTGCCCGGGAAACTGACGTCGCCGCCCGTCTCGCCGCAACAGGTGAAAACCGTCAGCGACATCTCCGTCCGCGGTTTCGACTCGTTTTCCAAAAGCCTCGACGACAATATCGAGCTGATTTTGGACGTCATCCCCAACGTCGGCGATGGCGTCAAAAGGAAACAGATGCAGCGGCAGATGGCGACGCTTCTGCATCGCGTGCGCGAATGGGACGACGAACTGGTCGAGAGTTTACGGACGGCGGTTGACAATCGATACTGGGGCGATCAGCTGACCGATTATATCGCCGATATCGTTTCGATGAAGTCCGCCCGCTATTACGGTTATTCCTGCATTGTTACCAACGGTTGAACGCATTTTCAAGCCTGTATCAGACCTTTCCCCCTCCCCATCCCAACGACAGACGTACAGACCCTCTCTGATTGGCTGATCGTATGGATACGTTGGCACACCTGCATCAATGGTTGTTATCGATTATCTATGGAACCTCGTTTCTCGTTAAAATTATCAATGCCTGCCGAAATTACAAAAGAATCGGTCTGTCCAGACGGTCTGTGGAGTGGGTCTGACGTTTGATGAGGGTTTAGTTTTCGCTTTATTACGAACAAAAACTAATACGCCGTCAAACGGGAAGGAATTTTATTTACAGAAAAATTGAAGGACGAAATGACGCGATATTGCGGAATAAGGAAAGTCGCGGCTAGTTCCGGATGTTTCTCGATTCGCGAACAACGGAAATACGAAATTCCCGAAAATCTCAAATTCACGAAAGTTCTCAATTGAAGTTGTTTTTTTTTTTTTTGGTCGCCACGATATTCGTTGCTTCGCGCGGGGTCCCTAGTTGCACATATGTGCGAACTGGTGAACCCACATCACTCCCCCTTCGCTAAACGACAAAGTCGCGTAACTTGGCAGGGAATTGCACACGACGACCGCTGCGAGTTTGACCCAGAATTTGGTCTGGCAAGATGGGTGGACTGGGTGCTGGAGCAGCTGCGGTAGAAGCTGGTGGCGGAGCAGTCCGAATTCCAAGATTTTCTTCCTGCGTCACGAACGCCGGTTTGAGTCTGTCTCTCGACACCTTGACCCGTCGTGTTCCGATGAGGATGTCGAAGGTTTTAGCCGATCTCTTCGCGACTTTGTGGGGTCCAGTGTACGGTCGTTGGAGAGACATCCGCACGGTGTCATTCCGCAGGAATACATGGGAACAATAGTTTTTTTTTTTTTTTTTTTTTTTTTTGTTTTATTTGTGTTGATCCGAAGATTTCACAAAGGTTTTTTTACATCCATAGTTTTCACGCAACCAACAATGCACACTGGCAAAGTAACAAATAGAACCGAATTGAAGTATACAGTCGATATTAATCATTAGAATCTACAAATTCACAGAACGACACATCAGTATTAATTTAGTCAAATTTATCTCATTATTTTTTTTATTTTTTAGCCGATTCTTGAGCTAGCGCACCCGCTTGTTTGCTCCTCCCCATCAGTTCTCGCTGTTGAGTGCAGTAGAGGTAGTTCAGGCTATGGATCCATCCTGAGGACTTGTTTCTAGGGCGGGGAGCATATTGCCAAATTGGGCTCACCCTTGTTCACAAGCTTGATATGCATAATGTATGCTGGGCAAATTTCCGGAGTTAGGACGCTGTGTTTGGTAGCGTCCTTTTTCAACTTGAGCCTGATGCATTGAACGCATCGCGTCGATGAGCCTCTGTTTGGGCAGGTTTCTACCTTGTGCCCCTCCAACCCGCAGTGTTCACAAGCGGCTACTAACGAGCGGCACTGACTTGTTGTATGCCCATATTTAAAGCAGTGCCTACATAACTCCTTCCAAGCAATCTCAGTCCCCTCCGACCTTCTTCTGGGCGTAACTGGAGGTTCAGGCCTGTCCAAGTCTGAAATGACTCGTTTCTCTGAGGGGCCCTGAGGGGAGGCCTCTTCTCTGTCCCTCTTGGCATTCCCCCCAGAGTCACAGTTCCGGGGGCACGGTGCTGGCGGCTGTTGGGTTCCCTGCTGCTCCGCTTCCTTTCCGTAGTTGGTTCTACGGAGCCTCTTACGAACTGCCCAATTGTAAGCAGGACAGTTCTCAGAGGCCACTGCATGGCCGTCGTCCTCCTTAGCTCTTCTGCAGTTGCTGCACTTGGGTGGCTCATTTTTTGCAGGGCAAGCCTCCTCCTTGTGTCCCTCGGCTGCACAGTGTTTGCATATTTCCACACCCCTGCAGAATTTTGCGACGTGGTCAAAAGCCTGACACTTGAAGCACCTAGATACACGTACAAAGTCCGCAACCCAGCAGCTGTCCCATTTGATGTACAGTCGCCCTTGGTTCAGAACTGCTCTCCTCATCTCTGGTGAGGTTTCGACAACCCAGATCACCGTGTCCAAATCCCTCTTGCCTGTTTTGAACAACGGCTTGAAAGAGGCCCTGAACATGGACTCGGTCCAATTGCCCTGGAAATTTTGAGCAAATGCAGCACGTACGAATTCCTCGGGAGCGAGCTCTGCTTGAACGCCATGCACTCTAAGTCTGGGGTTGTCGCCCATTGACTCTTGTACAGTAAAACCGGCATTGCGAAGCTGGACGTTGCTCTGGATCTTCACGTTGTCCTCTTGGCTTGCCGTCGCTAATACAACTCCTTCTTTGCCCTTTGTTCTCATTGCCCTAATCTTTATGCCCTGAGCAGCAGGGTCGATTGCTTTCATAACCTCTCTCCTCGTTGACTGTGGGCTGAGGTTAGGGTTCGAAACTAAGATCGTACTCGCCCTGTCGTTGGACACGTTCCTCTTGATTTCCGACTTGACCATTTGAGCGAATGTTCGGGGAGCTCTTCTTTTTTTTTTACTTAGAACCTCAGACCACTCCTCTGTTGAGATCGCGCCATCCGAGGTCGTGTCTTCTCTTGCTGCATTCCTCCTTGAGAAACCGACCGCTTCCTTTTTAAGGTCATTCCTCGCCTTTTCAATGGCTTTTTCCATCCGGCCGATCCCAGTTGAAATTTGCGCCATATCCTGCTTCCTGTGTTTGGCCTCGTTGTCCAGCCTCTCAAGTAGGTACGTACTGGAGTATGTTCTCTTTTGATATCTGCTCAACCTTCTCACTTATCTTCTCAATCTCTTCAGATAATAAATTGAGCCTTGGTACGACCTCATGCCTCAAATCAAAGGCTTCGAGCACCTCGCTGTACCCCTTCGCTGCGGCCAATGCAAAATCTGCTAATTCCTCGACCTCTCTCAAAATTGAGCCCATCTTCACCTCTCCCAAGGTGGCTCTTTCATTGCGAATCATAGAGATCAAGTCACTCTTTGTTTTCTCCATAGATCTCATGTTGTTCTCTAAGAGCGAGGCTCTTAGTTGGAGATGGTTTATTTCATCCATCCGTAGACTGACGCAACGCGTGCGCCCCGCAGACCGAACGTACAGGGGGAGCCGAGCTCACCCCACTACTCTTAGCACAACGCTAGCGGCCGACTATATGTCACTGCAGCGCGACCGACTACACTCCAATCGTCACCGCGGGCTCATGGGAACAATAGTCCAGCTCCGGATGAGAAAACGTCTTCTCGGAGATGTGCCAGGACGTTGGTGAAGGACGCAGGTTGTCGAAAATCGCGTGCAGTCGCTGAACGTACTCAACTGGATTAGCTTCCGCCGTTGTTGCGCGTTCGAAAAACTCGCCGGAAAGTCGGCGAACGTTGTTGGGCCGAATGCTCCAACCATATTGAAGTTCGCGTTGATTGTGGCGTTCCAGCCCGGTAGGGCGGTACCATTCTGTCTTACGTAGCACAGACCTCTCGCTCTTCTTTCTCTGCGTCGGTGGTAGACACATATATACGCATGGTTCGCTGTTTGTGCTGCGAACGGTATATAGGAGAAGAGGTTGACACTCGCGAGTGAAAGGGGCGGTGAATCCTGCCCTTTGCGGTAGTCGTTTTGGGTCTCTACGAAGACGGTGTTGACGATGCCTGTTCTGGTTGGTGTTCTCCGGGGAATACTCGATGTTTTGAACTTGTCGTTGATGGAACGAAAGTACGTGTTCACTCTCGCTGCCAGTTCGTGTGAATATCGCAGTCGAGCTTCGACTGTATTACCGTCCGGGAAGAAAATACCATGTAGGCGAGATCGTCCTTCTGCAGTGAGGTCCTGCAGGGTGTCATATCCGAGAAGATTCCGAGTGGGGATCCCATCCTCGGGGGCCAAGTCTGGTGGCAATGGCTGCCAATCGGCCTCGTTGTCTCTCGTTGCGAGTACACATCTTGCAGTAACGGCCGGGCTTACGTAGCACTCATAGACATTATGAGTTGCGTCGTCACAGGGGCCGAAGAATCCGGCTTCGTGGTTGTCGTCTGAGATATGCGGGATCGCGATATCTGGCACGTTTAAGTAAACGTCTTCTCCAGTTGGAGTGACAAATTTGCCGATATTCTTGACGTATTCCTGGACTGCCTCGGGCACGATGTACTCGGTGCCTTCTGTTGTCAACGCATCCTGCGCAAATTCCGCATCGCCAAGGGGCCTTCCTCCTTGTTCTTTGATCCTGTCCATGAGTACTGCATTCAAGTACACGGTACAGTGATGCTGGAATGACGAAAACGGCAACTGGCGCTCCAGCCGCGTATCGATTTCTTTCACAGACTCGTATGTCTGGCGCAGAAGCGGAACGAACCCACCGCAATCGACATTTTGACAGAAGCGTTCCGTCAATGGGAAGGATGCGGTACATCCTGCCATGTCATACAGCGGTTCGTCGGTGGGGGGTGTTTCCTGCCGAGCCCGGAAATCCTGGGGTGGCGGCACCTCTGCCCTACCTCGTGGTGGTGGCTGTCGGGATTTCCTGTTTCTCGGTCTTGGTGCAGACCTTGACAGATGGATGTCGTCTGGGTTAAATTCGTCTGCCCATCGTCCGACTGGTCCATCGTTCTTCTTGCTGAGAAACTCCCTTAGCCTCTTTTCACTCCTTGTGTCTCTGGGCCTTAGCCCTTCACCTCCCCTAGGCGGACGTCCAGCCTGGTTTCGGTAATTGTTGGCATCTGCCATGCTAGTAGCAACCGTATAAACACAAAGAACAAAAAGTTTTCCGTATATCACGTCGGGGTCACCAATTTAGTTTTCGCTTTATTGGCGACTCAGATTAACGATGAGCGCTCTAGCGGCCGAGCGGCGGAACTAGTATTGGTTGGACAACCCCGGCTCCAGTCCCTTGGAAAGCATAGCCTTTGACCAGTTTTTTGATGAATTTTCTTTGATAACTCCAGAATGTTCTAGCTCGAGTGATTTTGTACTTTTCCGTATGGATATTGGTATTGTTAACGCGGAAGAAGAATGAAATAGGCCCACTGACTTATACTAAAACATTGTTATAATACGTCTAAGTAGGATATCTGGGTCTCAATAGGTCTCAGATCATATCATCACGCTGGTTTTGTTTATTTTGGTGACGAAAATTTTCAATTTTCTCGCACGTTGCCATTCATTAGACTAATCATACATGAGTATAAAAACAGTGGTGCGTAGATAACACACAATACTTCCATATTTTGATACGTAGGTACCTACATTTCTGACGCAATTGAATTATGTTTTGACTGCTTTTGAGGCAAATAAAAGAATCTATCTATTGATCAAAATGTTAATCGCAGGTTTCCTACGAAATTTTTACTTCCATATTTACGGAGGAAATGGAAGTATTGGAATCGTCCTAAAATCGAAAATCGGAACGAAGCTTCATAAAAAACTATCACAAAGACTCAGAATCACTTCCCGAACAAGTGTCTGTGTGCCCGTCTGTGGTCATTTACAACCAGTGGTGCTTAATACACAATGCTTCCATATTTTGAAACGTACATATTTGACAAAATTCGATCATATTTTGACTGTTTTCGAGGGTGTTTAGGTCAAAAATATCAAAAAGTTCACTATGCAAATTTTAAAATTCGCAACAAAAAAAATCGCTCCATTTTTGGAATATAAAAAATATCCACATATTCTGCAAGGTAAATCGAAGATTTTGAGACCAAGAACGGTCAAATCGGTCCATTTTTGTGGCCGGAAAAAAATAAAATAGAAAACACTAAAAATGCAAATATGTCGGAAGTACTGTGAGTTATTCAAATTCCGATTAAACAGGGTGTTAGGTCTAGCCGAGACAAACATTTCAGTTCAAGAAATTTGAAAAAAGGTTGAGAATTGAGGGAGTTACGGTCATATTAGTAAATGGATGAGAGACTGTCCAACCAATAGCCGCCATTGTAGAGGCGACCGCAGCGCACTCATCGGTAATCTGAGTCGCCAATTACGAACAAAAACTAATACGCCGTCAAACGGGAAGGAATTTTATTTACAGACAAATTGAAGGACGAAATGACGCGATATTGCGGAATAAGGAAAGTCGCGGCTAGTTCCGGATGTTTCTCGATTCGCGAACAACGGAAATAGGTACGAAATTCCCGAAAATCTCGAATTCACGAAAGTTCTCAATTGAAGTTGTTTTTTTTTTTTGGTCGCAACGATATTCGTTGCTTCGCGTGTGGTCCCTAGTTGCACATATTATGTGCGAACTGGTGAAGCTACAAGGGCTTAAGAATGCCATATCACACGCCAGACCAGTATGGGCTTAACCGATTAAAAAAACTCGGTTACTCGCGTTGAGTGGGGATTTTTGTCATTTTGATTTGGATTTGTCAATTTTTTCGCGGTTTCTCTGTTTCGTCCGACTGTTCCTGTCCCGCCGACCGTCTGTACAGACCTATTCTTTGATAATTTCGACGTGAAAATTCATTAATAGTTTTTCCAAGAAACATTTTCCCATAAATAATCGATAACAAACATTGATGCAGGTGAACTTATCCGTAGAATCAGCCAATCAGAGAATTGAATTCTGTGTGTCTGTACGTGGGATGGGTAGGGGAACAGTGACTTCTGAAATTGGCTTAACCGATTTTTGGAAAAACGAGGTAATTCGAAAGGAGTTGTGATTTTTTATATGAATGTCCGTTTCGCTCTTGCGCAGCCAATTTCGATCGGATTTGAAAATTCTTGTTGTACAATAAATCGATTGGAAAACCTTGTTTGAGCTCCTGTTTATTTCTCATATCGTGTCGAGGTAACTTGGGATACCGGCTGTAACAATAAACAGGTTAAACTACCATGAAAATGGAAGAAAACGCTGCCATCGGCAATTTACCTTAGAACAGTTATTTGACCTACTCAAACGTGAACTCAAAATCAAATTTCAACTCGACCTGAAACACAAATTGAAACTCAAACTTGAGCTCAAACTGAAACTAAACCTCAAACAGTAACTCAAAAACAAACTGAAACTTTATTTTGTGAAACTCGTTTATTATGAAAGAAACAGTTTATTGTGAAAAAAATTGAAACTCGAACTTTACCTCAAACTTGAACTCAAACTCAAACTGAAACTCGAAATTCATCTCAAACTGAAACTCAAACTTGAACTTGAATTCAAACTTGAACTTCAACTCAAACTGAAACAGAACCTCAAACTTGAACTCAAACTCAAACTGAAAATCGAAATTCATCTCAAACTGAAACCAAACCTTAAACTTGAACTCAAAACCAAACTTGCACGTGAATTCAACTCAAACTTGAATTCAAGCTCGAAGTTCATCTGGAATTAAACCTCAAACTTGAACTCAAACATTAACTCAAAACCAAACTGAAAATCGAAGTTCATCTCAAACTGACACTCAAACTTGAACTTGAGGTCAAACTCAAACTGAAACTAAACCTCAAACTTGAACTAGAACAGTAACTTAAAACCAAACTAAAACTTGTTTCAGTTCGAGTTTAAAATTGAGTTTGAGTTTAAGTTTGATTTCAAGTTTGAGTTCCAATTTCAGTTTGAGATGACGTTCGAGATTCAGTTTGAGTTTGGTTTTGAGATGAACTTTGAGTTTGAATTCAAGTTCGAGGTCTAGTTTTAGTTTGAGACAAGTTGGAGTGTCAGTTTGAGTTTGAATTCTCGTGCAAGTTTGGTTTTGAGTTCAAGTTTGACTATTAGTTTGAGTTCAAGTTTCAGCTTGAGTTTGGTTTTGAGTAACTGAGTTTGAATTCAAGTTCAGGTTTGAGGTTAAGTTTGAGTTTGTGTTCACTTTTGAGCTCAAGTTTGAGGTTTAGTTTGAGTTTTACTTTAAATTCGAAGTTGAGTTTGAGTTCACGTTTGAGTTGCAATTACAGTTATATTTTCAGTTTTTGTGCGCCCTTTGAAAATAGTGAACACTGCGCATGCCTCGATGGATCGTAGGGTCTTGTGAGCCCCTGTAGGTTCGAACTCGAGGAATAAATTACACTCGTAGTAAAAGTTTCAATCATTTGTTTATTCTTCAAACAGTAGTTAATATCACGAACATTTAAAGCAATACAATCAAATGGGAAAATCTCCGTCTTCATTCCAAATGTCTCCAAATACACTAAATACACTATTGGGATATGCCATTGACAAAGCGAAAATTTGCAAAAAGGACGAAAGGGGAAATTCGCCGAATCGTCTCAGTAGAAAATAAATTGAACGAATTTGAAAAAACGTCGTCCCGAAAATTCAGTCAATAAAATATGATTTTCACAAAATAAGAGTCGATCAAGTTCCAGCATACTACGATAACGAGATCATAAAAAATAAGTCCTTTATCCTGAGAGCGGCTGTACAATATTGTCGGTCAAGTAGCGACGTTACTCGGAGATTCAATTTGATCGAGTTTCCAGTTTCCTACAGTGAAACTTCCATTTTTCTTATGTTGTGGTCTACCTGGATAGTCTAAATCTTGATTTGCCATCCCCGAAAACTTAAGCCAGCTAAGTTGTAGACGAAAAACAGCGAAATTTTGGCACTTGTTTTGGTTTTTTGCATAAAAAACGTTGAAGGACTGATTTTTTACTAAAACTCGCTATTACCAATACAAAAGTAGATAAAATTTGCTACAATTTGAGCTTTGACGGAACTCTGTAGCATAAGTAGTTTAGAAAATACAGCTTTAGGAAAATTGATAATTTTTCCAAAAAGGGAGTTCTTTTGGTTTTTTGCATAAAAAACGTCGAAGGACTGGTTTTTTACTAAAACTCATTACTACCAATAAAAAAGTAGATAAAATTTGCTACAATTTGAGTTTTGACGGAACTCTGTAGACCCAGTAGTTTAGAAGATACAGCATTAAGAAAATTGATTGTTTTTTCAAAAAAGGGAGTTCGTTTGGTTTTTTGCATAAAAAACGTTCAAGGACGGGGTTTTTACTAAAACTCACTAGTATCAATACAAAAGTAGATAAAATTTGCTACAATTTGAGCATCTGCGGAGCTCTGTAGACCCAGTAGTTTAGAAGATACAGCTCTGAAAATTTCATCAATTTCTTTAAAAAAAAAAGGTTTTTTGTTCATGGAGTAATAGCTGTATCTTCTAAACTACTGGTGCTACAGAGCTCCGTTAAAGCTCAAATTGTAGCAAATTTTATCATCTTTCACATTGCTAATAGTGAGTTTTATTAAAAACCCAGTTTTTGGCCGTTTTTTCTGCAAAAAACCAGTGCCGAAATTTTGCGGATTTTCGGCTACGACTTGGCCGGGACACATTTTCAGGGGTCGCAAGTCCAGATTTACACCATAAAGGTGGACCATTTCATATTGAAAATGCATCGGATATTCTCCATTTTCGGATCAAAACTTACTGGAAACACGAGCCATCGGAAACGAGTACATGCCGATCAACCGACGAAGAGAGCTAGTCGTCACACATATGTCAATTTACAGCTATACTGAGATCGTGGAAGTCTCGTAAATTACATAGTACGTAGTAAACTAACGAATAAATAATACGACGGACGAAAAGTGCGCTAGCCGGAAGTCTGGAATATAGCGTATCAATTGGAAGAAATTTTATGTAATTTAAACTAGCGTTAGGATAGAAAGGTGTAAAATTGGAAATTTGGCTCAATCGGTTCCTCAGGATCTTTGGCCCACCGGTTATTTTGTACTAGATCATGTAAATAGCGTAAGAGTGATGTATCTGTCCTCAGATCTGAAGACGTTTATAATCAAAATAGATTTAAATAATAAGTACGTATCAGCATAGTGGATAAAACGTCAAGAAAATGAAAAAATGTTGGAAATCAGTCATAAAATTCATCGTCTCGGAAGGATACATGTAAATACTGTTAAAGGGCCGTATTAATACTTAGTGAATACTTCGGGGCGTATAAGTACATACTGTATGCTAAGTCCTTACTCTAAGGAACCTCGGCCTTTCCTAAGCCAAGGTTGGTCCTCCATTCCTTAGATCCGAATTCGGCAATTCTGTCGAGCTCTTCGAGGGATAATTCTAAAATCGGCTGAGTATTACAGTTAACGCTGACTAGCTTGACAAAAAGACAACCACATTACATTCTCAAGATCACAATAAGTTCTCGCGGGACAATTGAGAAAAGCGTGATACGCCTGCCCACATTTGCCTGGCTTTTCATCAATTTGAGATACCGTAAATCAAATTATTTTCGACAAAGGCGCAAAAAACGTATTGAGGCTCCTATTTCCGTTTTTATTGATTTTTTTCATATACGTCAAAAATTGTGGGAGCTAGGAAAAAAAATTGGACAAAACCGTAGAAAACGTTTTTGAGCGGTCATACGGAAAGTAACGTTAAATACGAAAAATCGATCGACTGTCTTGAAGGATATTTACCGAGCTTCAATTTTGATACGGACAAAATTTTCTGCCCGATCGGCCAGTTAGAAGATATCTGCATAAAACCGGGAAAGATACTATCGGATTGAAAAATTCGCCAAATCGTGAACATTTCAACCGTGTGGGCAGGTTGAGTATTTCTACAGATTAAACATCAGGGCCATGGAATTGCTCTGATTCGTAAAAGGTACGAAACTATCCTCAAAAAGTCATTATCAAATGTAAAAAAACTATACTACGACTTAACAAAATATCCCCGAATTGAACTTGCCTTTAAAAAGGAGGCAGCCGATTGGCAAATTACGAGGGAAGCGCAGTCGTGGGTTTGCACAATTGTGAGCCGTGGAATTGTGAAGCTTGCATGGCAATTCGATCGACGACACCGGAGGCAATAGAATTTTCCGATAGAGGAAAATACGTCGAGGAAAGTGGCAAATAATTCTGGGGGCACTCCATCCTACGGAAATCCGGGCACCCTTCCTTCCTCTAGAAATCCGAGCTCCCCTTCTTCCCCTAGAAATCCAGGCGCCCTTCCTTCCTCCAGAAATCCGGGCACCCTTCCTACCTCATGAAATCCAGGCACCCGTCTTACCTCATGAAATCCAGGCACCCTTGCTTCCTCTGGTAATCCGGACACCCGTCCTTCCTCTAGAAATCCGAGCTCCCCTTCTTCCCCTAGAAATCCAGACGCCCTTCCTTCCTCCAGAAATCCGGGCGCCCTTCCTACCTCATGAAATCCGAGCTCCCCTTCTTCCCCTAGAAATCCAGACGCCCTTCCTTCCTCCAGAAATCCGGGCGCCCTTCCTACCTCATGAAATCCGAGCTCCCCTTCTTCCCCTAGAAATCCGGGCGCCCTTCCTTCCTCCAGAAATCCGGGCACCCTTGCTTCCTCTGGTAATCCGGACACCCGATCTCCTCTAGAAATCCGGGCGCCCTTCCTTCCTCATGAAATCCAGGCGCCCTTCCTTCCTCCAGAAATCCGGGCGCCCTTCCTACCTCATGAAATCCGAGCTCCCCTTCTTCCCCTAGAAATCCAGACGCCCTTCCTTCCTCCAGAAATCCGGGCGCCCTTCCTTCCTCATGAAATCCAGGCGCCCTTCCTTCCTCATGAAATCCAGGCACCCGTCTTACCTCATGAAATCCAGGCACCCTTGCTTCCTCTGGTAATCCGGACACCCGATCTCCTCTAGAAATCCGGGCGCCCTTCCTTCCTCATGAAATCCAGGCGCCCTTCCTTCCTCATGAAATCCAGGCACCCTTCCTTCCTCTGGTAATCCGGGCACCCGTCCTTCCTCTAGAAATCCAGGCACCCTTGCTTCCTCTGGTAATCCGGACACCCGATCTCCTCTAGAAATCCGGGCGCCCTTCCTACCTCATGAAATCCAGGCACCCCTCCTTCCTCTGGTAATCCGGGCACCCGTCCTTCCTCTAGAAATCCAGGCACCCTTGCTTCCTCTGGTAATCCGGACACCCGATCTCCTCTAGAAATCCAGGCGCCCTTCCTTCCTCATGAAATCCAGGCGCCCTTCCTTCCTCATGAAATCCAGGCACCCTTCCTTCATCCTGAAATCCATGCACCCTTCCTACCTCATGAAATCCAGGCACCCCTCCTTCCTCTGGTAATCCGGGCACCCGTCCTTCCTCTAGAAATCCGGGCACCCTTGCTTCCTCTGGTAATCCGGGCGCCCTTCCTTCCTCTAGAAATCCGGGCACCCATTACTCCTCCAGGAATCCAGGCACCCTTCTGTCCTCCAGAAATTGCAGCACCCTTCTTTTCTCTGGTAATCCAGTCTCTCTCTCCGTTCCTCCCCCGAATTTCTACTTCCTTATCCATTTTCCTCATCCTTTGCTCTCTCTCACCCCCAAATGTGACTGAGGGCCTATCCTGTTAGCTAATACGATAAATCCGTCAATAATTGCCTTTAGATTCAGCACGGCACCAACGACGTTGAAAAGTTACAGAATCGGCCCCCTGATCGGTACAGGTCTACAACATCGAACGGCCATACAGGCATCACCACAGCGAAGAATTCTGTACCAAAACGGGCTAAATTATTCATCATATTATAAAATACCGGACCAGCGATGCAGCCTTCCCTCCATGTAAGTACCAATCAACTCTAATGTATCTGGCATCACTCGTTCTCAAGGGGGTACGATTCATTTTCAGGAAGCATAAAAGGAAAATTCTCAAATTCGGCTAGAAACCGGGCAAATAAAAAGAGCACAAATAAGCTCAGACGCGGAGGCTTGTCCGCACATAGAAACAGGGAAGATAATTGAAAAATATACAGGAAGATCTGCAAGATTACAAAACGTGGAACAATGCGAATTCGAAACGATTGCATCGAGTCGAGGAAATCAAATGTCATAATACTGCGATGATAATTTTCGCCGTCGTGTCAGAAATCGACCGTCTCGTCCGATTCTTACCCGACTTTGGCGAATTTGTCGAAGCCCATCTCCTTCCACAGGGTGCACCGATGTTCCAGGTCTTGTGGGTCCATTTTCTGGTCCGTCAGATCCTGGCCGATGACGCTCATCCTGTGCAGCGGCACGACGCCGTTCTGCACGAACCTGGAAAATATCGAAAATTCAATCGACGCCCAAATCGGCAGAAATTTCTACGGAATTTATGGAATCCCATTTCAAATTAATGCTCACCGATAGAAGAAATTCCTCATCGCTGTGATATATCGACGCTGAGGAGGGTCTGTCTGGTAGGGGTACGTGCCGAGGAGAACTTCCACGTCGGCGCCACCGTAGACGAGACCGTTTTTCGCGGCGGCGTCCGAGGGCTGAAACCGGAATGTCGACGGATGAAAATCGAGCGAACCTCCAGCTACCAATCACTATTAAGTGTTGAATTATCTCGAGATCGAGGTCTGAATGTTGGAGTCAAAGTCTGAAATCTAAAGCCCGAAGACAAGAGTCTGAAGTTGAAGTCTGGAGTCAAAGTCTGAAACCCAAGGCTGGACCTGAAGTCGTCGTCAGAGGTCTGAAGTCAGAGTCTGGAGTTTTAAGTCTGGAATCTGAAATCCGAAGAGTCCAAAGTCTACAACCTAAAATCTAATATAGTGTTTCACCTGGAGTCTGGACTCTGAAGTCTAAAATCCCAAGTCTGAAATCTTAATTCTTAATTCCCAAGTCTAGAGTCTGAAGTCAGAGTTTAGAGCCCAAAGTCTGAATTTTAAAACCTATCATCTGAAATAGTGTTACACCAAAAATATGAGGTCTACAGTCTTGAGTCTGAAGTTGGGGTCTGAAGCCTGAATTCCGAAGTCTAAAACGTAAGTCTGGGGTCTAAAGTCGAAGGTGTGAGGTTTGAAGCTGGAGTCTGAAATCCAAAGTCCAAAGTCCGGAGCCAAGAGTCTGAAATCCGAAGTCTGTGGTCTGAAGTCTGGGCCTTAAGTCTGAAGTTCAAGTTTAAGTTGAAGTCTAGAGTCTGAAGTAGGAGTCTGGAGCCTAAAGTCCGAAGTCTGAAAACCAAAATCTGAAATAGCGGTTAACCTGAGTGACGAGGTAGAACTTCGAGCCGGCCAGGGCTTTGTGCATTGAGTACAGGGGGCACACAGTGCTGATGTCTGATATCTGAAAAACGATTGAGCATGAGAGATAATTATTTTATTGTAGAAGAGACAGCGGATTCTACAACAAAAAAAAATCTAAATAAAATAAAGTTAATTAATAAGTGTAGCAATTAATAATTCAATCAGTAATATTCCATAATTCATGAAACTCAACAAAAAAAAAAAAATATAAAAACGTTCATAATTAACAATACAAAAAACTGAACCTCCTGAAAGGTGATCTCAATACTGGCGATTTTATGGATGTAAAATTTAATGAAATTGTTCAACTTACCATAGCAGCGAGGCCGACTAATGTCGTATTGTAGATGGCCAAAACTTTGTCCGTATGCTTCTCGATGCCGATCTGACTTTTGTCGACTTCGAGTCGAATCCGTTCCGGGGTCCAGTCGGCACGGATTTTGTACCAATCCGGCGTCACTTCCGAGTGCAATGTGGTGCCTGCGATATGTCAATGAATTCACTGAATCGCTTTTGTTATAATTGATGAAAAAATGTTAATCAATTCGATAACATTAAAAAAAATTTAATTCAAAAATTTATTTGATAAATTGAATTGTGTCAATTACTCATCAAAATATGGAGGGATCGTGTGTTATCTACGCACCACGGGTTTAATGTTAATTTTTGTTGTAATTTTCACTACAATTTAAACAATTCAACTGACCGATAACGACAGGGATGGAAAGATTCGTCGAACTCCAGGTATGGTAGGGGGACTGTCGGACAATATGGCCGTCGTTGACCAACCATTGGTGGCCTTGGACGGATTCTTTCGGAAGGCCGGCCTCAACTTGCGGCTTCCAGTCGGTCGGTATATTTTCCAGAAGTTCCTCCACGTCCTGGAACAAGATGAATTTTTAAGAATTGGAGAATCCCCGTTTCAGATCTCAGAATTTTGTTTAATCGGAATTTCGGAGAATTTCAACGTCCTGTTTCATAGTAGTAAGAGGAAGTAATTCATCGAGGAATCAGTTATTGGTTATTTGAAAAAAAAAACGGAGAAATAAGAAAAAATCTAGATAGGACTGACCGTATTTCGAAGGCAATCGGCATTGTTTTCATAGTCGTTCTTGCCCGAACAGCCCACGGCTTCAACATAGCTGGAGTACGAATTTTCCGATTCGACGAGGGAGCTGTTCGGGAACACGGCCGTCCCGCTGCTCAGCCACAATCGAGCGAAGAGTTTCTATATTTTAAAGGAAAATCCAACGTAAAACAACCATTGATTCAAAAAAATTACAAAAAAAAACGAAAAAATTAAAAATTTCTTTTTTTAAATTTATCGCGCAACTGAAGCGATTTTTACCTCAGGCTTTCTGATCGTCGTCAAAAGGGACGCAAGGGTTGCTCCGCTTCGATAGCCGACGACCGTAATCGATTTCGAATCGCCCCCGAAATGCTGAATGTTCAACGACGTCCACTCCAATGCGGCGATGACGTCGGCTAAACCGTAGTTGCCTGAAGTCGACATTTCAGAGCAGTAAGTTGTCAATAAATGAGAATTATTCGCCAAATTCCTTTCTAAGGTGAGTGAGGTTAGAGTACTAGAGGTTAATCTAAGGTTAGGTGGATCTAACTGGGTGTGCAAGAAATTATAAAGACGATAAATTCACGTTCTATCGTAATATATGTTCTACCGTAATATTTCGTCATTCAGCATGCAACAGCTAACAGTTTTTGGCAAAAATGAGTTATTGGTATCACTGGATTGGTTTTTTGACGGGGAATCTGTTGTTACCACTGGTTTGCGCGAAAAAGCTGTCAGAATCTGTTTTGAGCAGCAAATAAACTAAATTTGCATGGATTTTTGATTTTCTGAAAAGTTGAAAAAATTGAATAGAGAGTTTTTGGAGATAGGTGTCCTGATCAGGTAAATTAGTGTAACATCACAAAAGAGATAAGATGGCCAACAATCAATTTTCAAAATTTGATTACGAGCATGTTTATCATAATATGATAATTGAAGAGTTTTCCTCCAAAACTGCATTCATCCACTTTCGAGTTTTGTTGATATCGATTTCGTTTTTTCGATTTTCGATTGCTTATAGGTACCAAAACTGCTATGAATCGAAACCGAAAAACGAAATCGATATCGACAAAGCTCGAAAGTGGATGAATGCAGTTCTGAAGGAAAACTCTTCAATGAATTATATTAAATTTTGGGTGCCAAAACCCTATTGACAACATTTTACGGAATCCAGCTCCACCTACTACAATTCGTACGGAAGCCGCAGAGTTGACATGGTCACAGGGTATGCGTATCACAGGTACGATACCATGGTACTTATCGAGTTGAAGTTGCGTGACAAAAATTTGGTGAATTTAGCGCCAAAAAACTCTCTATTCACTGATGCAGGCCGAATGACGATTAATTTCATCATGACAACTTGCGAAAACCGCTCGCACACCGAATTCGATCCAACTTGCTAAGAGTGTTAGTAGGTACCTGACGTTCCGGGGTAGAAGTTACCTGAAGAGCGGGGGTGCACGGTCATGGAAAGGGAGACGGAAGCGAGGAAACCGAGCGACGATAAGCGGAACCTCGGCCTCACTATGACGATCTCCTTGAGCTTCGAAAGGCCCGACGGCACCGTCAGTTTCGAGGGCCAGCCGCCGTTAAGTGAATCGGTACCGACCAGAAACAATACCTGACGATTGGAAAATTTTCTCGTTTGAACAAAAAAAAAAAACATCGTTTTTCTGGGTATCGCAACAATTGAGTTCAAATCGTCGGCGACACAAATTTTTTTTTGCAGATTTACGTTCTAGACCATTTGAAACGTAAAAAATAAAAGTTCGAGGGAGAGTTGTAAAATTTTTCCGTATATTTCTGGAAATACTGTACCGAAAAAATGCGAGAAATAAAACCAACCAAAAAATAATAAATCATTTAATCGCTTACAGGTAGCGGGGTATCATATCTGACGTAAGGGGTCCACACGTCCAGGGTGAGGCAATCTTCCGACCCGTCGAGAGCATTGTTGGCGAATACCTGCAAGGACGTGAAACAAATGCGAATGAAATTTTATCGAGTCCGATTCGACCGATGATGTTGCCGAGCTATACAACAATTACCTGCCAACATGATGGGGTTACGTTGTGAGCCTTGAACGTGCCGTTCCAGCAATCGTCGACCGTCATTCGCTGGGGAGGTTTGAACCTCAATTCCTTGACCGGAGGTTTAGCGAAGGGAATGCCCCGAAATACGAATTCCTCGTTTTCGACGAGTCTGCAGGAAAAAATACCAGAGACGAAAATGAGAAATTTTACTTTACAGCGACGGCAGAGTACGAATTCTGGTCTTCCGACCAACGCTACTCCACGGAGTGTAATCTATTTCTGATTTGGAGGATAGGAGTCGTTAGCCTCCGTTATTTACGTCTGGACCAGGATTTTGCACCGATATGCACACGGGCTTTATTTTTACTTCATTGTTACCTATTTTTATGTCATTTTCTGATGCTTGTTATGCCTTTACTGACCATTGCAATGTACAAGGTACGGCTAAAAATATAATCTCTCTCTCTTCCCCCACCGAGGCTAACAACCTCTATCCTCCAAATTACAAAAATTAAGAAATTCACGAGCGATATGACCTACTAATATCCTGAAAACTGACATTATTCAAGGACTAACCCTTCAACATAACCGCACGATGTAACAGCCTTGATGTATTTTCCGTCGACGATGGGGGCGTGAGTAGGAACACCGGGGCCGGAGAGTACAGCGATGATAAGTATCAGCAGGAGCACGAAAAATAGTATGATGCCGACTGAAAACATGAAAAAACTGCTATTTCTACTGCTGTTGCACACACAACTACATCTTTTCTACAAAAAAAATCATTGGAGTTGAAAAAATTTTTAAAACGTTTCCAAAACAGTTGAATTTTTTGTTTTCCAATTGCCATTTAACAACTTGTTAATCGGTTGATTTCACTTACATGTGGTGAGTTTGTGCTCTTTGGCGATGTCCCACCATTTCCTCCAATCCTGCTTGGCCCATCGAGATTCGTCTTCATTCTCGAGAGCGGCCTTCTCTGCGTCACCCTGAAAACGAGTCCAAGAAATGAAAATGCCCGAGAAAACCCTTGAAGAAGATGAGTAAACTGAAATCCAACGGTCGACCTTCACGATAAGAACGGTGGCACTTACATCGACTGCGTCAAGTTTGACGTTCTCCATGCCGTCGTCATGCTGGCCCTTGGAAGCGTCAGCGTCGTCAAGCGTTTCGACCGATGCGAGGCCGGCCTGAGCTCCTCCGCCAGCTTCGACATCTCCATCCTGGAAAAGGAAATGCAATTCGTAAAATTCGAAACTGAAATCCAGCAATATTGCAAGAAAAAACGAATCATCGTTCCGACTGACTTTGGACTTGAGTTTCTTCGGCACCAAAGAAGCCAGCGGCAGTCTGATGGCGTTGATCAATTTCGGCTTCCTGCTGGGCTCATCAGTGCCGCCTTCCTGAGGTGGAGATTGTACGTTTCCGTCACTTTGGTCCTGCTGCGACTGGAAGGGGAATATTATGAATTATTCTATTCGTTCAGTTTGTAAATTCTATTCATTCCATGCATTCTAGTATTCTTAGGGCCGGTTTATTGACAAAATGTATCCATCCGATATCCAAGGAAGCTTAAGACCACAGTGGCATTCAAATGAAATTTTAATGCAAAAATCTCATTGGAAATGTTTATCTATAGCTTCCTTGGTTATCGGATAGATAAATTTTGTCAATAAACCGGGCCTTAGTCGTTATATTCTTGATATTCATTCTAAGTCATTCTATTTGCTCCATTCATTCTATATGCATTATATATTCATCCTATATTCATTCTTCATTCATTCTATATGCATTCTACAGGGTGTTAACATGAGGAATATGCCACCAGCTAGGAATCAATCCTACAACTAATTTCCAACAAAAACTATTCAATAACATTTTTTTTTTACTCGCTTGTAAATGCCACTTTTTTGAGTTTTAAGATTTTTTCCATGAATTCGGTCCGAATTCACTAAAACGGCCATAACATCCCGAATTTATCGAGAAAATTAAAATTCGACTATACCGTTGGAAAAAGCGGTAATTTTCCAATCACCCTACGGTACCAAAAAATTTTTTTTAATGGTTCAATTGGTTAAAAACTGGTCGGAAAAGTGGATTTGGTCAAATCTCAAAAATCTTCGTTTTTCTCAACTCCGTGCGCTTGATACAATTGTGCTGGTTGAATTTAGCCTGTAGTCCTAAAAAATGCGCCAAGTTTTCAGCTTTTCAACGGTCTAGTCAAAATTGAATTTCCTGGACGAATTCAGGATGTTATGGCCGTGCTAGTGAGTCGAGACCGAATTCGCGGAAAACATCTTAAAACTAAAGAAAGTGGCATTTACAAGCGAGTAAAAAAAATGTTAATTGTAGAATCGATCCATAGCCAGTGGCATATTTACTCAAGTTAACGCTCTGCATACTCATTTTCTAGGCTATTCATTCGATTTATTCAACTCAATCTATTCATTCACTTACAGTGCTTCGCTTGAAGAAGGGCACCGAAAATTTCAAATTGCTCAGAACCGGAGGCAGGCGTAACCCGGACGGCGTATCCGCGTTCTTCTTCTCGTCGGGAGACGTCGGGCTGTTGATTTTGTCAGAACACGGCGTTTCCACGAGCAGGTCGGCCTTTTCTTCGCCGTCGCCGTGGTCCTGGAAAATCCAAATAGTTTCAGGCACAGGTATTTTGTACAATAAATCTGCATAAAAAAGTCGATTGCTAAGTCCAAAAAATTCAAGTCAGGTAGTCAGGATCGATTACCAACCTTCGATCTATCCTTTGAACGCGATGTCTTCAGGAAGCCGGGAATCTTAATTCCGCCGATCGGCCTATGCCCTCCTCCGCTTGTCAATGCTGCCTCTTCCAACGCCTGGAAATGTTAAAATTTGGAAATGATTTTACGATAAATCGCACTCCGCTAAAGGGAAGTATTATCATAGCTGAAAAATCAAAAAAATTGAAACTTCCAAAACACATTAAATTTTTTTTTAATTCTAATTATTATTTAATTTATTTGATTAATATTTTATATATTATTAATTTATTACATTATTTAATTAATTAATTACATTTTAATTATTATTTAATTATTTTGAAAAAATTAATTATTTTGATTTAATTTTTATTTTATCATTTTTCGATCATATTATGATTTTAAAGACTACAGATGGGGTTTGTAAAAAAAAATTTTCTTTTCACCAATACGAAACCGAATCCGATTTTTCCAAGGTACGAACCTTTTTCTTTTTCTCAATTTCACCGCCAGGGCCTCTGGTCTGCGGTCCATCATTGCCGTTCACGCCCTTTTGATCGCTCCCATTTTTGGATGGGTCCATAATGGTTTTGCGCTCTTCATCTTCGATCTGCAATTTATCCAAGGATTTCTTATCCTCGTTCGACTCCAGCTGAGTAATGTCCTTTTCGTTGGTTTGGTCAGACATCCTAAAACGAGACAAATTGATTGCTGAAATGCGAGAAAATCGACGAACAGTTTAATCTATTTTTTTGGATTTTATTAACAATGGTTTTCTGCGAAAAAAAAAACCTTCAATCTCTAAGTGTTCAAGAGCAATAGGTTTGGGAGGGTAACTTAATAGGCCGAATTTACTGCCCCAAAAAATCAATTTTTCAACCCTAAAAACGTCAAAATCGATTAGATCCGTGAAGGCAGTCGTCGGGGAAGGAAAGTAGTGATGCGTACACGCCGAATATTTCGGGCTGAATAGCCTGGGCTATTTTCACAAGGGGCTTATTCAGAAAGATCCGATGGGCGATGGAATGAGTCGGTTTTGACCGCAGGGCTCGAGAGGCTGTATCATCTGCTTTTAGGACGCAGAACCTTTTGCGCAGCTGAGAATGGATTTGGGGATGCGCAGCCCCTTTTGAAATCCTATTATTAGATAAGTGGGACTCGAATATGTTTTAAGTGACTGGCGGTTGGAAAACGTGAAATCCGCATTCCGCCGTCGGCGGAAAACGGAAATAAATCGATGAACCGATTCGTTCCGGAGAAAAATGACAAATTGACGAGCTCACTTGGAAATTCAGCGTCGGCACGGCGAATAAGCGAAAATTATCTCCGGGCCAAATATTTCGAAAATGCGGCAGCGTAGATTCGCCGGCAGCACGACGATGTTGAATTTACGATTTGAAAATCGACCCGAGCACCGCGAAAATTAAGATACTTGCGTCATTATAAACATCAACACCGCCGAAACGAATACGAGAGCGACGACTTCAAAGCGTAGGGGACGCCAAGCGCGCAACGCAAGCCGAGCAGGGCTGCGGTGCGCGAGCACGGAATACCGTACAGTTCGTAGAAAATTGCCGTACGCCAACAAAAAGTGTCGTATTCGACAAACTCAAGAGGTTGTATAGTGCTGCGAAAAAATAGCCCCCGGCAAAGCATTAAATGCTTCGAAAAATTTTCGAAAAAGTCTCATTTTTGAAGCAGTCTCATTTTCGACGCTTTAGCGGTAGACATTTTTTCGACGCACTCCCGCGTAGACGCAGTGCCGCACTCCCACTCGAGACGCTTGGGTTTAAAAACCAAGCTTATCCATAAAATTAGGTAATTGTAATAAATCAGGCTTTGTAACTCTTTTAAAGCTTATCAGCTATTTTGGGGTCTGTGCCTCCGCTTGACCCATTGGAGATTACCTTCCTGTTTTCCATCCTCCATGGTGCGTTCTGTGCCGATTTCAGCGCTCTCTAGGCCTACTTGTGCTCGCTGTCTCCCCAGCCGCCAAGATTGGCTTCAGCTGTGTTCAGTACGCCTTTGTTTTTCGTCACCTACGTGGTCTTCTGTGTCGAAAAAGGTGAGTTAATTATTTTATGGGCTCAACTTTTCTAAATAGGTGTTTCAATCTATTTATTTAGCTTGCGAAGGTCCTAGGTTAACAATTAATGGTCAAGTCTGGATCTCCTTAAATATGTCATTATCAAGTTTGTAGCTCTCCCTTGGCGATGCGTAGGTTCCTACCATAGGTCTACTGCGTCGATGGGATTGCTTCAGCGTTCTTGCCTACCCACCTAGAGTTCGTGAAAATTGGAAGAATGCTAGGAAAAGACGACGGCCACGAATGTCATCATGTTTATTTTGCGGCCGTGCATTTCGACATGGAATGCATTGTAAGTCCGTGTGAGTGGCTTGCGGTCTTTACCCAACCACGTCAGCACCTGAACCCATCTCCAATCGACTCACTCCCCTACGGGATGACGAGTGGAGGGTGCTTTGTTGGGTGTCTTGCGATCTTGTCCAAACACCAACACTTCTGCAGCTTCAAGCTAGACGTTTGAGGATCTCCCAGGTGGCCTGTATCTTCAAAGTGATATTATTGTACACCATCCTGGTTGCAATATAATCGTTTCAGTCTTGGTTTTTCTTTGTACACCTCCCTGGTTGCAATCACTCCAATTTACCAATATCTGCACAAGGTTTTATTGTACTCTCCCGTGGTTGCAATAAATCGAAATATTTATATATTTGAGTTGTCATTGCACGTCGCTCTAATTGCAATGGGACAAATTACAGAGGTAGTTCTTTAATTGCCCTGTTGTCAACTGACGATCGAGATAGTCCGAAGTTTTTATAGTACACCTCCCTGGTTGCTATAGAGTGGAAATTAGTTTCAAGTTTTGCTAGTACACCTCCCTGGTTACTATAATAATATTTACTATGGGCATTACAGCGTTGGAATGGTGGTCCATCTTGGTAATAAAAGGTGGCATAAAGCGTGTTTGTTTATCCCATTTTCAGATGGATATCCAACCCGGCCCTTCTACTAAGAGAGCAGCTTCTCCAAGCATGGACGATCAATCTGCCAAGCGGTTCAAGTCCTTGGAAGATCGACAAGGAAAGATGGAGACCTTATTGGAACAAATTTTACAAAACATGACCCAACGCGGACCTTCAGTCGCCTTTGATGAGGAAAATAGCGAGTTTGGTGATTCTGATGGGGAGTCCCAGTCTTCCCTTCCCTGTTCTCCACCGAGATGGCAACCTCCAGATCTCATGGGCGATAGCACTCAAGCTATTTCGTTTCCCCCTGCTGTCCAGGTCCAGGGGCCATCAATTCCTGACCCGGAATCAGATATCAATGAACAGGGTATTTCTTGTCAAAGAATTGGTTCCTCAGGGTGGAACCAGGTTCGTTATAAGGAAGTTCAGAAAGCCTTGCAAGTAGGAGGTGTCTTCAGTCAGCTCCAGGTCAACCCTGAGTTGCCTCATCCAGGCTCCAAACCGTCTTCTGATATCCTCGAGAAGTTTGACCAATCGCTGGGGATTATCTCCCATGGTCTTCTTCAGCAAAGGAAAGCTTTCGCTGATATAATTTCGACAATCATCAAAAAATACCCTGCTATCGCCGATGATGCAAGATTGGCCTTCACCTCAGCTGACAGTAAGTTCAAACGGATCTCAGACGACCTTCTGCAGTACTCGTGCAGGAAGCGGGCTGAAGTGTTTGAAGCCCGTCGGAAGCTGTATGAGCCTGACAACCCGCGAGTTGCTCAAAAACTCAGGGAAATTCCTACTTCTCAAAAATATTTGTATGACGAGGGTTTACTCAATGGTTTGGTGCAACGTTATCCTTCACTTGGTAGACGTCGGTCGTTTCGTGGTTCCAGATCTGACCACATGCAGAATTACAGGTCCTCATACAGGGTGCCTGAAACCTCTGGAGTTAGTATGCCATCCGCACCCTCAACTTCCAGGAACCCTATGGCTACAAGGAGAGGACGGGGACAAGCATTTCGGAAAAATCGGCAATTTCAAGGAGAAGGGAACAAGAAGTCCTTTGACCCCAAGAGAAACCAAAAACCAGAGCGCCGATTTTGACGGAGATACGAGTGCAAAAGTGGAGGGGGGGCAACTCAGTCTCTTTGTGAACGAATGGAAAAAGAGAAAGGCCCCTTTGTCCCTGATGAAAATAATCCAGGGATATTCGATCCCGTTTTCAAAGAGACCCCCTCTCATTCCGCTGAACAAAGTAGAGATATCCCGCTTTTGCACTCCAATATCATCAGACATGACCACGATTATTGCCGAGATGCTAAACTCGAAAGTCTTGGTGCCTCTGACGACCGAGACGGGATTCGTTTCGCGCATGTTTCTAGTCCCGAAGGGGAACGGCTCACTTCGTCCGATTTTCAACCTTCAGCGCCTCAACGAGTATCTAACTCCAAAGAAATTCCGTCTCATCAGCCACTTCAAGGTACCATCGTTCCTTCAACGAAACGACTTCCTGATCAAGATAGACCTGACCCAAGCTTACTTCCACGTGCCAATCAAACCTACTCATCAGCGGTTCCTGGCCATTTCCTACCAGGAAAGCCTATACTGCATGACTTGTCTCCCCTTCGGTCTGGCGTCTGCTCCACAAGCGTTTGCTTCCCTTTCAAATTGGACAGCTGGAATTCTACGGGACCTTGGCATGCGCGTAATTGTATACCTGGACGATTTTCTTCTGGCACACCAGGATCCAGTCGTTTTAGAAAGTCAGGGAAATCAGGCTATCTCAACTCTAAAATCCCTTGGTTGGACGATCAATGTGGAAAAATCTCAATTAAAACCGACTTCGACTCTTCAATTTCTTGGGATTATGTGGAATCCTCACCAAGATCAAAAATACCTTCCTCTAGACAAGGTGGAGGTAATATCAGTGGTTCTGTCAACTCTGCTGACAAACGGTTGTTGGTGTTGGCAAGATGCCAAATCTCTTCTTGGCTATCTCAGCTTCGCCTCATTCGTAATTCCATATGGCCGACTTCACTGCCGAGCGATTCAGAGAAAGATGCGTTGGCTACCCCAGGAGTCGCCTCACCGCTATTTCCGTCTTCCAGTGAAGGTGAGAGAGGAAATCAACTGGTGGAAAAGCGCCTTATCCGAACGATCAGAAATTTTTCCAAAACCAGTCGGAGTCTTCATCACAACAGACGCGTCCGATTCAGGTTGGGGAGTTCAACTCAACGATTCAGTTCAAGGCGGTGTGTGGATGGAAGATCAGTCCAACTGGCACATAAACAGGAAAGAGATGTTCGCCGTCCAGTAAGCCCTGGAGGCCAACCTGACGCAACTAGTCGGCGCTTCGATATTGATTCAATCGGACAATCGAACCGTAGTGTCTTACATCCGGAAACAAGGAGGGACCAAGTCGCTCAACCTTTTGAACGATGTGAGAGAATTATTGCTCCTTGCACAGTCTCACAACATGACGTTGACTGCTCAGTACATCCCGAGCATCTGCAATACGATTGCCGACAATCTGTCCCGCCAGAAGACTCTACCAGATTGGCATCTGCTTCCCCGGGTCACAAACAAGATTTTTCAGCTGTGGGGTGTACCAGAAATCGATCTTTTTGCGACCGCGAGGTCAGCGGTGGTCCCGAATTATGCCACGTTGGATGCAACAGATCAAAATGCTCTGTTCACAAATGCATTCTCAAGGACTTGGAGCTTCGATCTGGCTTGGGTTTTCCCTCCTCCAGCCCTCATTCCTCGAGTGCTGCAACACCTCAACTCAGCCAGCGGCAACTACATTCTGATAGCCCCTCGTTGGGAGAAGGTATTCTGGAGACCAGACCTGAAATCTCGCAGCCAGTTCCCACCAGTCCGGCTCTTCATCTCCAACGACGATCTTCTCGATTTGGCGACAGGACGGCCCCCTCCCAAAGTCCAACAGCTTTACTTGGAGGCTTGGAAGGTAATGGGTGGTCGACGGACTTCGCTGATTGGGACCCAGGGGACAAACAGTTGCTTTTAGCATCATGGCGGGGCTCGACTCTCAAAACCTATAGAGCTCCTTGGCGTCAGTGGGTCGTTTGGGCTTCGGGGAAGGACATTTCGGTCAATAATCCTACCCCTCAGGCTTTGGCTCAATACCTGGCATATCTACATCGGGTCAAGGGTCTAGCATATCGCACTATTTGTGTACACAAATCTGCGATTACCACTCTTGCTAACCCGTCCCTTTCATCCCAGCTGTCCTCGCACTTTCTGGTCCAGCGAATGTTGAAAGCGATTCGGGCAAATCAGCCTGATCTCAAGCGGAGCATCTGGGATTTAAATTTGCTGGTCACATGGATCAAAAACAATCCGCCCAACGAACTCAGTCATTTCGAAGTGTCTCGTCATGTCTTTTGATGCTGCTGTCTACAGGACGACGCGTTCATGATTTAACCCTTCTGTCTGTGAGTGCTGATGGCTTTCAAGAAATCCACGATTCTGTTATTTTCTGGCCTCGACGTGGTTCAAAAACGGACTCTTATCGCCTCCGGCAGTCAGGTTGGAAGTTTTCTCCAAACGTCGAGGACTCTACGTTCGACGTAGTGTGTTGGGTTAAAAAACTTGTGATTTTATCCAGGAAACGGTTGGGTTCCCAAGCCATGGATTCTCTTTTTATCACAACGCGAGGAAAAGTAGCGCCGGCTTCCCGTACAGTCATTGGAGGTTGGATAAAGACGGCTCTTTCGGCAGCTGGAATACCGTATTCTCCGGGAAGTGTTCGTTCTGCAGTTGGGACTTACCGTTTTAATTCTGACGTGCCTATTGATGTTATTCTACGTTTAGGAAATTGGCGAAACGAACGTAATTTTTTCGCACATTACTATAGACCTGTGTCACTTGACAACTCTACACTTTCTTCGATTCCTGATGTTACGGGAAGTTTTGAGCCCGTACTTTAGATATTAAAACGTTTTGATGTTTTGTTCATAAAGTATTATTTCACCTTCCTAGCCCATAAAATATCTCACTGCGTATTTTCACAGTACGCCTTTTTGCGCTCTCTGTTTGTCTCCTCCAGCCGGCAGAAATCAAACATATCTCCAATGGGTCAAGCGGAGGCACAGACCCCAAAATAGAAGAGTTTTCCCCCTAAGAGGAAGAAAACTGTTATTTTGGGTCTTGCCGAAGCTTGACCCATAATTCAAGCTCTTGCCGGCTTTCATTCTGGCGTAACTGAACACAGCTGAAGCCAATCTTGGCGGCTGGGGAGACAGCGAGCACAAGTAAGCCTAGAGAGCGCTGAAATCGGCACAGAACGCACCATGAAGGATGGAAAACAGGAAGGTAATCTCCAATGGGTCAAGCTTCGGCAAGACCCAAAATAACAGTTTTCTTCCTCTTAGGGGGAAAACTCTTCTATTTTATTTTGCGGTCAATCGAATGAAATGAATCGCAAGGTAGACAATGTTATCGTAGTGAATGACGAGTCAATACCGTACAATGCTGGGAAAAAGTCTAGCATGAGTGCAACGAAATTATCGTATAGCTGGGCGTCCCTGCATCTGGGTTTGGGCAAATTTTCAGATTTCCCCCCTGAGGGAAAATTTCCCTAGCAGCCTCCACGGAAGAAAAGAGTCTGTGAGGGTCTGGAGAGATAAATCCGAGGCTCCGTGGATCAATTGCCCATCCTTGACTCAAGGACCTCCTGTGGCGTAAGCAGCACAGTACTTTGGATGTGACAAAGTTTATCGAAAAGCTAAGTGTAGCCTGATCAGCGTTTGTCTGATCCCTACGTCGAGTTGGATTGATTACGATATTTTTTAGGAAGGAGATGCGACCGCACTGAGCATTCAGTGTTCTTGTCACGGTGTCGGATTAAAATATTCATTATAACTTACCAATTGTCTTCAATAAACTCGTCACGTATATTAATAATAAACTCGTTATAATTTCAAAAAGGTAGTAAAAGTTGAGATCAAATCTAAAATCGAATACAGGAGAGCGTCCGTAGAGTGAGGAGGGCAGTAGGTGAAGGTCCAAGTGGTGGGACAGACGAGCAGCTGTGGCTTCACAGCTGGCGTCAGCACTCCAACTGTAGAGGACTCCAACTGGAGTAGGTGGAGTTCTGCTGTCAAATCTTGTCACTCCCTCCTGACAGCAAAACTCGAAGCAGTCTCGTAAAAATCTCGTCGTCTCTGGGAGTCTCGTTAGATACTTAATTCCATTTGCCTGAAATCAAGGAATTTTGTTTAGGCATCCTTTAAACTGCTCAATAAATTATCTCTGAACCAACAAAATTTGTCTCGTGGCAATGGTTTTGTGAAGAGGTCTCCTAACTGTAAATCAGTGCTTATCCACTGAATTCTCACATTTTTCTGCCTCACTTCACTCCTTACGTAGTGATAGAACAGATGGATCAAATGCTTTAGAGTTCTCGACTCCTCTGTTTTTGCAAGTTCGATTGCAGCTTTGTTATCTTCGTGGAGGATGGGCACTATCTTCAGCTGAATAATTCTCCTACACATCGCTCGGAGATTAGCCAAGTCTCTGCAGGCAAGGCTCATTGCCACATATTCACTTTCAGCTGATGAAAGTGCCACATGGTTCTGTTTTTTTGTCCTCCAAATTATTGGGTCGCCAAACAATTTTATGACAAACCCACTCGTAGATTGGGCCAATGGATCGTTCAGTCCTAATGAAGCATCAGCATAGCAGTCAATCGAGTTTTCAACGCCTCTATACATCAGACCATAGTCCACTGTACAATAAACGTACCTCAAAACTCGTTTCACCATTTCCCAATCCTTTGATGTGTAGTTACTTTGTTTCCTACTCAGAAAATTCGTAGCGTAGGTTATATCCGGTCTCGTGCCATTTTGCAAGTACAGCAATGAACCAATTGCTTGCCTGTAAGGGATGTCTTTGACAGCAAGGCATTGGTTTTGTGACTCTAGGTGATTAGTAAGCATAGGCACACTTACACTTCTTGTCACCTCTATTTTAAATTTTTTAATAAGGGACTCAGCAAATTTCTTTTGATGGACAAATATAGTCCCTTTGGTGCGATCCCTGACGATTTCCATCCCCAAGAACTTTTTAGGTTCTCCCATCTCGGTAATTTCAAACTCTTTTCTCAACATTCTCACGACCTCAGCTTGTTTTGATTTGCAGTTGGATGTTAGTAAAATGTCGTCTACATACAACAGCAGGATGGCAAAATCGTTTTGATTGCGCCATATAAACAAGCACGGTTGGAACTCGTAGGCCACAAAACCCATTTGAAGAGCCACTTCGTGAAATTTCACAAACCATCGTTTAGGAGAAACTTTGAGACCATACAGGGCTCGCTGCAGCTCACAGACGTACTCCTTTTTTAGGTTCTCCTCTCGTTGTAAATATTCTCGTAGTCCTTCAGGTATTTCCATAAATACTTTCTTTTCCAAATCGCCATTTAAAAAGGCTGTTTTTACGTCAAACTGTAGTAGATCTAGATCGTATTTATTCGCCACAATCAGCAAGAATCTGACATCTGCCAGTCTGGCTACTGGTGAATAAACTTCAGTTCGATCATAGTCGTTGGTGTCTGCAAAGCCTTTTGCCACCAAGCGACTTCGGTATCGAACATTACCATTAGCTTCTTGCTTTTTCTTATGTACCCACCTAGCCTTAATTATTTTTGAAGTTTTTGGAACAAGGTATTTAGGAACCAACTTCCAAGTTTGGCATTTTTCATGTGCCTGAAATTCCTCGTGAATGGCATTCACCCACTCTGAATTATCGTCCCTAGCAAGTGCTTCCTCGTAGGATTGTGGATCAATTTCTTCTAAATGGCCCGATTGACACAAACATGCCAAGTCTTCTTCCTCATGGTCCACCTGATAGAACTCAAATTGATCTGTCTCGTCGATTAAATTTCTCGTCCCCTTTTTGTTGTTGGTCGACAGATCGGTAGCTTTTTCCACCGGATCAACCGGTGTCTCGTCTGCTTTTTCAACTGGGGATTCATTGACATTAATGGCGTTTGATTGTGCGTCAATGAGTTCTTCAAATTTGAGACTCTCATTCGTGTCAAGGTGGTCGTTTGTACCAAAGTGATCGCCGTAAACTTTGGACTCCACAAAATCTACATGCTTGGATTTCACGATAACTTTATTGTGGGCTTGCACCAAGGTGTAACCAGTCTCGTTGCACTCAAGTAAAAAGCCCAGTCTAGACCTAGGACTTAATTTAGACAAGCTTCTCGCTTGGTTCTCCAATATGTACGCTTCACATCCAAATCTCCGGATGAACCTAATGTCTGGTGGCTCTCCATAAATAAGTTCATACGGGGATTTGAAGTCATTAGACGCATTTGGAGTCCTGTTGTGAATATGCATTACGTGCCGCATAGCAAATGACCAATAATAATTGGGCATTTTTGCCGAAATTAGGCTAACTCTCATCTTCTGCTCAAGCTCAAGATTTAACCTTTCAGAGCACGCATTGTGTTGAGGGGTTGCCGGTTCACAAACCGTTAGAGTGATTTTCTCATTGTTCAAGATTGACTTCATGGCATGGGTTTGGTATTCTGTACCACCATCAGTCCGAATTTCGCTAATTTTGGTTTCAGGACCCTTCACGCTTTGTATGTGTCTCAAAAAGGTTCCCAGAGCTTCGTGAACTTGAGTTTTGTCTTTGATGGCATATGCCATCGCATATCTCGAGTAGTCACAAGAAAACGTCACAATGTACTTTTCTTGAGTACCTAGAGCATATGGCCTCACAGGTCCCAATAAGTCACTGTAAATTCTGTGGAAAGGAATTTCCGAACGTTTCCGTTCTTGGTTGCATGGCCTTCTTTTGGCTTTGGCCAGTTTGCAATGGTTACAATCAAGGATCTCATTACCGAATTTCACACTTTTGAGAATTGGAACAGATTTGGCCATCTGCTCCAGGTACCTTTTTGACGCGTGATTCAATCTCAAATGCCAAAGCATTCCAATGCAATCGCGTAGGCTTGGGGGGGTATTTTTATTGATATTTGTAAGATCAACCTCTCTTATGTTTGCCTCAGCAAGTGCGTTGCTTTCCGGGTTCTCTTTGTCTCGATTCTCAAGCGGTGAGTTTGTTTGGATTTTTTGTACTTTAGAAGGGCTACTCCCTCCTTCCTCATCAACAGCTAAATTTGCCAACCTTTTTCTTCTCCCTCCCAAATTTAGCTCGCTCACCTTTTTTAAGATTCTGCGTTTTTCACTTTCGTCAACATTCTGCAAAGGTAATGAAAACTCAATACGCCAAAAACGACCGTCAAAAGTCCCAGTTTTCATCACTGAATCGTCATCTAAATCTACTATTTGCACCGTATTCCCAGTAAATTTTGCACCAACCCCATTTTTTACTAGTTTTCTGAGTGCAAATAGATTTTCAACTAGCTCGGGAGCATAAAGAACGTTTTCTAGACGCCCAATAGACTTGTCCTCATCGTTGGCTATTATTATGTCGCCAATGAGGTCAATAATCAAGTCAGCATCAGCATCGCCATTAGCACAAATTATGCGTTTTGGCTTGCTGAGTCTACGCACATTTTCAAAGCATTCAAGATTGTTAACAAGATGATCTGTAGATCCTGAATCCAAGATAAATCTTATCTTATTTTTAGCTTTAAACTCACGTTTGAAAGTGCTGTAGGCTTTCGACTCCTCTCGTTGGCCATCCAGCTTATTTGGGCTGCTTGGCTCGTCCGAATCGCCAGTTGGTCTCGTGCTGGAGTAGAACACCAATTGATTCTCTTCCTCATTGAGGTCATTGACGTCGATGTAGCACAGACGTTCATCTTCAGGAAGAGATTCGGTCTCAGAGTCGTTTCTAACAGTCAGTTGGGCTCGGCCGGCCTTGCGTCTATCACGATCGATTTTCTGGGCTGTCTTGAATGGAATCTTGCTTTTGGTGGGAAACTTCCTGGTGGTACCACTTTGGTTCATTTTCTTGGATTGGCTCGTTCCCGTGGTGGGGACTTTTTGCATCTCATTGCCATTATTTTTGCGCTCGGGGCATGAAGCAGAGACATGGTCACTGATTTTATTGCAATTGTAACACAATCTTCCTCTAGACTTACAATTTTCTTTGTAATGGCCTTGTTTTCCACATTGGTAGCAAGTGACGTCCTCCAGTGGTGGAGCAGCTCGTTTCAGAGAAAGTCTTCTGCCTCCGCTCGACAATGCTCTCTTGGCGGTTTTCAAGACAGATCTTGTGACTGTCCTCTTACTGCTGGCCCCGAACATGGCTCGTGATGCGCCAGGATTTTCGACTTCCAGAACATCACGATTGTGATTTTCATTTTCGTACAATCGTGATTTGATTTCAGCAATAGTGAGCCCTCCTTTGCAGGATTGATCCAAGAGCTGGATCGATGGGAATGCCTTATTTACTGCTATTAGCAGGCACATCTTGATTTGTTTGTCTGGCAGCTCCGTATGCCGTCGGATGCGATTGACCAGGTCATCAAAATTGGCCAAAAATTCTGTGACCGATTCGTGGCACGGATCGTATCTGGTCTCAATCAATCTCTTCATCAGCGAGAACTCCGTGTAGTTGCTCGATGGGTCGCCCTTTTGATCCAGTTTCTGCATGACAGCAAGAGGATCATTCTCATTTTGTACCAATTTGTGGTGTGACTCGTCCAAGTGACGGATGATGAAGCAGCGCACCTTTTGCTTTATGATGGCCAAATCATCCTTCTCGATTTGTTGGGCACTTTGGACGGAACCATCGATGATGAACATGCAGTCCTGAGCCTGGATTTCAGACACGATCTTATCTCGCCAAAGACCGTAATCTGTGTCCTCGCTTAACTTGCAGTCCAAATTAATGGGGAATTGCAATTTTTCTCCTCTTTTCTTTACTTCGGAGCTCTTCTTCTCTGACCTCCATGATCTCTTCTCTTCTTCTTCTACTTCATCGGCCCAATTCATCTTGCGTTTCTCGTTCTTAGGGAGCTCTTCGCCACTGCTTAATTCTTGCCGGGTTTCCGTTGGCAGATCTTCATTAATTTGCTCTTCGTCGTTCTCGTCTGGGAGCGTGAGATTTTCAATCAGACGTTGAAATTTTTCGACAGCAGTGGAAATTTGCTCATTGATTGAATTTTGGAGACCCTGAAAGCTAGCCATGACGACTTCCAGCATGTCACGCCTAATTTCCATCTCCATTTTTCTCGTTGAACTGAGTTTAGATTCTCGTAGGGTATCTGGTCTCGTTTTGCAGTCTCGTTGATCATCGTGCTGCTCGTTTTCTCTCGTGTCAACCATTTCTCGTTTTAAGACCTGAAACACGTATCTGATTAGGTATTTGCCCTCTACAGTGTCAATCCACTACAATCAGGTTTTTAAAATCATCGCTAAAAATGATCACATTAATGCTCGTTTGATCACCAATCAAACAGCATTCTAATCTCGTATATTTTTTTAAATTTTTTGCTCCGGCCATGACTCTCAGACTCAAACTACGATGAGGGAACAACTGAGTCTCATCCAACCGTTAGATCTCTTTTGTCAGGCATCGTATGGATTTGACCCCAAGATTTCTTTCACTATGAGAGGTTTTTTTTTTTATTACATCACTTCATCTCTTCATGTCAATTAAAGCAAAGCATTAACGCATGCGAGAGTCATCATGTTCTCCGAGTCACCAAGGAAGTTCAGCGATTCATGCCTCAAAAGGGGTTGCAGGGGCTCAGCAATCGAGATTACACACCCCATTATTCAGTTCCTCGTGATTAGGAATTTTCAATAAAAATTCAATTTATTTGCATTGAAAGTTAACGTCATATAGAGCGTTTTATTATTACTATTATTTAATTTTTTGATTATATTAATTATAATTATGTATTCTAAGATTAAAAATTTTAGCGTCAGTGTTATAGCTCGATTTCAACCCGCTTCCACCCTTCAAGCATGAACCACAACAAACTTCACATAATTCGACATTCATAAAAATCAGCATTGCCCTCGAACCAAACAATAAAATGCTTAATCGCTTCGGTTCGACGCTTAGTTCGTACGTGAAACATCGTCATTCAAACTTCGTCACTCTCAAGTCTCGATGAAATTTTATTGTGGTTTTGCAATTTCACGTGGTCCTTCGTTCGTGAAAATTGCACCTTCGTCCACACAAAATCTGCCGAACCCAGTAGGTACGAACCTCTGGGTGTAGGCTTTGATTTTTAAACACCTCGTATCTCGTCGAAGGCAGGGGAAGGCCTTCCACTTGCGTGCGCACGTCTTTCTCGTTACCCCTATGCAGGAAATGCGATTTTATTGCCTGCATTACTCGTTGACCAAAATCTTTCCCTTTTTTTTTAGTATCAAACTCTACTTATGAGTAGGTATCATCGGGCAATTATTTCTTTGAAACCTCTCCTCGTTCTCGTCCGAACCAAACCTCATGAAGCGGCAAGCACCTATTGATGGCGTGGGGGATTAGCCTCAAGATGCTATCCCAACACTCGGGAAATGTATACATGTCACGGTGTCGGATTAAAATATTCATTATAACTTACCAATTGTCTTCAATAAACTCGTCACGTATATTAATAATAAACTCGTTATAATTTCAAAAAGGTAGTAAAAGTTGAGATCAAATCTAAAATCGAATACAGGAGAGCGTCCGTAGAGTGAGGAGGGCAGTAGGTGAAGGTCCAAGTGGTGGGACAGACGAGCAGCTGTGGCTTCACAGCTGGCGTCAGCACTCCAACTGTAGAGGACTCCAACTGGAGTAGGTGGAGTTCTGCTGTCAAATCTTGTCAGTTCTTGATCCACGAAAAGCAAAAACATTTTTTTGAGTTGAAGTAGCATTTTTTTCCGAAAGATGGGAGCTCAGAAACGATACTAATTACCAAAGACTATGAGGCTATCCTTGGGTCCGTGGACTGGGTCGGGTGAAGCAGCATTTTGGGCACGTGGGAGACCTCAGATTTATCTCTCTAGACGTTCTTGCTGTTATTGATTCATCGACCGCCAAATTACCGTGCGTCGCAAGTACAAAGTACAGGGTATCTACCGGAACAGGATTGGACATTGAGCGCGCCGCGCGGCATTCGTTCTTCTACGCTGCTGCTTGCAGCACATCGCTCTGCTGCTGGATTGCCGTCTCACAAGCAAGTTGCTGGTTGGGATGAAAATCATGGATGGACGAATTAAAAGTAAGTAAGAAAAAACGTTTATTGCTTGCAAGTAAATTATGCCATTTCTGATGCAGGGGCGCGAGTCAATAATTACCTGGCACTAAAATACATTAATACTCAATCAGATGATGCTACTGCGGAAGTATGTGACACACAACACCCAGGTCAAACAATGTGCGCTTCACACGTTATTTATTCATTTGATTTGTCCTTATATCGAAAAAAGCTATCAGTTAGCGAGTTCCCAACTTGCTAACATAAATACTGCCAAATATCCTTCTACACCAGTATCGTTATTTTTCTTCGCATTCCCTTGGCGCAGGAACCACTGGTTGTAGAGTATTCATAATTTGAGCTAGCTGAAGGTTCAGCTGGGGGAAATCATTAAGCAAATTTTCGAGGACATCCCTCAGTGAAAACATTAGGCAGCGCTGCTTCTCTTCTTCGGCTGCCAGCGCTCCAAAATACGAGCCCTTGTATCTTCCGAATTTGAAATCTTCCAAAAGCTTCGCCTTCTTTTGCCGGTAGACGGTCATTTCAAGGCACTGTAAACATCAAAATAAAATTCGAATAGACGATTTGCGACGGCTAGCGTTATAGTAACGTCAATAACCTTCCGTCAACATGTTGAAGGTTGTGATGTGAGAATTTGATGGAGAGCCGATTGGACTGCACGTAGTTCAATCTGCTCTCTGATTGGCTGTCCAGCTTCAGAACGCAGGAGGAAAAGTCACCTAACCTTCTATCAACAATTTTTACCTCCTATGGTCATTGATTCGTCAATTCACTTAAATCACGACAAAAATCGTCCGCTTGTCTATTTCGCTACACAATAACGCCTGTTTGAGAAGCTGCCTGTTTCTATGGACTACGTTCCAATTGATTTTGGCCGATCAGTACGAAAAAATTTGGTACATTACTAAATATCTACCGCATGTTTATGAAGCTGTCCTTCCTCCATCTGTCGTTCGAGTTGCGCGAAGCTATTTTTCAGGGTTTCTATTCCGCTCTTGATATTGATATGCTCCTCTCGAGCTTCGGCTAACTGGTACGATAGCTCCACTTGTTCTTTGTTCAAAATGGCATTTTTCTGAAAAGGAGTAACTCTCTATGTCACTAGACAGTAGGTCGCGGACGTTGTATCGAATTATAACTGGAAAGATAACACACAGCACCTATCCGTTCCCAAGGGGCATGCAGAAGGGAAATGCCCCCCCCCCCACCAAAAAAAAATTTTGGAATTCCTTCACATGGGTAGGACTATATACCCTACTACGAACATGATATATTTTTTATTATCAAACAGTCAAGCGTCAAACTCACAATGTAACCAAACCTCAAACTCATAGTCGAAATCGAAGTCAAACTCACAATAGACCAGAAACTCAAACTCGAAGACAAACTCACAATGAAACAGGAACTCAAATACGGAGTCAAACTCATAATCGAAATCGAAGTCAAACTCACAATGAAACAGAAACTCAAACTTATAATCAAACTCGACGTCAAGCTCACAATGAAACAGAAACTCAAACTCACAATGGAACAGAAACTCGAACTCATAATCAAACTCGAAGTCAAACTCATTATCGAAATCAAAGTCAAACTCATAATCGAACTCGAAGTCAAACTCATTATCAAAATCGAAGTCAAACTTGCAATCGGAATCGAAGTCAAACTCACAATGGAACAGAAACTCAAACTTATAATAAAACTCAAAGACAAACTCACTGATTATGAGCTTGAGTTTCTGTTTCATTGTGAGTTTGAGTTTCTGTTCCATTGTGAGTTTGACTTCGAGTTCGATAATGAGTTTGACTTCGAGTTCGATTATGAGTTTCACTTCGATTTCGATAATGAGTTTGACTTCGAGTTTGATTATGAGTTTGACTTCGAGTTTGATTATGAGCTTGAGTTTCTGTTTCATTGTGAGTTTGAGTTTTTGTTCCATTGTGAGTTTGACTTCGATTTCGATAATGAGTTTGACTTCGATTTCGATAATGAGTTTCACTTCGATTTCGATAATGAGTTTGACTTCGAGTTTGATTATGAGTTTGACTTCGAGTTTGATTATGAGCTTGAGTTTCTGTTTCATTGTGAGTTTGAGTTTCTGTTCCATTGTGAGTTTGACTTCGAGTTCGATAATGAGTTTGACTTCGAGTTCGATTATGAGTTTCACTTCGATTTTGATAATGAGTTTGACTTCGAGTTCGATTATGAGCTTGAGTTTCTGTTTCATTGTGAGTTTGAGTTTTTGTTCCATTGTGAGTTTGACTTCGATTTCGATAATGAGTTTGACTTCGATTTCGATAATGAGTTTCACTTCGATTTCGATAATGTGTTTGACTTCGAGTTTGATTATGAGTTTGACTTCGAGTTTGATTATGAGCTTGAGTTTCTGTTTCATTGTGAGTTTGAGTTTCTGTTCCATTGTGAGTTTGACTTCGAGTTCGATAATGAGTTTGACTTCGAGTTCGATTATGAGTTTCACTTCGATTTCGATAATGAGTTTGACTTCGAGTTTGATTATGAGTTTGACTTCGAGTTTGATTATGAGCTTGAGTTTCTGTTCCATTGTGAGTTTGACTTCGATTTCGATAATGAGTTTGACTTCGATTTCGATAATGAGTTTCACTTCGATTTCGATAATGAGTTTGACTTCGAGTTTGATTATGAGTTTGACTTCGAGTTTGATTATGAGCTTGAGTTTCTGTTTCATTGTGAGTTTGAGTTTCTGTTCCATTGTGAGTTTGACTTCGAGTTCGATAATGAGTTTGACTTCGAGTTCGATTATGAGTTTCACTTCGATTTCGATAATGAGTTTGACTTCGAGTTCGATTATGAGCTTGAGTTTCTGTTTCATTGTGAGTTTGAGTTTTTGTTCCATTGTGAGTTTGACTTCGATTTCGATAATGAGTTTGACTTCGATTTCGATAATGAGTTTCACTTCGATTTCGATAATGAGTTTGACTTCGAGTTTGATTATGAGTTTGACTTCGAGTTTGATTATGAGCTTGAGTTTCTGTTTCATTGTGAGTTTTAGTTTCTGTTCCATTGTGAGTTTGACTTCGAGTTCGATAATGAGTTTGACTTCGAGTTCGATTATGAGTTTCACTTCGATTTCGATAATGAGTTTGACTTCGAGTTTGATTATGAGTTTGACTTCGAGTTTGATTATGAGCTTGAGTTTCTGTTTCATTGTGAGTTTGAGTTTTTGTTCCATTGTGAGTTTGACTTCGATTTCGATAATGAGTTTGACTTCGATTTCGATAATGAGTTTCACTTCGATTTCGATAATGAGTTTGACTTCGAGTTTGATTATGAGTTTGACTTCGAGTTTGATTATGAGCTTGAGTTTCTGTTTCATTGTGAGTTTGAGTTTCTGTTCCATTGTGAGTTTGACTTCGAGTTCGATAATGAGTTTGACTTCGAGTTCGATTATGAGTTTCACTTCGATTTCGATAATGAGTTTGACTTCGAGTTTGATTATGAGTTTGACTTCGAGTTTGATTATGAGCTTGAGTTTCTGTTTCATTGTGAGTTTGAGTTTTTGTTCCATTGTGAGTTTGACTTCGATTTCGATAATGAGTTTGACTTCGATTTCGATAATGAGTTTCACTTCGATTTCGATAATGAGTTTGACTTCGATTTTGATAATGAGTTTGACTTCGAGTTCGATTATGAGCTTGAGTTTCTGTTTCATTGTGAGTTTGAGTTTTTGTTCCATTGTGAGTTTGACTTCGATTTCGATAATGAGTTTGACTTCGATTTCGATAATGAGTTTCACTTTGATTTCGATAATGAGTTTGACTTCGAGTTTGATTATGAGTTTGACTTCGAGTTTGATTATGAGCTTGAGTTTCTGTTCCATTGTGAGTTTGACTTCGATTTCGATAATGAGTTTGACTTCGATTTCGATAATGAGTTTCACTTCGATTTCGATAATGAGTTTGACTTCGATTTCGATAATGAGTTTGACTTCGAGTTCGATTATGAGCTTGAGTTTCTGTTTCATTGTGAGTTTGAGTTTTTGTTCCATTGTGAGTTTGACTTCGATTTCGATAATTAGTTTGACTTCGATTTCGATAATGAGTTTCACTTCGATTTCGTTAATGAGTTTGACTTCGAGTTTGATTATGAGTTTCACTTCGATTTCGATAATGAGTTTGACTTCGATTTCGATAATGAGTTTGACTTCGAGTTCGATTATGAGCTTGAGTTTCTGTTTCATTGTGAGTTTGAGTTTCTGTTCCATTGTGAGTTTGACTTCGATTTCGATAATTAGTTTGACTTCGATTTCGATAATGAGTTTCACTTCGATTTCGATAATGAGTTTGACTTCGATTTCGATAATGAGTTTCACTTCGATTTCGATAATGAGTTTGACTTCGAGTTTGATTATGAGTTTGACTTCGAGTTTGATTATGAGCTTGAGTTTCTGTTTCATTGTGAGTTTGAGTTTCTGTTCCATTGTGAGTTTGACTTCGAGTTCGATAATGAGTTTGACTTCGAGTTCGATTATGAGTTTCACTTCGATTTCGATAATGAGTTTGACTTCGAGTTTGATTATGAGTTTGACTTCGAGTTTGATTATGAGCTTGAGTTTCTGTTTCATTGTGAGTTTGAGTTTTTGTTCCATTGTGAGTTTGACTTCGATTTCGATAATGAGTTTGACTTCGATTTCGATAATGAGTTTCACTTCGATTTCGATAATGAGTTTGACTTCGATTTTGATAATGAGTTTGACTTCGAGTTCGATTATGAGCTTGAGTTTCTGTTTCATTGTGAGTTTGAGTTTTTGTTCCATTGTGAGTTTGACTTCGATTTCGATAATGAGTTTGACTTCGATTTCGATAATGAGTTTCACTTTGATTTCGATAATGAGTTTGACTTCGAGTTTGATTATGAGTTTGACTTCGAGTTTGATTATGAGCTTGAGTTTCTGTTCCATTGTGAGTTTGACTTCGATTTCGATAATGAGTTTGACTTCGATTTCGATAATGAGTTTCACTTCGATTTCGATAATGAGTTTGACTTCGATTTCGATAATGAGTTTGACTTCGAGTTCGATTATGAGCTTGAGTTTCTGTTTCATTGTGAGTTTGAGTTTTTGTTCCATTGTGAGTTTGACTTCGATTTCGATAATTAGTTTGACTTCGATTTCGATAATGAGTTTCACTTCGATTTCGTTAATGAGTTTGACTTCGAGTTTGATTATGAGTTTCACTTCGATTTCGATAATGAGTTTGACTTCGATTTCGATAATGAGTTTGACTTCGAGTTCGATTATGAGCTTGAGTTTCTGTTTCATTGTGAGTTTGAGTTTCTGTTCCATTGTGAGTTTGACTTCGATTTCGATAATTAGTTTGACTTCGATTTCGATAATGAGTTTCACTTCGATTTCGATAATGAGTTTGACTTCGATTTCGATAATGAGTTTCACTTCGATTTCGATAATGAGTTTGACTTCGATTTCGATAATGAGTTTGACTTCGAGTTCGATTATGAGCTTGAGTTTCTGTTTCATTGTGAGTTTGAGTTTCTGTTCCATTGTGAGTTTGACTTCGAGTTCGATAATGAGTTTGACTTCGAGTTCGATTATGAGTTTCACTTCGATTTCGATAATGAGTTTGACTTCAAGTTCGATTATGAGCTTGAGTTTCTGTTTCATTGTGAGTTTGAGTTTTTGTTCCATTGTGAGTTTGACTTCGATTTCGATAATGAGTTTGACTTCGATTTCGATAATGAGTTTCACTTCGATTTCGATAATGAGTTTGACTTCGAGTTTGATTATGAGTTTGACTTCGAGTTCGATTATGAGTTTCACTTCGATTTCGATAATGAGTTTGACTTCGAGTTCGATTATGAGCTTGAGTTTCTGTTTCATTGTGAGTTTGAGTTTCTGTTCCATTGTGAGTTTCACTTCGATTTCGATAATGAGTTTGACTTCGAGTTCGATTATGAGCTTGAGTTTCTGTTTCATTGTGAGTTTGAGTTTTTGTTCCATTGTGAGTTTGACTTCGATTTCGATAATGAGTTTGACTTCGATTTCGATAATGAGTTTCACTTCGATTTCGATAATGAGTTTGACTTCGAGTTTGATTATGAGTTTGACTTCGAGTTCGATTATGAGTTTCACTTCGATTTCGATAATGAGTTTGACTTCGAGTTCGATTATGAGCTTGAGTTTCTGTTTCATTGTGAGTTTGAGTTTTTGTTCCATTGTGAGTTTGACTTTGATTTCGATAATGAGTTTGACTTCGATTTCGATAATGAGTTTCACTTCGATTTCGATAATGAGTTTGACTTCGAGTTTGATTATGAGTTTGACTTCGAGTTTGATTATGAGCTTGAGTTTCTGTTTCATTGTGAGTTTGAGTTTTTGTTCCATTGTGAGTTTGACTTCGATTTCGATAATGAGTTTGACTTCGATTTCGATAATGAGTTTCACTTCGATTTCGATAATGAGTTTGACTTCGAGTTTGATTATGAGTTCGAGTTTCTGTTCCATTGTGAGTTTGAGTTTTTGTTCCTTTGTGAGTTTGACTTCGAGTTTGATTATGAGCTTGAGTTTCTGTTTCATTGTGAGTTTGACTTCGATTTCGATAATGAGTTTGACTTCGATTTCGATAATGAGTTTCACTTCGATTTCGATAATGAGTTTGACTTCGAGTTTGATTATGAGTTTGACTTCGAGTTTGATTATGAGCTTGAGTTTCTGTTCCATTGTGAGTTTGACTTCGATTTCGATAATGAGTTTGACTTCGATTTCGATAATGAGTTTCACTTCGATTTCAAAAATGAGTTTGACTTCGAGTTTGATTATGAGTTTGACTTCGAGTTTGATTATGAGCTTGAGTTTCTGTTTCATTGTGAGTTTGAGTTTCTGTTCCATTGTGAGTTTGACTTCGAGTTCGATAATGAGTTTGACTTCGAGTTCGATTATGAGTTTCGCTTCGATTTCGATAATGAGTTTGACTTCGAGTTCGATTATGAGCTTGAGTTTCTGTTTCATTGTGAGTTTGAGTTTTTGTTCCATTGTGAGTTTGACTTCGATTTCGATAATGAGTTTGACTTCGATTTCGATAATGAGTTTCACTTCGATTTCGTTAATGAGTTTGACTTCGAGTTTGATTATGAGTTTGACTTCGAGTTTGATTATGAGCTTGAGTTTCTGTTTCATTGTGAGTTTGAGTTTCTGTTCCATTGTGAGTTTGACTTCGAGTTCGATAATGAGTTTGACTTCGAGTTCGATTATGAGTTTCACTTCGATTTCGATAATGAGTTTGACTTCGATTTCGATAATGAGTTTCACTTCGATTTCGATAATGAGTTTGACTTCGAGTTTGATTATGAGTTTGACTTCGAGTTTGATTATGAGCTTGAGTTTCTGTTTCATTGTGAGTTTGAGTTTCTGTTCCATTGTGAGTTTGACTTCGAGTTCGATAATGAGTTTGACTTCGAGTTCGATTATGAGTTTCACTTCGATTTCGATAATGATTTTTACTTCGAGTTTGATTATGAGTTTGACTTCGAGTTTGATTATGAGCTTGAGTTTCTGTTTCATTGTGAGTTTGAGTTTCTGTTCCATTGTGAGTTTGACTTCGAGTTGGATAATGAGTTTGACTTCGAGTTCGATTATGAGTTTCACTTTGATTTCGATAATGAGTTTGACTTCGAGTTCGATTATGAGCTTGAGTTTCTGTTTCATTGTGTGTTTGAGTTTTTGTTCCATTGTGAGTTTGACTTCGATTTCGATAATGAGTTTGACTTCGATTTCGATAATGAGTTTCACTTCGATTTCGATAATGAGTTTGACTTCGAGTTTGATTATGAGTTCGAGTTTCTGTTCCATTGTGAGTTTGAGTTTTTGTTCCTTTGTGAGTTTGACTCCGAGTTCGATTATGGGTTTGACTTCGATTATGAGTTTGAGTTTGATTGTGTGTTAGAGTTTCTGTTCCATTGTGAGTTTGACTTCGAGTTCAATTATGAGCTCGAGTTTCTTTTTCATTGTGATTTTGACTTCGAGATTGAGTTTCTGTTTCATTGTGAGTGTTAATCCTATATATAAGTAGGTGGTGGTGGATGTTGATAACCTAATTTTGGTTGTTAAAAGAGATTAGATTTTCAGCGTTGTTAAATTCAAATTCTGGGTACGGGCCTGCACAGTACTTTCGTTGTTCGGTAAGCAGAATTTCCTACAAAATCGTTGACTTTTGAACTGTGGGGGGGGGGGGGTTATCTGTTAGCTCGAAAGACTGTCTCAGCCTGAGGACTGTCTTTGGAAGACTGAAGCCGCGATTTTCTCCGTTTTTGTAACCTCAGTTGCGAGCAGGCGTCGGCCGTTTTGGTTCGTTCAGTGACAATTGTGAATCAGTGGAAGACTATCTCTTGTCAGGTTATCCTTGCCGTCCTTTCTTCTTGTTTTCCGCTCGCTCATGTTTTGGTGCTCATTTCATCAACTCAGTTTTGACCGATTCCGTTTCACTTACTCTTTTCAAAGATTGAATTTTGTTCTTCAGCTCATCCATCTTTTGCTGAACTTGAATTCTTGACCACTGTTTCCCTGGGGTCAATGAAGTGTGCATTAATAATTGTATCAAAATATTCCGACGATTTGGCCATCGTCAGTGCAAATTTGGGAACCATTGAATGAGATACCTGTTATTTGGGAGCGAACTTCTCTCGCTTCTGCATTATCGATCATGCGGTCTCTGCGCGATATGCACTGCTCCATGTCGTTCATTAGTTTCTCCTGCGCTTTCCTCAGATGTGAGTATCTGACCTGAGACAGCAGATTTTACGTATTGTCAAATCTGCCTTTAAATCGTTCATAATTTCGAGTGATGCAGCGATGAAAAAGTTGATTTTTTGAAGAATTTCTTGAACATTATTACAAAAGCTACCTTTTTGATAGTTTATGCTTTTGAGAGAAAGCCTGGAATAGTCAAAATCGCTTCAGTTTGCTATCAATTTCAAAAGTTGTTCGAGGAAAATGATAAACGAATTGAAGCAAGTTGGGATATTGAAGAACGTAAGTTCGCTATTGCTCTCTGCAAGAATGACGAAACTAAATTTCACCTCCATCCGATGAATTTCAAGCTTGAGCTGCCCAATTTCACCACTGGGCGCTTGAAATTGGTCGATTTTGAGTTTAGCTATCTCGGCGAGATCGCGTTTCTTCTCCGCCTCGAGAAATTCCGCCTGGAGTGCGGCAACATCTTTACTGTTGGCCTCGATTTCAATTTTATACGCTTCAATTTCACTTTCGATTTGTCTCGCCTCTTTTTCCGCATCCTGTTGAAAAATGGTGAGCATTAAAAAAAATTAAAACGCCGGAGGGGGGAGGCCAAGATTGCTGGCGGTGAGGGTATGATGCGATTGGTTGAGGTGGCTTCGGCGTTGAATCTGTAAAATGTCATCGGTCTCCCCAAGCCATGTCCCCATGGTCATTCCACTCTAAAGGCCGTATCACACGTCAGACCGTTCTCCTCCCCTGCCCACGAACGGACAAGCCGCTGGAGCGGCACCGGCACCGGCACCGGCACCGTGGAGCGAAGGGGAGAAGGCATCAGCCAATCAGCGACGCTGTCCGAACCCCCACTACCTACGACGGCAACGGCACTGCAAACATTCGATCGAGAGATCTTTGCCGTGCCGTTGCCGTCGTAGGTAGTGGGGGTTCGGACAGCGTCGCTGATTGGCTGATGCCTTCTCCCCTTCGCCCCACGGTGCCGGTGCCGGTGCCGGTGCCGCTCCAGCGGCTTGTCCGTTCGTGGGCAGGGGAGGAGAACGGTCTGACGTGTGATACGGCCTTAACAGATCCCCCTTGATCACACGAACGCCTAACCTAAGTGTCCCCAGTGCCGCGTCCCCAGTCCCCATTGTGCGGCACTCAATGCCCGGTTGGCCCGTCGTGCGGCACTCTGCCACGATCGCCACGGCTGGCCACGCCCTTCAACGGCTCAAACTGCCGATTCGATCATCGAATCTTTCGGGCCGTCCGTGACCCGCACTGCGAGGCTAGAGCGACGTGTCCTGCTAGTTCCGACCCTCTGCTTGAGGGCGGCAGGTCACGCCCGGGACAACTTCGGTTAATAGGCGTGAAGAAGCGTCTGGAACGGCGGTTTCTTCCTTTATTATGGTAGCTTACCTAAAAATACAAATCGCAATATAACATTTTTCACTTACTGCGACGTCATCGATGAATTTGGTTTCAAGTTGAGCATTGGTATGCGTCAGTCGGTCTAGTTTGTTGGCGATTTTCAGTTTTTCCATTTGCCACCTGCAAAAAACCGAAATTGCCTTTCGTACCGGTTGCTTGCTTTTGAAAAGAACATAGAATTTCCACAGAATTGTTACCTTTCGAACTGTCGCTGCTCTTTGGTGATGTTCTTGTTGTACTGGCTTATCGTATGCAGCACGCTGGACAGATTTCTCTCCACCCTTAGCCTACAGGAGTCCAGAGTGTGGCAGTCTGGAATGAAATTTGAAAATAAAGGTCATTCAATTGGACAGAAAAAATTTTCCCCAGGACTCGTTCATTTACGTACATGTACCTATGGAAATTTTTTTTTTTTTTTCAAATACAAACCAACTAACGTTTCCTTTTGATGTTCAATCGATGAATTTGTTTGGCCCTTTGGTCTCGCCTGGCCATGATAATGTTTTGCAAATTGAACCAGCCGTCGGTTTGTTTTTTGTTCAGTTCGGTCGCCAATTTCAATGCGTCTTGCAGCCTTTTCAATTTTGTTTCAGCCCATGAAACTGTTGCGTCGTTCTTCCGTATCGATTCAACGTTTTATACCATTAAAATTTGAAATAATTTTAATTTAAATATTTTTTTTTAATAATCAAAATAATTTTTAATTAATTTCAATTGCAATATTGATAACTATTGTTCCATATTGAAATAGACGGTCTTTGTTGAATCAATCTGGATCTTCTTTGGACGTCATAATTTTCAAATTAGAAAATTTCAGAAATAATTAAAATATTGATCCAAAATTGATCGATTTCGGCAATTTTTTCGTAAATACCGTCACTTACTTTTGCTTTAGAAAGATTGTCCTTGTTTTTTGTTTCCAATCGATTCTCCAACGTTGCGAGTTGAGAATTGATGAAATTCAATTTCCCTTTGAGCCGTTTTTGAACGGTCGACAACTCGCGCATTTCTTGTTCCAATTCTCTCGTCGTTTTCAACGCTTTTTGTATCCCGTCTTTGGCCTTTAGTACGTCACCCCGGGCCCGTTCCATGTCGAGCAGAGCTTTGCCCAATTCCAATTCACTATCGACTATTTTCTCTTCCTGAAAGACAAAATTATTAAAAAATAATTTTTGTAAATCGATCGTATCGTAAAGAATAAAAGAACGAATGAATTTTTCACCCTTAAAATTTATTTAGATTAAATGTAGGTATTTCTTTATTCTATTTTCTATTATTTTATTCTATTTGTTTATTTCTTTTTGTTCCTTACCGTCTGACGATTGAGTTCGCCGAGTTTTCTGATTTCGTTCTGATAATGCGTTATCCCTTTTTGAGTCACTTGTTTCTCGACCGACAGATCGCTCAGGAGTCTTTTCAGTTTTTCGAACTCCGCCGTTTTCTGAGCGACTTCGAAGTCCAAGTTGGCCTTGAATTTTTCCAGACCCGCACCCTCCTGGGGAAATTGTAGAAAACCTATGAGCGAGAGGGAAAACTATTGGGGATTTTCGAATTCGAGAATTTAAGAGATCGCCAACTTTTTCCAATTTGTCTTTTTCTTCTTCCGTCAGTTTCAACGTCGCATTTTTCATTTCCGCTTCCCTTTCCAACTGCTGTATAAGCCTTTCCATGTGTGTTAGCTAGAAAAAAGAATTTAATTATGAATTATTATTTTTTTTTTACAAAAACAAAATTATCGTCTATTCAATATATTGATAGGTCTTGTTATTTTTTTCATGCATCTAGATTTTTTTTTCTTTTTGTAGGTAGGAATTTGATAATTTTTTGTACCTTGTTCCTCAGGTAGTCCAGATTTGTCAGCAATTCTCCTTTCTGCGTCTCGAGGTCTTGCAAAATGGAATAGTTTTTCTTCAACGTATTTTGCCAGTAGGTTTTATTCTTGGCCGTCAAATAGTAATTATTCACGCATGCCCTTGAGAATGATAAAAAAAAAAAAACTTTATTAATTGAAGCCTAAAGCAGTTTCCTTGAAAAAAATAAAAATATTAGAATATAATTCACGCGTAACCTAAAGAATAAAAAAAACTGTCTATTGCGTTCCAAAATCCTGAAGTATTTTTCTAAAATTAATGAATAAAAACATTTATATTAATAGTTGGTTATGCACACACCCAAACTTTCCGTCTCTAGTCTCTGTAGATTGATTTTTCATCATTGCTGATTTCAGCAGCTATATCTAAAAAACTAATGAATCTAATTTACATAGAAAATATTGGTATTTATTGAAAATAGTTCATACGCACTCTAAAACGACTTGTTGGCCGTGTTTCCTGTTGTCGCATTCTTTTATGGACCCGTAGGCCGCCATGAGAGAAGAGTGTAGGAGTTTGTTGTCGTTCATTATACCGACGGAGTCTTTTTCCATTTTGACCAGCAAATCGTTCATACACTCGACTGAAACAGTCAATTCAGTAATTTGAGCTTGACAACCTATCGCAAATTCGAGAAATGTCTAATTTTATTTATTTTTTAATATTATTCGGATTTTTTCATATTTAAAAAAAAAAACATTTTGAATTGACAATTTTATTTTACTAGGTAAATCATTATTTTTAATGGAAATTTTGGAAAAAAAAACCCTACAGCCCAAATTCCATTTATCAATCGATTATTCTTGCTTGCCTATCTTTCGAAGAGACCGGCAGTGCATCAAAATGTAAAACCCCAAAATGTAATTCCATTTATCAATCAATAATTCATCAATTTCAGTTCTTGGCAAAACCTGAAAGTCTCTGCGTAAGGCCAAAATTTGATAAATAAGTGTATAAGTATAGGATCAAAGTTAAAATGGGTATAGGTATGGGTATAGGTATAGGTATGGGTATAGGTATGGGTATAGGTATGGGTATAGGTATGGGTATAGGTATGGGTATAGGTATGGGTATAGGTATGGGTATAGGTATGGGTATAGGTACGTATGTATGGGTATAGGTATACAGAAATTTGAGCTTTCGGGAATTGATTTTGAGTCCTGTTAAATCCAATATATGAAACCCGAAAAATTTCTTCGGCTTCTTAAGGGACTCGAAGTGCGTACCTTCGTTGCGCATATCTTTACAATTGATGTTCGATTGCTCGATTTCGTTGTTCAGCCTTATAATTTCTTTTTCCAATTTCCACATCAAGATGTCCTGCAAAATAGAATGAAATAAGGACGTATTTGAAGGCGAAAAATTCTTGAATGTTCTCTTCCAAAAATCTCTATTTTCCGTCGAGCCGGATTCGAACTAACGGCGCGGACGAAGGAAAACACTGTAATTTTTTATTGAAAAAATTCTCGGGTACCTGCTTCATTTTTTCTTCGGCCAATCTGCGTTTCTCTCCCTGCAGATGTTGAGACATCGCGTGAGACGTCTTCAAATGCATGTCCTTCTCGGCCTCGAAAGCCCGCAATTTATGCAGCAGATCGTTCAGAATTTCTTTCTCTTTGATGAGTTGGTCGTCTACGGGAAATACGGGTCAAACATTTTTGAACCACTGATCCGATTTTGACGGAACTAGTCTTGAAAGTTGTGACTCCAAATTGATGCTAATTGTCCGGGCAATCCGATCGGAAAAGGTGAAGGGGTCCATTTGGCATAAGTAGGTGATGTCGTGGGGTTAGAATTTTTTGAGTATTTTTCCCGTGTTTCTCGCTTAAATAACCGTAAGCAAGGAGTTTTTTCCAAAAAATTTTTGAAAAATTTGTTTTCAAGTCGCTCTGGCTTGAATCTCCTGATGCGATTTCTCCTTTTTCACGTTTTTGCCAATTTGAGGAAGTCCTTTTTTTTTTTTTTTTTTTTTTTTTGTCAGATATCAGGGCTCAAACTTTAAAATAAAATTAAAAAAAAAAAAACTCACAAACCCTAGTTTCAGCAGGCAAACATTAACAATAATGGAATAATGAATTGTTTATGGTTGCCTGTTGAAACTAGGTTTTTCAAGTTTTAGTGTTTTTTTTTAAAGTTGTAGCATAATTACTTCCATATTTACAGAGTAAATGGAAGTATTTCGATCGTCCTAAAATCGAGAATCGGAACGGAGCTTCAGAAAAAACTTTTTCTTATACACATCTACTCAGAATCACTTCCTGAACAAGTGTCTGTGTGTCCGTTAGTCCGTTAGTCCGTCTGTCCGTCTGTGGTCATTTACAAAAATGACCGTAACTCCCTCAATTCTCAACCTTTTTTCAAATTTCTTGAAGTGAAATGTTTGTCTCGGCAAGACCTAACACCCTGTTTAATCGGAATTTGGATAACGCACAGTACTTCCGATATATTTGCAATTTTAGTGTTTTCTATTTTATTTTTTCCCGGCCACAAAAATGAACCGATTTGAGCGTTCTTGGTCTTAAAATCTTTGTTTTACCTTGTAGAATATGTGGATATTTTTTATATTCCAAAAATGTGACGTTTTTCCATTTTTGGCGAATTTTGAAATTTGCATAGTGAGTTTTTTGATATTTTTGACCTGAACACCCTCAAAAGCAGTCAAAATATGATGAAATTGTGTCCCAATTTTACGTTTCGAAATATGGCAGTATTGTGTGTTATCTACGCACCACTGGTTTTTAATTGCGTTGTTTTGATATATCGCCACCCCTTCCCACCTTTCGGAATTCTAACAACTGACTTTCCATACCTGTATGTTTCGCATCGTTGTATTCTTGTCTCGCTTTTTTATGCGTCTCTCGCACTCCCTCGAGTTCTTTTTCGAATACCTCGCGCCGAGATTGGATCTAGAAAATTACAATTGGAAAATGAATGAAGGATTTTCCCTTGAAACATCAAACAGTAGAGGCCGAAAGAGGTCGAGCTTCATTATAAATCATTTTCGGTCGATGCTGAATCACTATGATGGATTATAGAGAGGTGAATTATTAACCTGAGTTAAATTCGCCCTATACTCGTCAATGTCTTCCCTCTGTTTGCGAACGAATTTCTCCTCTCTGTACAAACAGGACGCCCGTTGTTTGCTTTCGTCTTCGAGCCTCTTGGTGTCTGCGACCTGAATAATGCGAAAAAATTTAAAAAAAACTATAAAAAAAATAAATTTTAAATCCAATGGCAGGTGTATCGATCACACGATGGTTTCTCAATATTGTTTTTTCCGAGCGCTTTTTTCACCGACTGTCCTTTATCTTTTTCTATCCACGTAACTGGTTCTGAGGTGAAAGAGTCTTGGGACAGTTGCAATTTTAGCAAAAGTTTAGTACCTACCTTTTTAAAATTAAAAAAAAATGGAATTCAATTTTTATTATTATTGTTTCATTTTTACTTCCATATTTACGGAGTAAATGGAAGTATTGTGATCGTCCTAAAATGGAGAATCGGAACGGAGCTTCAGAAAAAACTTTTTCTTATACACATTTACTCAGAATCACTTCCCGAACAAGTGTCTGTGTGTCCGTGTGTCCGTCTGTCCGTCTGTCCGTGTGTCCGTCTGTCCGTCTGTCCGTGTGTCCGTCTGTCCGTCTGTGGTCATTTACAAAAATGGCCATAACTCCCTCATTTCTCAACCTTTTTTCAAATTTCTTGAACTGAAATGTTTGTCTCGGCAAGACCTAACACTCTGTTTAATCGGAATTTGGATAACGCACAGTACTTCCGATATATTTGCATTTTTAGTGTTTTCTATTTTATTTTTTTCCGGGCACAAAAATGAACCGATTTGAGCGTTCTTGGTCTCAAAATCTTCGTTTTACCTTGCAGAATATGTGGATATTTTTTATATTCCGAAAATGTAGCGTTTTTTCATTTTGGGCGAATTTTAAAATTTTAATAGTGAATTTTTCGATATTTTTGGCCTAAACACCCTTAAAAGCAGTCAAAATATGATCAAATTGTGTCACAATTTTACGTTTCAAAATATGGAAGTATTGTGTGTTATCTACGCACCACTGGTTTTAAATGTTTTTCTTTCATTTTTTTATTTTATATTTTTTCCGAATGAATTGTACATTCTATGAATTGTACATTCTATCGAATAGAAAATTATACTTACAACTTGCTGAATCTGGTCGGTGATCCTAGCAACTTGCCGGAGTAAATGATCTCTTAAGAGTTTTTGGAATTTTTCCATCATTGGATTCTCAGACTCAAGGACGATCGGCGATTCCTGAAAATTTAAAAAAAAATCTTTTTTTATTCATGGTTATAATGCCTTACAGTGCTGGTAATATGGCCACCTTGGCTATCTGCCCAGACGAATTTTGTGCATGGATTGCTTACCCCAAGATGGGCTGATATGGACACCCATGAGTCACAAATGAATCTAGGCTGATACTCTACCGTTGGTTTCATCAATAATACCCATTAATCATTAATATCCATTATTCTCCTAATAAAATTTTCAGAGAAACTACTTATTTGGAGAATAGGTAATGGATATTCGAAGAACAAACTGAATTGACGGAGCCACCCTAAATTATTTTTGGCTGAAAATTTTTCTCAATCGCTAGGTATTCAATTTGGAGATTTCTTACGGTTTCCGACGTCATCATGTCCAAATCTTCTTGAGCCTCGTGCTCGTAGAGTTCCGGCAAATATTGTCTCATGATATCGTCAACTTCCGACGACGGACTAGGCGGCCATGTTTGTTCGGACATCTCACCTGAATATAAATATTCAACGATAAATGTATCATTGTATTGACAAAAAAAAGGTTTATTATTGAATAATAAACCAAAATGAAGGTGAACGAAATTTCGCGATTTTATTTGCCCTTAACCTCTAAATAATTCTAATTTACAATTGAATTATTTGGCAGGTCAGCACCCCCCTCCCCCCCATGGTGTGAGCATCAACCGCTTACTTAATTCAGCTTGATCTCTAGCAGCATCATGCACGTTCAACAGGCCTGGAAAGAAGAATGGATGATTTTTAATTTTGAAAAATTCCTAACGCGGGGGTACCACAAGGAAGTGTGATAGATCCGCTCCTACCTTCTCTCTTAACTTCTTGCCTATCTTTCGTGGAGATTGACAGCGCATCAAAATGTTAAACCCCAAAATGTAATCTTTCAAACTGAAAAATCCCTATGCGGGGGTACCACAAGGAAGTTTACTGGGACCGCTTCTACCTTCTCGCTTACGTTGTTGAATATCTTTCAAAGAGATTGAAGAAACCCCAAAAAGTAATTATTTTTTTACTAAAAAAACCCCTAAGCAGGCAGGGGTACTACAAGGAAGTGCAATAGGCCCACTACCTTCGCTCATTAGGTATAAGTTTACCTTCTTGCCTATACCTTATGATGGGATTGACAGTGAGTCAAAATGAGGCGTTGATAGCCAGAGTGGACCATTCCACAAACTGGCCGAAAATGAGTTATCGAATTATTATTAAAATTTGACTCGTTCTCGAATGTGCCAAGAGAGAGCGCAACTTTTCAAATTGTCAGTCTGCAAATTGGCCGCCGATTTTGATGGCCAGAGTGGACCTTGTGGCTTGTAGAAAAGTCCCTATGGTTCATGAGTCATCTGTTCACCCAAGAATGCTTGTATTTTTACTTCCATATTTACAGAGTAAATGGAAGTATTGTGATCGTCCTAAAAACGAGAATCGGAACGGAGCTTCAGAAAAAACTTTTTCTTATACACATTTACTCAGAATCACTTCCCGAACAAGTGTCTGTGTGTCCGTTACGTCCGTTACGTCCGTCTGTCCGTCTGTCCGTCTGTCCGTCTGTCCGTCTGTCCGTCTGTGGTCATTTACAAAAATGGCCATAACTCCCTCATTTCTCAACCTTTTTTCAAATTTCTTGAACTGAAATGTTTGTCTCGGCAAGACCTAACACCCTGTTTAATCGGAATTTGGATAACGCACAGTACTTCCGAGATATTTGCATTTTTAGTGTTTTATATTTTATTTTTTTCCGGCCACATAAAAACAACCGATTTGAGCGTTCTTGGTCTTAAAATCTTCGTTTCACCTTGCAGAATATGTGGATATTTTTTACATTCCGAAAATGTGGCGTTTTTTTCATTTTGGGCGAATTTTAAAATTTCAATAGTGAATTTTTCGATATTTTTGGCCTAAACACCCTTAAAAGCAGTCAAAAAATGATCAAATTGTGTCTCAATTTCACGTTTCAAAATATGGAAGTATTGTGTGTTATCTACGCACCACTGGTTTTCTTCAAAACACCATAACAAGGCCCTGAATCAATCAAATGAAATTAGTTGAAATTTTCAAATGCGATTTTCTCAGTTCGACACCTGTGTGGAATGGTCCACTCTGGCTATCAACGCCTCAAATGTAAACCCCTAAAGCCCGTATCACACGTCAGACCGTTCTCCTCCCCATCCCACAGACCGTCTGGACAGACCGATTCTTTGGTAATTTTTACTTGGGAATTCATCCATAATTTTTCTTAGCAATAAGGATCCATAGATGAGTAATAACAAACATTGATGCAGGTGCGCAAAAGTGAACATATCCATAGCATCAGCCATTCAGAGAATAGGGTCTGTGTGTCTGTCCGTGGGATGGGGAGGAGAACGGTCTGACGTGTGATACGGGCTTAAATGTAATAGAGAGTTTTTGCAGCCAACGGGTGACGGGGTGACGTTTCTCACGGGTGACGTTTCGCGTGCGACGTTAACTACGACTAGAGGCAACAACGCCAGCGGTTGCTATGTTGGTTGCCATGGTAACCGTATTACCATTATTAGTTAGGGTTATTATTGGTTAGGCATTCAACGGGCCCGTCTCTTCGGCTCAACGGGCGACGCTGAATGGACCATTTTACCGGCACCCGTAGCTAACGTCTTGTCAAGTTACCATCTCCCGGCTCTTACGGGCTCTGTCGCGAGGTTCTACGTGGCCCGTTAGTGGCTTGCAAAAACTCTCTAATTTTTGTTACTAAAAACCCCTTAACGCTGGCGTACCACAAGGGAATGTTATAGATCCACTCCTACCTTTTCGCTTACCTTCTTGCCTATCTTTCGAAGAGATTGACAGCAAATCAGTACTCTTGCGCCATCCAGTGTCGGAAACGCCTTCCATTTCTTCGAATTCTCCATCCTCCAAAATTTTCGGCGTCGACTGCGCCGAGTCGCCTTTAATCGCTGAAAATTTCACGCGTTGTTTTTCCCTGAATTCGCTGTCTTTAATTTCTCCCAAATATTCGGCCGATTCCTTCAGGTCGTCCATCGATCCGTACTCTTCGAATTCTCGCGTGAAGCTGGTGAAATGGAAATTCGAATTTTACCAATCCCAACACTTCTACTGTCAAAATTGAATTTTTCCTGAGATTTTAAATCAATTTGAAAAATCGTGGTTGATTTTTACGTATCAAACGCGTCGTCAAGGGCCTGCTCCAACTCCTGGCCTTCGTTTTCATCGTAGTATTCCCAATTTTCGATTTCCTCGCTGTCATTTTCCAATTCGGAATCGCCCAATTCCAGCGAACCTGCCAATGGACGAGGGCATAAAACGCTGAGTATTTGATATTGAATAATTTTATTTTTTACGTGGATTTGAAAAAATTACCCGACTTGAGTTCTTCATCTATATCATAGGCGATGAACTGCTCGTCAGCCAAATTTTCATCTTTCTCAGGCACAAGCTGGCTGTCGGTAGGATCTCTGAACACGATTTTACATGAACATCAATACCCTTTTCGGTTTGCAATAATTATTATATGAAAATTGTCATAACATGAAATTTTATGCCACGTGCGTTTTATGCCATTTTGGTGCGAAATCATAATAAATAATTAAAATCATTTTAATGTCAAGACTTACTCGTACTCAGCTTCGGTGCCCAACAAGTCCTGTTTGAATAAATTACATTCAATTACTGTTCAAGGGGATTGTGGATAAAAATTTACCAAAATCAGTCAAACAAATCCATTGTTATCATTTTTTTGTACATAATTTTTTAGATTCGAAGTTTTTTCCATGTTTTCATTTCAGTAAAAAGGCGATAAGTCTCTCAAATGTTGAAGCAATCGCACAAATGAGGGTATCATTATCAAGGCCATTAAATTTCGTATAATTTTACTGTATTGGCAGAATTCTGACATCAAGTTAGGAAAGCGAAAAATTAGACCGAGGTCGAGAGTTGCTAAATTTTTAAAAATTAACATTTTTCAGCGTGCGTTTAGGATTAAAAGAAAATCTGGCGTTCTAGGTAATTTCATTTTTTAATTACTCCGAAAATCTGCCAAATCAGTGCTCACATTTCTCGAAAAATTATTTTAAAAAATTATATAAAATTATAAAAAATATATAAAATAGAAAATTGATTGAAATCGATTTTTTATTATTGTACTTTTAAAGAAATTGTTAAAATATAAGGATTATACCAATTAATAAAAAAGATTACATTTTTCAGTTGCATTCTGCCACGATTCAGTACATCCATTAGCGCTCCTTTATTTACTCATTTTATTACTCACCTTCGTTTCCTGCAAGCTTTCCGTCTGACTAACCTCACGGTCAACATCGTCGTTCCCGTCGGCCGACATATTTTCCCCCGATAATTCAATGAAACTCAAACAGGGGAAACTCCATTCGCTCGTTACACGATGAATATCGAGATTTCTTTATTTACGGCCTTTTCGAAAAATATCGACGATAAAAAACTTTTCACCGGCAGAAGTTACGATGTTGCACGTGAACGCGTCCCTGGCAACATTGCAAGTTCCAACTTCCAAGGAAGTTTCGTATTTCCAGACTTCGGGAGAAGTTTATTAGTAGACATGGGAACGCGGCTACCGGTTGGATCAATAAAGCGGATAACGGAAGGTGCCTACATTGATGTCTGCATACCCAGTATTTCCATGTTTCGAAAATCCATTGCCAACCTCGTTCTCAACTTGTAAATTCGATTAAAAATTCAATTTTTGCTGAAAAAATGTCTCAAAAAATCAAAATTCTCAAAAAAATCGAGTTAGGTACCTACTTCAAAAATGGACCATTGCAAAGTGAACACATAACATTCAATAAATTCCACTTGGCACCATGAATGATACATTCGAACAACTGGTCCTGAAAATATGGCTTCTAAACATTGGTTATTGGATTTTCAACTTGACTGAGGCGGTTGCGCAATAAGTCGCCGCAGGTCGGCGAAGTCAAGTGATCTATAAAATTTATAGATATTTTATTATATTTAATATAACCTGACATAGCGTAGATATATGAGGCATAAAATGGGTGGCACCCGGAATCTGGGAAATTTTTGAAACGCTAAAGTTCTACTTTAATTCCAAAGTTCTGATGTTTCTTCTGCAGGAGCTGATATTTAGGCAATTTTGTCATTTTTGACTAGATTGCTCATAAATAAACCCACTTTCTCAATCCATCACCGATCACCCTTCACCGATCACCCATTATCGATCATCCACCACCGATCCCCTATCACCTATCCCCCATCACCCATCACCCATCACTACTCAACGATCACCCATCACCGATCACCCATCACCGATCATCCACCACCGATCCCCCATCACCTATCCCCCATCACCAATCACTACTCAACGATCATCCATCACCGATCACCAATCACCCATCACCAATCACCCATCACCAATCACCCATCACCGATCACCCATTACTGATCAACCACCACCGATCCCCCATCACCTATCCCCCATCACCCATCACCCATCACTACTCAACGATCACCCATCACCGATCATCCACCACCGATCACCCATCACCAATCCCCCATCACCCATCACCAATCCCCCATCACCCATCACCAATCCCCCATCACCCATCACCAATCCCCCATCACCCATCACCGATCACTACTCAACGATCATCCATCACCGATCACCAATCACCCATAACCGATCATCCATCACTGATCCCTCATCACCGATCATCCATCACTGATCCCTCATCACCGATCACCCATCACCGATCACCCATATTCATTTGGTATTTAATTTTGAATGATTTGATGGCAAGAGGTTCCTTCTTGAAAATTCAAATTGCTTTTTCTGACCAATGCTGTCACTCTGATGATCATCATCGTCTAAAAAATCATTAAGATAAGCGACAAAATTGAAAAATTGACAATTTTTCCATTCACCTCTCACCCAACCTAAACAAAAATTAATATTCTTGTTATTCTGATCAATATTGTCACCCTCGTCATCATCATGGTCTAAAAAATCACCAAAAAAAAATAAATAGAAAAAATGATGATTTTCCCGATGACTCAAGGAACAGAACACATCTTCATCATCATTATTAAAAAATCACTAAAAAATAAGCAAAAATGAAAACTTGAAAAATATCGATTATTTCATCCATTTCCCCCCCCCCACAATTATGAAAAATACCTTTCATTGTCATTAAAAACCATGAATTAATATTAATTTCTGTTTTCTCGACTAACGTTGTCACCCTCATCATCGTCGTCCGCGAAATCGAGTTTTAATATGTTTGGAATTCGATCAAGAACATCAATATCGATTTTCGGACGGTTTTTCGCAACAAAGCAATGACGGGAAAATGTAAATGTAATCATGCATGAATATGTCGTGGCTGTGTGAATCCCCCTCAAATGAACAGGGTAATATGAAAGAGTAGATTATAATATACAAGGGTCTCCCTTTTGTTGCGATAATGTTGAAAAATAGAGCCGCCCATGTTGCAGTTTTGAGGCGAAGGGAGCAAAGTGCAAAAGGTTGAAAGGAGAGAGTCGACGTGGAACGTGTACCAATCTCCTTTCCCTCGTGGAAACCTCTTTTGGGGGATAGGGTTAGATTGTAACCACGGTTGTAGCAAGAACAGGGAGCTATATTGTTACTTTAGGGTAAGTTACGTCCCTGAATCATGGGAGCCCTGCGATGGGGAAAAAGGCGAAGGTCGAGGCCCTTTTGTGAATCCAAGGGTTAAGGGAAAATGGCCCTGCCAAGGGGACAGGTTTTACGACATACTACTATATCAAGGGTATGCCCTTATCCTTGCGACGACCTTCTCCTTTTCAAAGAACAAGTAACCGCACGTTCTTCGGAGGAGAAAAATAAATTAACGAAGTATCAGCATCATCTCAGCATCAGAATAAATAAACTTCTTTTGGTTCATTTTTCTTCAGAAATGAACCTCAGTAAACGGTTAAAAAAATTTTTTTAACACCTCCTGAAAATTTGTTGGTTTACGTTTCAAAGGGTGTAGAATCCGAATCTGCAATAAAAATTTTTTGTCCGTCCGCCGTCCGGGGGTTTTCAGGGAAAAGGAGTGGTCGTAAATTTTTGAAATTTTCACAAAAAATCAAGTTCCTTGGTTGGTCCTAACGTCTCCACCAAACCACAAAAGTGGGAAAACATTTTTTTTTTTTTTTTGAAAAAATTTGAGTTTAAGGAAATTTGCAACATAGGCATGTGAGGTATCATTTTCGATAGATTTTTTCATGCTGAACCGAATGAGACCATCGCCACGGCGGTAGCTCCAAACGTTTAGGATTTATTGCAGTTTTAGTGAGACATTTTTGAGTTTTTAAAAATTTCCCCATAGGTAGTTAGGTATATTAGGTAGCAGAGTAGATATAGCTATGTTGCTGGGTTAAAAAGGTTTTCTAAATCCCCATCTAATACACAAATTCATACTGAAATGGCAGAATAATAATAGCTAAATGCCGCGTTTTAGAAGTATAATATACTGATGATATATTATAGATATCATTAGGTTTGTCTTAGCAATCGAAAAATGAACCCTTCAGGATTTGCAGAGTTCTTCGGATACACAAAAAAATATGAGCACATGTCACTGGTCTACTTAACAGCGTTTTTTTTAAATTTTTTATTCAAGTATTTCTTTATTTATTTTTGATTCGGCGGCTTTTTTTACATTTTGAGAATCGGCGAAAAATCGAAAGTTAAGATTTAACCGATTATAAATCCTTATGAGAATTTCCTACATTTTTTTTTTTGAATTGATATTATTTCGGAGTATAGTTCGCTCAAAGTGCAGCGCTGAATACAGAATTCGGGCCGTGTTTCGAACAAAAAATCCCTCCGTTCCGACTCGAACGAGGAAATTGGAAGAGTTTCACGTCCCGAAAAAAGGGGAAGTAGGTAGTCGCTGTATAAAGGAAGAAGTAAAGCACGTGACTTGGTTCTGCTTATCCACTTTGTTGGACTCGTTCCTTTTGCTACGAGGCGAGAAGACTGAACATTGACCTGGCATCGTGTGTAGACAATGGACTCCCAGTTCCTTACATTAGATCGTATCAACTGATGACCTCCATGGTCGATATGGGCTGATTTGAGTGCTTGGATTATTGAGGATTATTCCAAATTTCGATACCCCGTCAGCCTCAATGATTAATTTGAATATAATATATACAAATTTTTTATCATATTGCGGGAGATTTATTGGTACATGTGGCAACACTACTTCGAAAAGTAACCTTATAACCTGTTACCAGAAATATATAATATCGATTTTACCGACAACCGTCGAACTGCACCAGAGTGAAGTTAGCAACGGTCAACTGAACTGAACTGAACTGAACTGAGAACTGAACTGAACTGACTGAATTGACTCTTTTGAAGGCTGCTTGGATCACAAATTTAGAACCATTGGTGCGTAGATGACGCACAAGACTTCCACATTTTGAAACGTAAAAATGTGACACTACTTTATCATATTTCAACTGATAATGAGAGTGTTTAGGTAAAAAAACTCACTACGCAAATTTTAAAACTCGCTCAAAATCGAAACACGTCGATTTTTTGGATTATAAAAAATATACAATATACTGCAAGGTACAACAAAGAGTTTAAGATCAAGAACGCTCAAATCTGTTCATTTTTGTGGCCGTTAAGGGGCTATATCGATGTAAAATTTCATGCCGAATCGATTTTTTTTACGTTGGTAGCCTTAAAATAGGAGAAAATCGCAATATGTTTATTAACTGCAGACACGTTATTTTGCTCTCCTGTAAAATTGCTGCAAACGTCTTAAGACATGTTGCCAAATCACCGTCGATTTGAGCATCGACCTCTGCAATCTCTTCATTAGAGCGTCGGCATAGTCATAATCCTATTACTACCCGCCTAACGATGGACGGCTCGCCTTGTGAATGAAACTTTTCAATTTTTCGACCCTCGCCAAATCCCCCAGCATAGAAGGTAAATATGTAAAATATACAGAGCAAAGTCCACCTGCACCACTTTCTCCACATGATTGGTTGTCCTTTGAATCCTTTCTCCGACTCCAAAATCTCCAGCCCGTTCGCTCAGTTTCACTCCCAATGTCCTATCTCTCTATATCTGTAGTGCAGTCATAAGATCATTTTCGTGTCGAGTGTGCTGAGAGGGAGGATTCACCTTCCTTTTTTTCCAGCGTGTGTGTGAGCATCCAGGATTTACTTTCACTTTGTGTAAATGCTGATTGACTCCATTTACCGCTTAGAGACACCGAGTCCTTGAACTTCACGTATACCTTAGACCTGAATCCCTACGCGCTGAATTTTCCCTCGAAAACGGGGAAAAAAGGGAAAATCTGGGACGAAGTATTTTACTTTTTGAAAATTCCAGAAAACTCTGTCATATGGTAAACTAAGCGAAAAATACTTGAAAAATTCCAAACTCAAATTCCATCACCTTTGAAATCGGAAATTTTTGGAAAAAATGTGCCTATACTACCAGGCATTTAAAAAGACGGAAAAATGTTGTGAATAGCATTAGACAATGATAAAACCAGGTGTCAACAACAGAGTTTAAAATTTTAAAAAATTTATGTTTTTCGGGGTTTTGAGATACATGCAAAATTTCTAGCTATACCTACTGCCACCGATATGATTCCTGAAAAAAATGGAAAAAATTGTGGTACAAAATGATAGAATTCTTGACATGCCAATAACAGAATATTTGAAATCGGATTTAATTCGGTTGCGGGAAAGCAAAATATAAATGCTGGAAAAAATCGACAAAAAAATCAACTCGAGTACCCCGGGTTTTTTTAAAAGTCGGTTAAAAAACAAATATTTTTGCGTAGATAGCACACTTCCATATTTCGCTAAGTTAATTTTTGACCCAATTTGATTATATTTTGACTACTTTTGAAGCTGTTTAGGTCAAAAAAAATATGCGAATTCTAAAATTTGCCTAAAATTAAAATAAGTCAAGTTATCGAAAAGCTACATAGCTACATACCTATTCTGCAAGGTGAAACAAGGATTTAAAGACCAAGAACGCTCAAATCGGTTCATTTTTGTGGCCAGGAAAAAATGAAATGAAAAACACTTGCCAAAAAAAAGTCAAATTTCAAATTCTTTTCGTTTTTTAATGCCTAACACTTTTCTCAACTTTTTATGGCTTAGAGGTAATTTGTTCCCGAAAATGTACCATTTTGAACGTAATACCGTGGGCTTGGAGTTTTTTGATTATTTTTCCCCAGTTCCTCGATTTTTATAATCGTAACATATTGAATTAATAATTTTATTAATTGTAGCTGGCCAATTTCGAAATCTTGCTTCGCCAAAAGTTCTGTCGCATAAATTGGAAAATATTCCGTCGGATAAATTACTGAAACTGTCGATTTCGCTGTGTCTCTGCGATTATTCGTTGTTCAATCTCGAAATCTCCGGTAATTGGGAGAGAAAATGGCGAGGGTCGGATTTTTGGAGGCTTTGTTGTCTCGTTGCTCAACACTAGATGAATGTCAAGCGAGCTGATGAATTCTGAATACTTCGACATTCTGTTCCACTGATGTCACCACAAATCGCGAAGAATTCCATTGTTTTCCAATCCTGACACGCCTCGGCTCGAGCTGTTCATTATTTATTGAGTAATAAGTAAAAGCGTCTACTGGAGAGGACTCGATTTCAAAAAGATTTACAAATTCCTCTCAGATATTCGGCTGAGTCTCAGAAAAAGGGCAATTTCCAGCGTCAGTGATTTCCGAAAATCCGCATACTTCAAACTACATTTTTTGCACTCGTTCCCCGGATGCAAACAGTTTAAGCGGATTTCGAGAGGATGAACTCTATTTTGGAGCCAGAAATGCAGAATTTCAATTTTCATACTTCCACGGGACTGACAATGCTAAGGGCTAGAGTAAAAATTCTTGGTTAAGACGCATGAATATATTTAATGAAAGTATGACTTAATGAAAGAATACGAAAAATTACGGAAAATATAAATTTCAAGTTAACAGTCAGCAATGCACGAAATAGCTCAGGCGCAGCCAAAAAAATTACAGCCACAGTTGACATGGTAATTCTTTCAATTTTTTCCACGATTCCTGAAACCGCGAAGAATTTTATCAACTCATCGCTAACTACGCCCATAAATGAGGTTGGTACATCTTTTACCAACATTTTTACCAATCTTTTACTTCTATTGTCAGTCTCGCGGATCATACTTCCACGGGACTGACAGCAATAGCTGCACGGTACTGACATTTTGCGATTCAAACTCCTCCACCACCGACTTGATTAATCATATGGTAATAACTGGAACATGGTTTTACAGGGAAAAGGCCCTAAGACAACATAAAATAAAAGCTTTCATGCCAATATTTAGCAGAAAAACATAGAATCGCGGTACTGACCTGAATAAAAATACGCCCCCGAAACAAAATCTTCAATGGTTGATGGCGGCCAACTGACGGGCTTCAGCCTCCGAGTTTTTGCCCCACATTTGTCAGTCACAGCTGCCACAACAACTTTAGCGCGCAAAACTTCCCACAGTGTTGTTCGATTAGTGTGGGGGGATTTTATGATCCATGGTACTGACTGATTTTTCCGATTCAAAGTTTGAGATACTCCTGGCTACCTCCAAATTTTTGAAGGAATTTGGTTCCTACTGACCCTTTTTCTAAAATAGTTGGAACGTCACACGCTCAGAAATGATTTTGATTCACCCATGGTACTGACAATTCCTATGTTCGGCGTAAAAAATAAAATTTATCATTGCTTCTAGAAGAAAGTAATGCGCATACCTAATAGCAGGGGTAGTTATTTAAAAAAATTTGGTCTCACTGTCATAGGACGGCTAGAACTAAGCCGATTCATCGAAATTGCCTTTTTTCCGAGAATCGCCCATTTACGTAATTTCAGCCAATAATTTTTAGAATCGTCAATTGGCCTTCAAGGTTTAATAAGTTTACCGAAGAAAGTGAAATCCTCGGGAGGGCATAAGGTAGAAAAAAACGCGCTTACATCAATTCCTTAGCCGAGGAACCGGTCTTTTTCGGTGTCCAGCTCGAATCTCGTTAGGGAAGATGTTACCAATCGCTTCTAACTTGTAGTCAGTGAAAGGGCAGTTGCATAATATTGAAAAATGCTCGGAGGAGAAAATATCTAAGAAACACAATCGTAAGTCGTAGGGTTTCACTTTTGGGCGGAGAAGGGCTTCGAGGATGGGGATAATCTGGAGAAAAATTGTAGAAAAAATGAAAACACCTCTAATACATTTTTAGGCAATGAAAAATCGTCATAACCTCTAGCATCTAAATCAATTCACCAATTTACTGCAAAAATCCCAGTGGTGCATAACACACAATACTTCCATATTTCGAAACGTAAAAGTGTGACACAATTTGATCATATTGAACTGCTTTTGAGGGTGTTCAGGTCAAAAATATCAAAAAACTCACTCTGCAAATTTTAAAACTCGCCTAAAATGAAAATACGCCAAGTTGTAGTTTTAGAAAAAATATCCACATATTGTGCAAAGTAGAATGAAGATTTTAAGACCAAGAACGCTCAAATCGGTTCATTTTTGTGGCCGGAAAAAAAATAGAAAAAACTAAAACTATTGGAAATACTGTGCGTTATTCAATTTCCGATTAAACAGGGGTCTTGCCAAGAAAAACATTCCAGTTCAAGAAATTTGAAAAAGTTTAGAATTGAGGAAGCTTTTTGTAAATGACCGCAGACGAACAAAATACGCCTCTCCGTAGGAAGCGGGCGGATCACCCTCGTAAATAACAACTCGCGGAACCGGCCTCGAGCCGAGAATCCGTGGAAATTTCGTGGAAAATCGTGGAAACAGTTCGACGGAAAATGGAATATGTAAAAACACCAACTGTCTGCGTCGGGGCGCGGCGCAGGCGCCAGTCTCATCGGATTTTCCCCTCTTCTTCGACGATAAATCTCAACCATTGGAAATGCGAGACGTGAAAGTGGCTCGAGAAATGAGGGTGGGCTTTCTAACGCCTGCTGAGAAGCCTTAGCTCAGCAGTGGAGTGGGGGCTGCTGAAGCTGAAAGAGTTTCGTAGCCTTAGCTCCGAGGGTCGTGTTTCGCAGATGGATGAAGAAAAATCCTCAGGGTGGAGTGGGAGGTATCGGACCGTGTAATCAACTTTTGATATCGGACTCCCCCCTTCCTTGTACAATGTTAGTTAAAAGGAGATGGCCAATTTTGGCCGTAGTATTGACGTTTTTGCGATTCGACATTTTATTCATTTATATAGACGAATTCTCGATATTGCTGAATATTTCGAGTCGTTTAAAAGTCAGTAAAAGAGTCAATTAAAAGAAGATATTTTGGCCTATTAATACAGCTAAATAAAAGTTTTCTGTTTTTGCAAAATAATTTTTGGTCGTTTGTTGTGACTGCTTTTATTTACTGAATAATCGTTTTATATTCACTGAAAAATCATTTTACATTTACTTATCGTTTATTATTTACTAAATCGTTTTATGAACACATTTTTACTTAAAAGCAAAGGGTGTATCGCTCCGCCTCTCAATTTCGACGCTTTGGCGGAAGACATTTTTTCGACGCACTGCCGCGTAGACGTAGTGCCGCACTCCCAACGCAAAGGAAGACTGACAAACCCTACTCTGGGTGAAGCCCACAGAAAAACCAGTGGTGCGTAGATAACACACAATACTTCTATATTTTGAAACGTAAAATTGTGACACAATTTGATCATATTTTGACTGCTTTTGAAAGTGTTTCGGTCAAAAATATAAAAAAATTCACTATTCAAATTTTAAAATTCGCCCAAAACAAAAATACGCTACATGATCAAAATATAAAAATATCAACATATTCTGCAAGGTAAAGCAAAGATTTTGAGACCAAGAACGCTCAAATCGGTTCATTTTTGTGGCCGGAAAAAAATAAAATTGAAAACACTAAAAATGCGAATATATCGGAAGTACTGTGCGTTATCCAAATTCCGATTAAACAGGGCGTTAGGTCTTGCCGAGACAAACATTTCAGTTCAAGAAATTTGAAAAAAGGTTGAGAATTGAGGAAGTTATGGCCACTTTTGTAAATGACCAAAGACGGACAGACGGCACAAATGCATGATTCTGCTATTTGCACGTGAATATCAGGTAAAAAGGCGCTATTGGTTTTGTTTTTCGTTTTTTTTTTATTGGTTTTGACACCCGATGGCGAAAAGATCGGTTTAACGCGTCCGAAGCTTGCGGCGGACATTTCTACGGCTACACTGTCTGGACTTTGTGATGTGAGAACTCGAAGAAGCCATCGTGCTTAGGCAGCATTAGGTTACGTAAGCATTTTCATTCTTACGCGAAGTCCCATCGATAACCTACTTCGAAAAAACCATTTCCAAAAACGCCGCAAATCATAAAGCCGTAGTTTATGGCTTCTGTTCCTCGATAAACTTGGAAAAAGTTTTTTTTTTCAATTACGATTAAAATAATTTGTATGGTAGTTGAAAAAAAGCATGACACCTTTTCCCAACTTTAGCAGAATTTCGAGGAATAAAAGTCATAAATTCAGTTGTCAAAATTTCCAAAAATTCAGCATTAGGCAAGCTTGAACCAAAGTCCTATTCCCCTAATGTGATTATTTTTTTAGGATAATACATTTTTTCAAATTTAAGATTGATTTTTATTGATTTCGAGTCTTTATGACAGAAATGTTTCTTCGTAATTACCTACATATTCACATTCCCTATCAGCAAAACGTCGCAGGTCGAAAATGTTAACAAAAAATCAAAATAATGTATAAACACACACGTGTGTACATTTTTGGCGCACCAAAACTGTAATTTTGAAAATTTCAATTCTTTATCGCCTAACTTTAATTAAAATTGTTACTAAACTAGGCAATAACGAAAATCATTGGTAGGTATTTCTATTAACTATATACATGAGAGAAATCATTTTTTTTAACACTCAAAAAGAGCTAAAATTCCGTTTTGGCTCAACCATTGTGAAACTTCGATGGAACACGACGAGCACTGATTTCCATACATTATAAATTATTATTAAATAGGAATAATAATTCCGAAAAAATCGCTATGGACGGATTATCTCCAGCTTGAGAGTATTTCAGTAGAAATACCAATAGAACCTGCTCCGTCGAACCCGCTCTGGGCCCATTACCTGTTGGGTAAACCTGTTCCAGCCAACATATCCGGCCTTCGTGATAGGTACAACCGGAGAGTGAAAGGTACGCTGAACATTTTCTGAATCTCCGCCCAAACATAGCCTCGATATTATTTTTTTATGAGTTAAAAATCCAGTTGGCTGAAATTATTTTGAAAAAATAATTATTAAATAAAAATTGGTTTTATAATTATTTTTTCAGAGTTTTTTTTGGGGGGGGGGGGGGAATTTATAGCTGAAATAGTTTTTTGAATTTTTTACACGAAATCGAAGAAGAAAAAAATCGGATCGGAGGTTCACGCGCCGGAAAGGAATTAAATAGATGATATTATCATCATCGTCGATCAACATTATTCAAAATAATGTTTTTTTACTTGGACCATCTGTTAAACTAATTCACGAATTTAAATTCATTCTGAAAACAATTATTCTAATAAATAATACCTAGGTACCCATTTTTTAACATAAAGACATAATAGTATCCAAAATTTCGTATGAAAATTAATTGAATAAATTCTGAAAATCTATGCCTGAAAATGGCATATTAATTAAATGTGAGAACAACACGATTTGGGTGAAATACTTTTTTTTTTAATTTTTTCGCGAAATCGAAGAAGAAATAATCGGATCGGAGGTAAATTAAATCACCGGCTAATTAATTGATTACTTAACTGATGATTTAACGTAATTAACTGATATCATCACCATCGTCAATTAAAATTATTTAAAATAGTTTTTTACTTGAATCATCTATAAATCTAATTCACAAATTAACATAAATTCTAAAAACAATTATTCTAATAATAAATACCTAGGTTCCTATTTTTAACACGAAGACTCAAAATTAGAGACACAATGATTCAAAATTAAGTCCGAAAATAAATTGAATAAATTCGGAAAATCGAATCCTTGAAAATGGCATTTGCTTATGGAAAGAGCCCAGTGACAACAACATAATTTTGAATATTGTTTTCTAACCTTTGAATTCTTTTGGTTTCTAATCCGAAATCGAAATCATCGGTTTGCCTTGCGGTTTGGCCGATTTCGCAGGACCCGTGTCCCGAAATTAACCTAATCCGATCTCCAGTGCGTTCCAGTTGAGGTCTGGAGTTGCTACATATTTCGGTAATACAATACGTGTTACACGGATGGCATAAAATTTTTTTTTTTTTTTTGCAGGGAAATTTGCTGATTTGAGTGCCCGAAATTGCAATTTTGACAAGTAGACTACAGGGGGGATTGATTTTTTAGCGATATTCACACTTGAGCAGGCAAAGGGCCAATCTGCCATATTCAGATTGGCCCTTTGGCTCGTCAGATGTCAATGTCTCGCAAAACTATCGGAAAAAAAAATTCAAAAAAAATTGAAAATAAGAAAATTACGGTTGTATGCAAGTGCACAATTCGGTACACCTATTCAAACTGAAGTACCATTCATTTCGTGTACAGGTATATTATTTCACCCGAGTTCTATACGGTCTTGGGAGCACTTTAATTTTCTCCAGCCGCGCTTCAAAGTCGACTTTCAACTTGGCCATTAACTAATTGCAAACTCGCGGTTTACTGCCTCTGTCTGCCACAGCCGACGACCCTTTGCAAACGCTTCGACCCCGAAAGGCAAAACTAGTGAAAAAGAGACTCGAAAAAATTCCAGGCAACTCGAAAAATATCCGCGATTTTATTGTATTGGCGGCTGGCAAAGAAACAATGTTCAAAATGAAAAATTTACAACTTTATCTTTAAAATTCTTAACAAAATTTTTTTTCGAGAATTCTCAATTCTTAAAAAATTTTTTTTACTCCCACATTGAAGACAAAATGAAAATCGGGTCAGGCTGCACTTTTACTGTTTTCCATTTTATTTTTTCCGGCCACAAAAATAAACCGGTTTGAGCGTTCTTGGTCTTAAAATCTTTGTTTTACCTTGCAGAATACGAGGGTTTTTTTATATTCCAAAAACTTGACGTATTTTGAATTTAAGCGAGTTTTGAAATTGGCTGAGTGAGATTTTTGGCCTAAACACCCTCGAAAATAGTCAAAATATGATAAATTGTGTGATATCATTTTTACGTTTCAAAATATGGAAGTATCGTGTGTTATCTACGCACCGCCGGTTTGATTTCCGACAAGATCGGGGCGGAAACCGCGTTTTGAAAAACGGCCAACTTTTACTACAATAAATCAAAAGGTGCAGGTGTCCCGATTCGCCGATGGAAAGTTCATTCTTTCGTGAAAAAATCATTAATCAGAACGCATACTCACTAAATGAACTGGGGCGCGAACGGTGCGGCCTAAGGACAGTCGACCGACTGGCGACAACAAAACATCGACAGACAAGGCCGAGGGATAGGACGAAGCCCAGAACCGAAACAGTTACTCGCGTGACTTGCGTATACTATCGATAGGGAATTTTCGAACTACTTTGCCGCACTTGATTTAGATCCAGGTCGTCCGACAAGGATAGAAATGTCCAATTTTTTCAATTTTTAATAATTAAAAAAAATCCATATTTTTAGCAGCCGCTCGGTCAAAAAACGAAAATCGGGTCAGAGGTTCAGCCTCGCCGTGCGCAGAATTGCAGTATTCTCCGAGATTGTGGCGTCTACTTGGTATGCTTGCATTAAGGCGTCAGCGATATCAGAGAGTATCGGAGGTGCTTGACCCAGCTGAGAATTAGGTTATTGTTTTGTCGGAATTCTGACATACCGGATCATGCTGCAGAAAATCGTGAGTAAATCATATCAGAGATAAGTGCCATTTACATAAATCAGAGATCAGCCGCATGTCGGAGATGAGTCTCATAGTCTTATCAGAGACAGCAGGCCCCACAGGCACCTAAATATCGGAGATTGGTCTCATGGGCGTATCAGAGATAGATCGTTGAGAAGTATCAGAGATAGTTCTTAGAAACATATGTTCTTAGAGACATATCAGAGATAGATCTTTAGAAACATATCAGAGATAGATCTTAGAAACATATCAGAGCTAGTTCTTAGAAACATATCAGATATAGATCTCTCGGGCATCAGTATCAGAGATAAATATAATTGACGTAAACGTCAGAGATAGATCTCACAGACATAAAATCTCGTAGAGATACATCTCTCATCTGGGTCTCATGAACATATCAGCGATAGAACTCATATTTATCGCGTAAATATCAGAGATAGATCTCGTAATTTGTATAAATATCAGAGATAGGTCGCATAGACTTATCAGAGATAAATCTCATAGACATAAAAATCTCATAAGGTTGAGCGTTGATTTTTCAGGAAAATGGATATCTTGAATTTCGAACTCAAATAGGTATTTGGAGAAAAACTGCGTTTTTTTAAAAAGGAGTTTCAGTTTTTGGGAATTTTTGACAGTAAAAGGGTAAAATTTTTGTACCGACCAAAATAAGATTTTTTGTAGGCAGTTAAATTTCCAACATTTTGGTATATTTGATATTTTGTTTCAAAAATTTCTTTATGGCAAACATTTTCAATTTTTCGTTTGTATTCTGAGAACGGTTGAAAATTGAAGGTTGGGAGACCACGCAATCTTGCATCTCGGAAAATATCCCAAATTTTTAGTTTAGTGGATAATTTTTGTTATTTGAATCCTTCATGCCGAAAATCCGCCCCAAAGATGACCCTATGCATTTTGGAGTTTTGGATATTTTTTACTGATACGTCTTATATCGACATGAGAAACACATCCCACGAGAATATCAGAGACAAGTCTCACGAGAATATCCGAGAGACGCCTCACAAGAATATTGGAGACACGTCTCACGAGAATATCAGAGAGACGCCTCGCGAGAATATTTGAGACACGTCTCACGAGAATATCAGAGAGACGTACACGAGAATATCAGACACGTCTAGCGAGATTATCAGAGACGTATCACGAGAATATCAGACACGTCTCGCGAGAATATCAGAGACGCGTCTCACAGGCAAGTAAGAAACAGTAGGTACTTTGTTAATCCCAATTTTGAAAATATCGGTAATACTATCTCAAAATCTGAGATGTGAAAATCTTATTTTTTTTTCATATCTCCGATACGTCTCCGGACAATTCCAGAAGCCCAAGATGTCCCGACCCTCCACCCCCCCCCCCGGGCTTCACCCCCACAACCGCCCGGTTGATACGTCCCA